>JAGFNQ010002296.1:0-255911 GCA_024364735.1 Boesenbergia rotunda
AAGCTCCCCACTGGACGTGTCTTAGAATTGGATAATTGTTATTTCGTTCCTTCATTAATAAAGAACATTGTATCTATTTCATGTTTGAATGAAAAAGGTTATCATTTAACTTTCAGTAACAATTGTTGTTACATAACTTTAAATGACGTTCTTTATGGGAATGGAACTTTGTGCAATGGCATCTATACGTTAGATTTATCCAATGACGTTTTCAATATCGAAGTTAGCAACAAACGTGCTCGAATAGATAATCGAATAGACTCCTACACGTGGCACTTTCGTCTTGGCCATATAAGTAAGAAACGCATGACCGAATTACACCGATGTGGAATTTTGGAATCATTTGAACCCGGTTCATTTGATACATGCGAATCATGCTTAAAAGGCAAGATGACCAAATTACCCTTCCCCGGAAAAGGTAATCCAGTGGGAGAATTGCTTGGTCTAATACATACTGATGTATGTGGACCAATGTCAACTCTTGCACAAGGAGGCTATAGCTACTTCATCACCTTTATCGATGATCACTCACGATTCGGGTATGTGTTCTTGATGAAACACAAATCTGAAGCCTTTGAGAAATTCAAAGAGTTCAGAAATGAAGTAGAGAAACAACTTGGCAAAAATATTAAAATACTTCGATCCGATCGGGGTGGTGAATACTTAAGTCAAGAGTTTCAAGATTATCTTAGGGACAATGGGATACTGTCCCAATGGACTCCGCCATATACACCACAGCATAATGGTGTATCTGAGAGGCGCAACCGAACCTTGATGGACATGGTTAGGTCGATGATGAATCATGCAACTCTTCCAAAATCCTTTTGGGGCTATGCACTTAAGACAGCTGTTTACTTGCTAAACAGAGTCCCGACCAAGGTAGTCTCTACTACTCCATATGAGATTTGGAATAGTAAGAAACCTCACTTAACTCACCTTAAGATATGGGGTTGTCCTGCTTATGTGAAGCGGATTGTATCAGACAAATTGGATGCTAAGTCTGATAAATGTCTATTTATTGGATACCCTAAGGAAACGAAGGGTTACCAATTCTATCATCCCTTGGAACAAAAGGTGTTTGTTTCAAGGCATGCTGTATTTCTAGAAAAAAAATTTCTTTTACAAGAAAACAGTGGGAGTGACATTGAACTTGATGAAGTTCACGAAACTCCAATAGACATTACAAAGACACCTAGTCTAGACCCACAACCGATAACTCATAGTGATGAGCTATCAGTTGAACCTAAAACTACAGAGTCACATTTTTTCATGTGACTCTTCACCTTCTCTTCATCCAATGAAGAGAGACTTTTCTCTTTCCTTCATTAAACACTTTAATGAATCTCCATGCAATTCTAACCGGGCCTCTCGGGCTTCCGACCAGGTCTCCCGACCAAGTCTCCTGAGCAAGTCTTCGAGCTCCCGACCATGTCTACCGACCAAGTCCCCGAGCTCTCGACCAAGTCTGCCGAGCTCCCAACCCAGTCTACCGAGTGCCGAGCTCCTGATCCAGTCTGCCGAGCTCCCAGCCTAGCCTGCCGAGTGCCGAGCTCCTGACCTAGTCTGCCGAGCTCCAAGCCCAGTCTGCCGAGCTCCCAGCTTAGTCTCCCGAGTGCCGAGCACCTGACCCAGTCTGCCGAGCTCCTAGCTCAGTCTGCCGAGTGCCGAGCTCCTGACCCAGTCTGCCGAGCTCCCAGTTCAGTCTATCGAGCTCCCAGCTCAGTCTGCCGAGTGCCGAGCTCCCGACCCGAGTTCCCAACTCGAGCTCCCGATCATATCTCCCGAGTTCCCAACTCGGGCTCAGATCTCCCGAGTTCCCAACTCGGGCTCCCGAACTCCCGAAGCATCATGTCCTTAGTGTGTGACCCAATAGGTTCTCGTGACGTTGGCAATGTGCCTAAACACTTTAGACACATAAGCAATGAGCGGCATCTAGTAATGCATCATTGCTACCCAAGTAACAAGAAAAGTCGAGATCCGACTAAACCTTCGTGACTATAATAATGTATGACCTTATCCTTCTATCCTTGATATCTAGATTGACCAATGAGGCATATACCATGTCATCCTCAATCAATCTTGTGTTTCTTGATCCCTGAGTAGACTCACTCAAACAAATGAGCTCAATATCTCATATTGACTCATTTGAGCATGGTCATGCGTTTCAGTAGTCCTACTCGATCAAGGGGCCCACAGATATCACTCCCGTCATATGGGAGGGATAGATCCCATCTACATCACTCACATCCCTCCGCATAATTCATTACATACCCAATGATCGCCTTTATAGTCCACCCTGTTACGGGTGACGTTTGACGATACCAAAGTACATAACTCCTTATGTAGGGAACCGTAGTGACTTCAGGTCTAAGGACTATTCATACCAATAGTCATATGAGAAAGTTTATGTCACTCATATGACAATCTATGAAACTTTCTCATGGCGGGTCAATTCAGTACACATTCTCCAATGTATACCCATGTGTCAACTTGATATCACATATCCATGACTTGTGAGCTCAAGTCATTAGTTAACCTACATGCTAGTCTCCATGCATTAATATTGTCCCTGAATATTAATACTTCACTAGGAATAATTTAGTGTAGTGTTCTCTACATTATCTCACTATCGATTCAATCAATCAATATAATGTAGATAAGAACCTACTACATAAGGACATTATTATACTTAGTCATTCGGCATAGAATACAAAGTAAGTATAATAACCAAACATGCCTTTATTAATGATAGAATATGATACAAAAAGTCCCTAGTCAATCATCACATAATTGCCTCTAGGGCTCCTACTAACAGTTATCTTGGAAACCGCCAAGCCATACCTCCCTACAGCATCAGTGGGTACTCTGCATATCCTCACATCTCCTCTATCGATGATCTCTCGAATGAGATGGAAATGTCGTAGTATGTGTGTTGGTTCGCTTATGAGAGCGAGGTTCCTTAGCCTGTGTAATTGCCCCATTGTTGTCACAATAGAGGTCTATCGGGTCTACTATGTTAGGAACTACACCAAGCTCTATAATGAGCTTCCGGATCCAAACAACCTCTTTTGCTGTATCAGATGCGACAATATACTCGGCCTCTGTTGTAGAATCTACGACTGTGTCTTGCTTCGAACTCTTCCAGCTGACAGTGCCACCATTCAGACAAAATACATACCCTGACTGCGATCTGAAATCATCCCTGTCTGTTTGGAAGCTTGCGTCACTGTAACCCTTTACAGCTAGCTGCACATTGCCTCCAAATATCAAGAAATATACTTTCGTCCTTCATAAGTACTTAAGAATATTCTTGACAGCTGTCCAGTGACTTTCACCTGGATCTGACTAGTACCTACTCGTCATGCTCAAAACATACAAGACATCTGGACGAGTACAAAGCATGACGTACATGATAGACCCTATAGTGGATACATAAGGGATCTGATTCATACGGACTCTCTCCTCCTTAGAAGAGGGACATTGAGTATTCGAAAAACTCACACCATGTGACATCGACAGAAATCCTTTCTTGGAATTCTGCATGGCAAAACGATTAAACACCTTGTCAATATATGTACTCTGACTTAAGCCAAGCAATCTCTTAGATCTATCTCTATAGATCTTAATGCCTAGGATATAGGCTGCTTCACCTAAGTCTTTCATTGAGAAACAATTTCCTAGCCACGTCTTCATAGACTGTAGTGAAGTGATATCATTCCCAATGAGGAGTATGTCATCTACATACAAAATTAGGAAGATAACTGTGCTCCCACTAACCCTCTTGTAGACACAGGGTTCATCTTCATTCTTGATGAAACCAAACACTTTGATTGCATCATCGAATCTTCGATTCCAGTTTTGAGAAGCTTGCTTTAGCCCATAAATGGACCTTTGTAACTTACATATCTTTCCAGCATGCTCTGGATTTACAAAGCCCTCAGGTTGTGTCATGTACACATCCTCGAGTAGATTCCCATTTAGGAATGCGGTTTTGACATCCATCTGCTAGATCTCGTAATCATGGTAAGCTGCAATGACAAGCATGATCCGAATAGACTTAAGCATCGCCACTGGAGAAAAGGTTTCATCATAGTCGATACCATGAATTTGCTTGAAACCTTTAGCTACCAATCGCCCTTTATAGGTATGCATGAGACCATCCATGTTAGTCTTTCTTTTAATGACCCACTTACACCCAATGGGTTTGATCCCCTCTGGTTGATCAACCAAAGTCCATACTTGGTTAGTGTACATGGATTCCATTTCAGACCTCATGACCTCTAGCCATTTCTCAGAATCTGGGCTCATCACATCTTCTTGATAGGATGTAGGCTCGTTCAACTCAATAAGCGTAATGTCATCATGGTCAGACAAGAGAAATGAGTATCTCTCAGGCTGATGACGTATATTATCAGATCTGTGAAGAGGTTGGTCTACTTGAATAGCTTGTTGTTCCACAACTTTTTGTGCAACAATCTCTTTATCCACAACACCTTATGGTGCCTGTTCAATGTCCATCAAGGCTTCAGTACTATCTGCATCTTGAACTTCTTTAAGATGGATTTTACTCCCACTTATTCTTCTAGAAATAAACTCCTTTTCTAGAAAAATGTCATTTCTAGCGACAAACACTTTGCCTAGTGTGGAATTGCAAAAGTAATATCCTTTCGTTTCCTTGGGATATCCTACAAAATAGCACTTATCAGATTTGGGTCCTAGTTTATCTGAGACTTGACGTCAAACGTAAGCCTCACAACCCCAAAACCTCAACCTCATAAAAGACATTGTGGGCCTTTTCCCAGTCCATATCATATATGGTGTCTTTATGACGTCCTTTGATGGAGCTCGGTTAAGTGTGAAAAGAGTCGTCTCCAGAGCGAATCCCCAGAAGGAAGTTGGAAGATCTGTTTGACTCATCATCGATCGTACCATATCTTATAGTGCACGATTTCTCCGCTCATATACACCATTCCATTGTGGTGTTCCAGGTGGAGTGAGTTGGGATATGTGTTGGGTTCTCCCGGCACCAAAACATAAAACGCAGCGGAAACAAGAACCCTCGAGCGATCCATGCAAAAGAAAACTCGTATGAAGTTCATCTATCTATTAAATTTATCTACTGTTTATACTTTTGAAGCATGCCCTTCGTTTATCCCGCCCGTCCAAGATGCGCCGGATCTCTTGCACGTTCAAACGTCCGTACCTCTATCCGTATCCACACGGACATAATCTCTCAACTTCGGGAGAACTACCTTAGTTGTGCTAGCAACTAGAGGTAGCTCACAGAACACCAACAACCCTACAATAGAGTTTCGGCCAAAAAGGGAGAAGAGGAAGAAGAGAGGAAGGGAAGAAGAAAGCACACACACCCACACTCAAAATGACAAATTCCCTCTTTTATATTCATCCCATGAATATGAAGAGTCTTTTGTCTCTTTGACTTCCCTTCGTTAAAGCTAATAAAGATCACATCTCATGTGACTCTTCACCTTCTCTTCATCTAATGAAGAGAGACTTTTCTGTTTCCTACATGTAATTCCGACCGGGCCTCTCGGGCTTCCGACTAGGTCTCCCGACCAAGTCTCCCGAGTGCCGAGCTCTCGACCCAGTCTGTCGAGCTCGGACCCAGTCTGCCGAGCTTCGACTCAATCTGTCGAGCTCGGACCCAGTCTGCCGAGCTCCGACTCAGTCTGTCGAGCTCTGACCCAGTCTACCGAGCTTCGATTCAGTCTGCCGGGCTCCCAGCCCAGTCTGCCGAGTGCCGACCCAGTCTGCTGAGCTCCTAGCCCAGTCTGCCGAGTGCCGAGCTCCCGACCCAAGTTCCCAACTCGAGCTCCCGAACTGACCTCCCGAGTTCCCAACTCGGGTTTAGATCTCCCGAGTTCCCAACTCGGGCTCAGGCCTCCCGAGTTCCCAACTCGGGCTCAGGTTTCCCGAGTTCCCAACTTGGGTTCAGATCTCCCGAAGCATCGTGTCCTTTGTGTGTGACCCAATAGGTTCTCATGACATTGGCAATGCGCCTAAACACTTTAGACACATAAGTAATGAGCGGCATCTAGCAATGCATCGTTACTACCCAAGTAACAAGAAAAGTCGAGATCCGACAAAACCTCCATGACTATGACAGTGCCTTGTCCTTCTATCCTTGATATCTAGATTGACCAATGAGGCATAGATCGTGTCATCCTCAATCAATCTTGTGTTTCTTGATCCTTGAGTAGACTCACTCAAACAAATGAGCTCAATATCTCATATTGACTCATTTGAGCATGGTCATGCGTTTCAGTAGTCCTACTCGATCAAGGGGCCCACAGATATCACTCCCGTCATATGGGAGGGATAGATCTCATCTACATCACTCACATCCCTCCGCATAATTCATTACATACCCAATGATTGCCTTTATAGTCCACCCTGTTACGGGTGACGTTTGACGATACCAAAGTACATAACTCCTTATCTAGGGAACCGTAGTGACTTCAGGTCTAAGGACTATTCATACCAATAGTCACATGAGAAAGTTTATGTCACTCATATGACAATCTATGAAACTTTCTCATGGCGGGTCAATTTAGTACACATTCTCCAATGTATACCCATGTGTCAACTTGATATCACATATCCATGACTTGTGAGCTCAAGTCATCAGTTGACCTACATGCTAGTCTCCATGCATTAATATTGTCCCTGAATATTAATACTTGACTAGGAATAATTTAGTGTAATGTTCTCTACATTATCTCACTATCGATTCAATCAATCAATATAATGTAGATAAGAACCTACTACATAAGGACATTATTATACTTAGTCATTCGGCACAGAATACAAAGTAAGTATAATAACCAAACATGCCTTTATTAATGATAGAATATGATACAAAATGTCCCTAGTCAATTATCACATAATTGGCTCTAGGGCTCCTACTAACAATATGATCCCACACTTTGCTAGATGGTCATGAAACTCTTGGCTAAGGTATTCACCACCTCGATGTAATCGAAGCATCTTAATACTTTTGCCAAGTTGGTTTTGTATTTCACTCTTGAATTCCTTGAACTTTTCAAAGGATTCTGACTTGTGTTTCATGAGATACACATAGCCGTATCTACTAATATCATCAATGAATGTGATGAAGTACTGATAGCCTCCTCTAGCTGCGATATTGAAGGGGCCACATACATTAGTATGTATGAGTACTAACAAGTCTGTCGCTCTTTCGTCGTGTCCACTAAATGGGTCCTTGGTCATCTTGCCTAGAAGACAAGATTCACATGTCTCATATGATTCAAAATCAAATGAGTCCAGTAATCCATCCTTATGGAGCTAGGATATGCGACCCTCATTTATATGTCCCAAGCAACAATGCCAGCGATACATTTGGTTCACATCATTGGGTTTGAACCATTTGGTATTTATGTTATAGATTGAGTTCTCTATGTCTAGAACATAGAGTCCACTCATAAGTGGTGCACTACAATAGAACATGTCATTTAACATTATAGAACAACATTTGTCCTTTATGATAAATGAAATTCCTTTCTTGTCCAAACATGATACTGAAATTATGTTATTAGTTAATGCAGGTACATAAAAGCACTCCTCTATTTCTAAGATAAGCTCAGTGGGCAAAGACAAGGAATATGTTCCTACAGCTATAGCAGCAACTTTTGCTCCATTGCCTACTCATAGGTCCACTTCGCCCTTTGTCAATGATCTAGCTCTTCGAAGGCCCTGCACATTAGTACAAATGTGAGATACGCATCAGGTATCTAATACCCAAGAAGAAGAGATAGATAGATTGACTTCTATAACAAAAATACCTGAAGCAGAAGTCTCACTTCTTTTCTTCTTTACTTCCTCTAGGTAGAGTTTGTAATTCCCCTTCAAATGTCCGGTCTCACCACAGTGGAAGCAAGTCCCTTCCTTACGCACCTCGCCTTTGGCCTTGGGTGTAGTAGAGTTGGCCTTGCCTTTGGCTTGGGTCTTACCCTTGCCTTTAGGATTCCATTTGCCTTTGCCCATCTTTATCATCAGTACATTACTGGTCTTGGTTTTCTTGAGATTAGGTTCAGTAGTTCTCAACATGCTGAGCATCTCAAGCAAAGGCTTGTCAATTTCATTCATGTTAGAGTTCATGACAAATTGATTGTACCCTTCTAGCAACAATTGTAGGATAAGGTCTGTAGCCAATTCTTGTCCTAGTGGAAATCCTAGTCTTTCAAGGTTCTCGACATACCCAATCATCTTGAGTACGTGAGTTCCTACAGGAGTTCCTTCTTGTATCTTGCATGCAAATAGGGTCTTAGACACCTCAAACCACTCGTGCCTAACTTGCCCTTGATATAGTTGTTTTAGATGCTCAACCATATCATGTGCATCCATGTTCTCATGTTGCTTCTGAAGCTCAAAGTTCATGGTGGCAAGCATGAGGCATGATACATTGAGTGCATCATCCTGATGCTTCTTGTAAGCATCCTTTTTGGCACGGGTGGCAGTAGCAATGGGTGCTACTAGAAGAGATTTATCTAGGACGTACAATTTTCATTTTTGTTTGAGGACTATCCTCAAGTTTCTATACCAGTCCAGGAAATTAGCTCCATTGAGCTTGTCCTTCTCAAGGGCGGATTGTAGAGAGAGAGTATTTGACGTGTTAGACGACATGGTGATCTACAATAGTAAAACATGCAGAAATAAGTATCATATCTAGATCATTTAATTAGGCCTTTAATTAAATTATACTCCCACTGAATCATAGAGCTTTGGTAGGGGTTAGTCATGGATGTAGACAAACTCAATTTGCCCACACTACTAGCTCCAAACCAAATAGCGACTACATTCATGTGGGACAAGATCCATATTATACCTCATCTTGAGTTAGCTTTGGCTAATCGCCCAAGACTTGGTATAATTAGGTAGACAATATTTTACCAATTACATCTTATGCAACTCTTGAAACAAAGGGTCAAGATCCACATTACATATCATCTTGAGTTAGCTTTGGCTAATCGCCCAAGACAGTATATGTTGGGTCCGGGTGCATGTTGACAAGGATACGAGTTCGTAAAATTTTAAATTTTTACGTGCAGCGGAAGAATTTGCATAAAATAATTTCCTAAATTATTTTAACTTCGTATCTAGCATGCAACCTTATAGTGTGTTGACATAATCATAAAATAAAACTTTGCAGAAAAGTAAACTAATTTACCAAGTACCTAGCATAACTCGAAGTAAGGGACGAGATCCAACCGTAGCGTCCCTTGGAAGCTTCGCCTCTATTCGCGTCCACGCCGAGTTCTCTTCGGGATGACTTCGCAAAGTCACGAGTTTTGTGCCGACGAGAACTACTAGATTCTCTAAAGGCACAACTTAGAAGATCAAGAGATAAGATAGGAAACTAACCACCAAAGAAACGGAATCCCTATTCCGAGAAGAAAGGAGTTGCGATCCGCTTCTTCTTCTTCTTCTTGTTTGGCTCCTTCTTGGTGATCCTTGCTCACGCCAACCTTTGGAAGGGTGAGGGTGCGCCGACCCTAGGTTGGACAAGGGGCGCCGGCCCTAAGAGTGGCCCGTGAGAATCTTCTCCTCAGTCGACCGCTTTCACTCTCCATCGAGTGCCGAAGCAACTTCTCTTCAACGGAGGGCACGAGCGCCATCGATTGCTTGGAGAAGCCATGACATTGCCACACTGTGTGGAGAAAGAAAATAGCGATGCTGTTTTGGCACCACCGTTTGCATGAACAGCCCGTTTGGCGCCGCACTCACGCATGGAGAAAGAAAACAGCGTTGCTGTTTGGCGCCGCTGTTTGCATGCACAGCCCGTTCGGCGCCGCACTCACGCATGGAGAAAGAAACGTCCATGCAAGGAGAAGAAATCCACCGCTCTTCATGCATGGGTGGAGAGGAAGCCAAAAGCTTTTGCTGTTCGGCGCCGCTAAGCAGTCAGGGAGAGAGGGGGAGAGAGAGGAGAGAATAATCTAGGATTTTCCTTGTGTATCCTTTATATAGTAGCAACTCCTTTGCTAAGTCTCCATCTTAACGGAATTAGTTATAAGAAATTTATCTTATAAATTCTCTTATTAATTATTCCGTTTAAGCCGAGTCTTATTATAACTAATTTATAATAAAACAAATTCTTCTTCTCTTTAAATTATGGAATAAATTTTATAAGAAATTTATAAACTTTCTTATTATGGAAAAATCAATTCATAATTGATTTTATAAAATTAAAATAAACCAATTCATGGATTATTTTAACTTCCATAAAAAGAATAAATTTCTACAAATTTATTTATATAAATTTCTTTATACAAATTTATTTATCCATAATTTATAAAATAAATCGCACTAGATTTATTTTATTAATTAAACCAATTAAATTGGTTTTTCTCCCTTTTAATGGCCGGCCAACCAAGGAGGGTTGGCACCCTCTTTGGCCGGCCCAAACCGAGCCGAACCAACGCGAATTAAACTCATTTAATTCGCCCAAAAAGCCTTCAAAAGACTTAGCCATTTTTAGCTTCCATTGCGCCTCTGATTAACTCAGATTCGACTTATTTCTCTTGATCGGAAAATCCAATTTTCAACTCGTTTTAAATCCCTCGGATTACTCGTAGTGCGTGTGACTAAATAGGCTTTCGATTTATGTTGGCCGTCTATAATCAACTAATTATAGAACGATCATGAGTGGCACCTAGTAGTACATCATGATCCCCAATTAATCGAAAGATCAACGGTTTGACCTCAGAAGAAATTATTCTGAAACCCTTCAGCAGCTCTAATGAATCGTGCCCCATTCCCTTCACCATCTTATACCCACTTGGTTCAGGACACGGTCTATTTGTGTCAGTCCCCACTAGGCTGACTACGTCACACCTAGCCCAAGTAATGTCTTTCTCGTCCTTTGGATTTCTAATTACTCTCATGTATTTAAGAGACTCGCACTCTTAACATGATATACTCTGGCCAGAGGTTTTTGAGTAACAATCCGACGATAGGCCTGGGTATACATCTCCTCGCAAGGAGTGGTGAATCCTTTGTAGGCTGTTCAAACATCTTCGGGCACTTCGGCTTATACCCAATCATCCTGGGTCCACACCTCCTTGGAGATGCTTGCTTAAGATGTTAAAGTATAAGTCTCCATGACCAAGATGACTTGAACACCGCAAGTCAAAGGAACATCGCACTTAAGCTGCAGTAAGAACTTCATTGACATATCTATATGTAGATTACCATATGAAGTTTTACAGCTAGTCACTCCAATGAACTAGTTCCCTTAACTAGCATCCATGTTTATCTCCGGACATCCCAATGTCACCAGCCAGTGAGAATCAGCTGATTAGAGAATAACCCATGCTAGTCTCAACAGAATTGATAGTGTCCGTTTTTATCAATTCATCGACTAGGGATATTTTTCAATACTTCACATTTGCACATTTAGAGATAATCACTAGTTGTGATCCCATCACAAATTCTCTTATGCTGTGAGTTGTATTGTGGACATTCAGTAGATGTGTTTAAGATCCCAATCAAATACACAAACATGTATACTCAAATAGTGAATTATCATTTATTAAAATAAATGTTTACAATCGTAAGGCGATTGCCTTAGGACACTTCTCTCATATCACTAACAAACTCTCACTTGGCCTAATGCCAATCGCTACGGTATCCAATACCACAAGCTCTGACATGACCCTCAATCTTGCTTTGAGGCAAGGCCTTAGTTAAAGGATCTGCTATGTTCCTTTCAGTGGGAAATCTCTCTGATTAGATGATAGCGGCGAAGCACGTGTTTGGATCGCTGATGAGACCTTGGTTCCTTTGCTTGTGCAATAGCTCCATTGTTGTTGCAGTAAACCGGCACTGCTTCATCAATGGTTGGAACCTCATCAAGTTTCGAGACAAACTTCTTGATCCAAACTGCTTCCGTGGTAGAATCCGCTACTATGTCTTGTTTGGAACTCTTCCAACTTATTGCGCTTCCATTCAAAGTAAATAAGAATCCAGACTGAGATTTGGAGTCATCCTTATCTGTCTGGCATCTGTATACCCACGTATTACCAGATCTCCTTTTCCATATATTAGGAATACATCCTTAGTTCTTCTTAAGTACTTAAGGATTGTCTTGACAGCCGCCCAATGATCCATTCCTGGATCAGACTGGTATCTGCTCGTGACACTTAGAGCATATGATACATCAGGCCTAGTACATAACATAGCATACATGATAGATCCTATTGCGGATGCATAGGGAATCTTACTCATGCAAATCCTCTCGTCTTCTGTGCGCGGACACATAGACTTTGAAAGGTTGATCCCATGCCTGATGGGAAGGTAACCTTTCTTGGATTCCGACATGCTAAACCTTTTTAGCATTCGGTCTATATATGTAGACTGCGAAAGACCAAGCAACCGTTTTGATCTATCTCTATAGATTCTAATCCCAAGGATGTAGGTTGCTTCTCCCAGGTCTTTCATGGAGAAAGTTTTGGACAACCAAATTTTAACCGACTGTAAGACTGATATATCGTTTCCTATAAGTAATATGTCATCGACATATAACACTAGGAATACGACTGTACTCCCACTAACCTTCTTGTACACACAAGGTTCGTCATCGCTAATGAGTAACACGTCGTTCGATTCACTTACGAGAAATCCGTATCTCTCTGGAATATTCCGTGTCCTATCAAATCTACGAAGAGGTGGTGTTGTTTTAGGTTCAACTGATAACTCATCATTATGAGTTATTGGTTGTGGGTCTAGACTTGGTGTCTCTGTAATGTCTATTGGAGTTTCTTGAACTTCTTCAAGTTCAATGTCACTCCCACTGTTTTCTTGTAAAAGAAATTCTTTTTCTAGAAATACAACATGCCTTGAAACAAACACCTTTTGTTCCAAGGGATGATAGAATTGGTAACCCTTTGTTTCCTTAGGGTATCCAATAAATAGACATTTATCAGACTTAGCATCCAATTTGTCTGATACAGTCCGCTTCACATAAGCAGGACAACCCCATATCTTAAGGTGAGTTAAGTGGGGTTTCTTACTATTCCACCTCTCATATGGAGTAGTAGAGACTACCTTGGTCGGGACTCTGTTTAGCAAGTAAACAGCTGTCTTAAGTGCATAGCCCCAAAAGGATTTTGGAAGAGTTGCATGATTCATCATAGACCTAACCATGTCCATCAAGGTTCGGTTGCGCCTCTCAGATACACCATTATGCTGTGGTGTATACGGCGGAGTCCATTGGGATAATATCCCATTGTCCCTAAGATAATCTTGAAACTCTTGACTCAAGTATTCACCACCCCGATCGGATCGAAGTATTTTAATACTTTTGCCAAGCTGTTTCTCTACTTCATTTCTGAACTCTTTGAATTTCTCAAAGCTTCAGATTTGTGTTTCATCAAGAACACATACCCGAATCGTGAGTGATCATCGATAAAGGTGATGAAGTAGCTATAGCCTCCTTGTGCTAGAGTTGACATTGGTCCACATACATCAGTATGTATTAGACCAAGCAATTCTCCCACTGGATTACCTTTTCCGGAAAAGGGTAATTTGGTCATCTTGCCTTTTAAGCATGATTCGCATGTATCAAATGAACCGGGTTCAAATGATTCCAAATTCCACATCGGTGTAATTCGGTCATGCGTTTCTTACTTACATGGCCAAGACGCAATGCCAGTGTAGGAGTCTATTCGATTATCTATTCGAGCACGTTTGTTGCTAACTTCGATATTGAAAACGTCACTGGATAAATCTAACGTGTAGATGCCATTGCACAAAGTTCCATTCCCATAAAGAACGTCATTTAAAGTTATGTAACAACAATTGTTACTAAAAGTTAAATGATAACCTTTTCATTCAAGCATGAAATAGATACAATGTTCTTTATTAACGAAGGAACGAAATAACAATTATCCAATTCTAAGACACGTCCAGTGGGGAGCTTTAGCAAATATGTTCCGATGGCAACAGCAGCAATCTTTGCTCCGTTTCCAACTCGCAAATTCGCTTCTCCTTTGATGAGTCTTCTTCTATTCCTTAGCCCCAGTATGTCATTACATATATGTGAGCTATACCCAGTATCAAGTACCCAGGTTTGAGGAAATAGAGTGACATTCAATAACGAAGATACTTGAAGAGGATGGGGCATCGGATGCCTTCTCTTTCAAGGACTCAAGATAAATCTTGCAGTTTCTTCGCAAGTGACCCTCCTTGCCACAGTGATGGCAAGTGCCTTTTAGGGTATTTTCAGTCTTTTTGGCCTTTTTCTCCTTTCCCTTATTCTGTTCTTTGGCCTTCCTCTTAGAACCTTTCTTCGAGGAACCAACTAACAGTACCGTCTTTAGATCTGCTTCACAGAAGGCTTTAAAGTCTTCAGCAGGTTGAGCAACTCAGGAAACTGGTCTGGAGTTGAACTTTCGGAGGACGGTTGGGAAGTTGATCTTCAAGGACATTAGCAAGCTTCTTTGCCTTGAGGACTTCCTCAGGTTTTGAAGCCAGTCCATGAAGTTCGGCCCAGTCAGTTTATTGGTGTCCAAAATGGAACGCAAGTTTAGAGAAGACATGATCGAGTGATTAACCTAGAAATACAAATTGAGTTATGTGAGAAGATTGATTAAAGAATGTATCAATATACATTAATAAAATCCTATTTATTTTCAAATTGAATAACCCTTATTATCAATTCGGGAGATCGTAGGAACATCTCCAAATAGGTTGATATCCAACCATAGATAAGACAACCATGGCTGTGGCCATCAAGTTTTTCTTACTATGAAGGTAGGTAATTATACCGATTACATATCACATATATGTAACTATCACTTTATGCTATCAACTAATTGAATGTTTGCATAAATCATTGGGTCGTTAACTCATTAACAAGTATGCAACATTATACATAGCACCCAACTGCACCTCACTTTACATCGACCTTGGCTGTGGCACAACAAATCGATGCTCCAAGCTTAAGGCTGACCTATTAATCAAGAAATAGTTTTAATATGGTTGGAGCTCATTCAACCGTTTAGTCAAGCTTGGATGTGTCCAACAACCAAAACTAAGGATTGACCTCTGACTCCAACTATATTATTCATAAACTAATTCTATGGTTTGAACATGTTGAGGTTCAAGTCGGGCATGGATGTGTCCATCAACCCAAACGAGAAACAAAACTCCGATTCTAACCATATTAATGGAAGGTGTTGGCCTTAATATTTTGTAAGGGGTTTTGGGTCTCATCTTTTTTTTAATGCACATTCATGACATATGTCATGACTTACGATTTCCTTAATAAAGTATGTATGTGACTTAAGTTATCAAGTCTCATTAATTGAATTAGGAACCGGATTTCCTCCTTCTAATTTCATACTTTATTAAAGGAATTGTTTTGGGAAACAATTTCCTAAATTGTCATAATTAATTTCGGAAATAATATGTTCAAGATTTTGATTTCTCTAAATCAAATCTTATTAAATTAAGAGACAAATCCCTTAATTCAACTACATATTATTTTCATGAAAATCATATTTAAGAATACTCTATAGGAAACCATTTTCCTAATTAATTTTGGAGACAACAATATGTAAGAGCATCACCTCTTCAACATATTTTATTCATGGATTTAATTAATTACAACAAATTGTTTTCTAAGGGTGGCTCCCCGAGGCTCAGATACCCAAAGAAAAGTAATGTGTTGTAAATCTAATTGGACGGCTCCCCGAGGCTCAATCCAAATCAAACATGACAATTTCAATTAAAAATTGGGAAATTAAATTACAACAACTAACTTTAAACTGGACGGCTCCCCGAGGCTCAATCCAAAATAAAGAATTTTGTTGTCAATTTAAAAACCAATTCAAATTTAATTATCAATTAACTGTCCATGAATTTGTCTAGACTTTCTCAAAAGAAAGTGCCCAAAATTGCGAGATTTCAAAAATAATTTTTCATAATAATTGTAAGTTTCTGGTAAAAAGAAAACTTACATATTTCCAAAAATTGGAAAATTTCTAAAATAGAAAATTTTCCAAAATTTGGAAAGTTTCCAAAGATGGGAAGTTTTCTCAATTATCATAAAATTTTAGAAACTAGAAAATTCCAAACGTTTGCGAAATTTCATGAAGATTTCCAAACTTTGAATTTTCTAAATCTAAAATCTATTATAATTTGAAGGTTTCCATAATTGAAAATTTTTTCCGAAATTGAGATCATGACAAAGTGTTCCGCAAAACAATTATATGATAATGTCGAACACTAACCGGCTCTGATACCACTGTTGGGTCTGGGTGCATGTTGACAAGGATACGAGTTCGTAAAATTTTAAATTTTTACGTGCAACGGAAGAATTTGCATAAAATAATTTCCTAAATTATTTTAACTTCGTATCTAGCATGCAACCTTATAGTGTGTTGACATAATCATAAAATAAAACTTTGCGGAAAAGTAAACTAAATAACCAAGTACCTCGCGTAACTCGAAGTAAGGGACGAGATCCAACCGTAGCGTCCCTTGGAAGCTCCGCCTCTATTCGCGTCAACGCCGAGTTCTCTTCGGGATGACTTTGCAAAGTCACGAGTTTTGTGCCGACGAGAACTACTAGATTCTCTAAAGGCACAACTTAGAAGATCAAGAGATAAGATAGGAAACTAAACACCAAAGAAACGGAATCCCTATTCCGAGAAGAAAGGAGTTGCGATCCACTTCTTCTTCTTCTTCTTCTTGTTTGGCTCCTTCTTGGTGATCCTTGCTCACGCCAACCTTTGGAAGGGTGAGGGTGCGCCGACCCTAGGTTGGAGAAGGGGCGCCGTCCCTAAGAGTGGCCCGTGAGAATCTTCTCCTCAGTCGACCGCTTTCACTCTCCATCGAGTGCCGAAGCAACTTCTCTTCAACGGAGGGCACGAGCGCCATCAATTGCTTGGAGAAGCCACGACATTGCCACACTGTGTGGAGAAAGAAAATAGCGATGCTGTTTTGGCACCACCGTTTGCATGAACAGCCCGTTCGGCGCCGCACTCACGCATGGAGAAAGAAAACAGCGTTGCTGTTTGGCGCCGCTGTTTGCATGCACAGCCCATTCGGCGCCGCACTCACGCATGGAGAAAGAAACGTCCATGCAAGGAGAAGAAATCCACCGCTCTTCATGCATGGGTGGAG
The DNA here is from genome assembly GCA_024364735.1 of Boesenbergia rotunda. Lineage (NCBI taxonomy): Eukaryota > Viridiplantae > Streptophyta > Magnoliopsida > Zingiberales > Zingiberaceae > Boesenbergia > Boesenbergia rotunda. The sequence continues at coordinate 17,170 of JAGFNQ010002296.1, forward strand.
AGGAAGCCAAAAGCTTTTGCTGTTCAGCGCCGCTAAGCAGTCAGGGAGAGAGGGGGAGAGAGAGGAGAGAATAATCTAGGGTTTTCCTTGTGTATCCTTTATATAGTAGCAACTCCTTTGCTAAGTCTCCCTCTTAACGGAATTAACGGAATTAGTTATAAGAAATTTATCTTATAAATTCTCTTATTAATTATTCCATTTAAGCCGAGTCTTATTATAACTAATTTATAATAAAACAAATTCTTCTTCTCTTTAAATTATGGAATAAATTTTATAAGAAATTTATAAACTTTCTTATTATGGAAAAATCAATTCATAATTGATTTTATAAAATTAAAATAAACCAATTCATGGATTATTTTAATGTCCATAAAAAGAATAAATTTCTACAAATTTATTTATATAAATTTCTTTATACAAATTTATTTATCCATAATTTATAAAATAAATCGTACTAGATTTATTTTATTAATTAAACCAATTAAATTGGTTTTTCTCCCTTTTAATGGTCGGCCAACCAAGGAGGGTTGGCACCCTCTTTGGCCGGCCCAAACCGAGCCGAACCAACGCGAATTAAACTCATTTAATTCGCCCAAAAAGCCTTCAAAAGACTTAGCCATTTTTAGCTTCTATTGCGCCTCTGATTAACTCAGATTCGACTTATTTCTCTTGATCGGAAAATCCAATTTTCAACTCGTTTTAAATCCCTCGGATTACTCGTAGTGCGTGTGACTAAATAGGCTTTCGATTTATGTTGGCCGTCTATAATCAACTAATTATAGAACGATCATGAGTGGCACCTAGTAGTACATCATGATCCCCAATTAATCGAAAGATCAACGGTTTGACCTCAGAAGAAATTATTCTGAAACCCTTCAGCAGCTCTAATGAATCGTGCCCCATTCCCTTCACCACCTTATACCCACTTGGTTCAGGACACGGTCTATGGTGTCAGTCCCCACTAGGCTGACTACGTCACACCTAGCCCAAGTAGTGTCTTTCTCGTCCATTGGATTTCTTATTACTCTCATGTATTTAAGAGACTCGCACTCTAAACATGATATACTCTTGCCAGAGGTTTTTGAGTAACAATCCGACGATAGGTCTGGGTATACATCTCCTCGCAAGGAGTGGTGAATCCTTTGTAGGCTGTTCAAACATCTTCGGGCACTTCGGCTTATACCCAATCATCCTGGGTCCACACCTCCTTGGAGATGCTTGCTTAAGATGTTAAAGTATAAGTCTCCATGACCAAGATGACTTGAACACCGTAAGTCAAAGGAACATCGCACTTAAACTGCAGCAAGAACTTCATTGACATATCTACATGTAGATTCCCATATGAAGTCTTACAGCTAGTCACTCCAATGAACTAGTTCCCTTAACTAGCATCCATGTTTATCTCCGGACATCCCAATGTCACCAGCCAGTGAGAATCAGCTGATTAGAGAATAACCCATGCTAGTCTCAACAGAATTGATAGTGTCCGTTTTTATCAATTCATCGACTAGGGATATTTTCAATACTTCACATTTGCACATTTAGAGATAATCACAAGTTGTGATCCCATCACAAATTCTCTTATGGTGTGAGTTGTATTGCGGACATTCAGTAGATGAGTTTAAGATCCCAATCACATACATAAACATGTATACTCAAATAGTGAATTATCATTTATTAAAATAAATATTTACAATCATAAGGCGATTGCCTTAGGACACTTCTCTCATATCACTAACAGTATAATTGTCCTCTTATCCAATTTTCCTAACTTTTGGAATATGCAACTAAGTTTCTCAATCCAATTGAGGTGACTTAGTTAAGTCTCACCCAAAGTTTGATAGTGGGACATCACAATTGTCCTCTCGCACTCTACCAAGATAAAATATGTCGCTTTACTTTGGCAAACCCAACAACAAATGATCGAGGTAGTTTATGAGTACCAAACTTTGGTAGGCATATCGAGTTGACTTAATTAAGAAAAACATTTATCTAATCATGCATCACATACACACATTGCACATATCAATATATAAGCAGTGAAACGTGACATGGTTATGACCCGTATACTACGATCTTCCCAAGCCAATGAGAAAATCGATGGTCAACCTAGGGATAACATCTTCTCTAAGTGCATCCTTCGTTCATCATGTGTCGTCGACATCCTTCTTGTAACTTCATTCTTCAATGGGCACTCCACTACTCATTTTGTACATTACAATGTAGGAAAACTCGAGTTACATTCAAGTCTAAATCTATTTTACAACTAGGAAAAATAGAGTCAAGGCATGACAGCAGGCCGTATTATGAATTACATTACAACATACACACATATACATCCAATCACATTGGGGTTAAGGCCATAACCATGTACTATGTCATAAATCACACACAATAGATCTAGGACATTGATTTTATTATGAGTGCAAAAACAAAAATCGCACATGAGCAGAAACTCACGGCGGTCTATGTCCATGGATTAAACATTAATCCGAATGGAGACCTGTCTCCCAATGACCATCTCGTCATCATATCGAACGATTCAAATTATAACTTGGCCAATCACAAAGATCAATCCTTGTAATTTGCCTAACTATTCGACCTCAGAAAAGACGACGAGTGGATCGCCAGTTTTTGTGTTTATTATCGAGGTCCAAATAATTAATTATTATCTATGATTAACATATAATCAAAACAATAATAATCAATTATCACACACATGAAATGATAAGAAAACAACATGGAACCAAGAGAGAAATATACCTCTCTTTACCTCGTAGTCTTAGACCTTATGTCCCTTCCCTCCTGGACATCATGTGGGTGATGAGCTACCAAGAACCGGGATCACCAAGGGATCCAAAAGATCTTCTTCTTCCACTAGCCGAAACCCTAGGTCTAGGGTTCTTATTCCAAGCTTCCTCTTCTCCTAGCTTGGGCCACCGACCACTTCAAGGCCTCCAAAGAGTCTCAGCAGCAAGCTATCTGACCGGAGAAGATGATGGAAGGTGAAGAAGTGGATGAGGAAGGGAGAAGAAGGCACTTCCTCTACCCTAAACTCGCCGTCGACCCTCATTCCAATTCCTTGTCGCCGGCGCAACTTGCACCCTTCCTCCTCGCCGCCGGTCACTTCCCGACCTCCCCAAGGTGGCTCCGGCCACAAGCTGGAAGAGAGGAAGGTCCTCCTTGTTGGATTAGAGTAAATTGATAGAGGGGGGGGTGAATATCGATCGGAAAATTTTCGGACAGTTAAGAGAAATTACGCAGCGGAAAGAATAAAACAAAGTCGCTAACACGGTTTATTTTACTTGGTTCGGAGTCGCGGTCGGCTCCTACTCCAAGGCCCACGGTCCTTGACCGTTTACGATGGGCAATTCTATATTCAATGAATGTTTACAATTTGGAGTACAGATATAGAATTAAAAAAAACATTACAACACTTAAGAAATTTAATCTTTTACCGACGACCGGAGTAGATGGAATTTTGGAGCAGTGGGTCATCATCGGCACTTGAATCGCAAGTGTAGAGCGTGCTGGAGAATAGCGCTTGAGCGAAAGTGTTGATAGCGAGATTTACAAGTTGTACTGAATCCTTGGGGGTGAACCCCCTTTTATAGTGGTCGCTTGGGCGCCTGTGTTGAAGGGGGCGCCTGACATGTGGCCTCTTCTGCGCGAACTCCAATCCGTAGGCTTGGCCAGTGCTTATCCCCTTCATTGAGGCACCTGAGCTGACTGGGGCGCCTGTGTTAACACAAGCGCCTAGCTTGACTTGGTCCAAAGGCTTTCGTGGCAGTTTGCTTCGATGGCTTGGTTTGGCCTTACACTGGGGCACCTGTATCCATACAGACCCCTAGCCCAGTGAGGCGCCTCCTTCCAATGAGGTGCCTGAGCTATAGAAACACCATCCCTTCGTTTCCTACAACCAGGGTTAGTTCCAAAACATAAGAAGCAAATATATATATATATATATATATATGATACGTTAGACATTATTTACAGCCTAAGCTGTCTTGGTTCTGACTTTGGGTCTCCCAAATGGAACCCTAGGTCGGACCGACGCCTAATGTTCCCTCCTACGGGGAACACGTCCTCACTTACTCCTCTCAGGAGAATTTACCTTTTTGCCAACCGGCTTCTCCGGTTGGACTTTTGACCAGCTTCACTCACCAGGTCTTTGGTGCCTAGTCCTTGACCAGGTCTTAGTGCCTAGCTTCACTCACCAGGTCTTCGGTGCCCAATCCTCGACCAGGTCTTAGTGCCCAACTTCACTCACCATGTCTTAGTGCCCATCTTCACTCACCAGTCTTATTGCCCAACTTTACGTCAGGACTTAGTTGCCTAGCCCGCGGCCAGGACTTAGTGCCCAATTCAAAGAACCAGGACTTAGTGCCTAGTGTACCTAGGACTTTCCTGCACACTTAGTAACTTTGTTAGATCACAACCAATTCTTAACTTCTGAACCCTTTGCCATTATCAAAACATAGGTTCGACTTTGGTGCTTCCGGCACCAACAATCTCTCCCTTTTTGATTTATAGCAACACAGTTCAAAAAGTTAAGTTATAACTATATTATAGCAATCTAACAATACTAACAATAGAATTTTATCTCCTCCTGAATTTCACATTCTCCCCCTAAAATTTTCAATGTTAGGCGGGTTTTGTAAACTTTCTAAGTGCTAAGTGTTTAGCAAAAAGCTTAAAGTTTTTGACTAAGTATTTTTCGGGAATAGAGCAATTGTACTCAAGAACACTTAGGTAATTTTTGAAAAGGTTTTGTAAGCCTAATTTTTGTTTCAATATTTTGAAAATTTACTTAGGCAAAACAAGTTCTGAAAACTGATTTTCCTTACAAAGTTTCTGTGGAGCAATTGGCCCCAAGATGGTCTGGAGTGACCATAGGTTTTGATGTTTGGGTAAAGGGTTTAAGTTAGGTTTACCCTTGTGTACTTATATGTGTATGTTGAGTGTGCTGGTTACACATATGGACTTGACTGGACGGCCTCGGTATGGTGAAGGGTGGCATGGAGACAAGCTGGAGGCTTGTGTGCACCCGAGGGACCTTGGAGAGCAGGGATGATGAGATGATGGGCACGGACTTCGAGGCATGAGTGAAGGATGGCATGGAGGCAAGCTGGAGTCTTGCGTGCATCCGAGGGACGGGAGCCGAAGATGAAGAGGGCGCGAAGGCAATAGTCGTGGCTGCGGATGAGGAGTCAGTCGAGTCGTGAGGGTATGAGTGCTGTGTGATTGTACTCGGGGAATCCTAGGGGTCGAGTGCTGAGAGAAGTGTACTCGGAAAGGGAAACCCTAGGTGTGTGAGTGGGGCAGTCGACTGCCTAGGAGGCAGTCGACTGATAAAACTCACAGAATGATTTCGGGGTTGGACCAGTCGACTGGTAAAATGGCAGTCGACTGGTAACCCCGAAAACTAGCCGTTGGGCTAGCCGTTGGCTAGCAATTAAGGCTAGACCAGTCGACTGGTAAATTGGTAGTCGACTGGTAGCGAGGGTTTTAGCCAGAGTCCTAATTAAAGAGGACTTCATGGGGGCTGAGTTTTTTTTGACGAAACTTGTCTTTGTTAAAGGCAAGTTAGTAGTCTTTGGGCTCAAGGTTGTCAAAGGTGTTGTGGTGAGGTTTCTCCACCCACAAGGAGCGACGAGAGCTAGCCGGAGGTTATCCGGGGAGTGATCGACCGACGGATTCTTGGATTAGTCACCCGGCCGGGGTGGATACCAAGTAAATAGGTTTGTTAGCAGTGATTTCTTCGTTGTTATTGTTTAATATTATTGTTTCCGTTGTGCATGCTAACAACGTAGGAAGAACAAGACAAAGAAATGCTATTCACCCACCTCTAGCATACCAGAAACGATCCTACAGTTGGTATCAGAGCAAAGGACCGCTCTTGATCGGACTAACCGCCGAGGGAGCAAGAATGCTAGAGGAAGAACGATGGAAGACAAATTCGGGGACGACATCTACACTCCGCCGGCCTATGACCATGAAGACTTCGGGTATTGGAAGTCACGGATGGAGACGTGGTTCGGGATGGAGTGGAACCTTAGGATTGCGCTAGAAAAGCCGTTCAAGATTCCAAGGGATAAGCACGGAAAGAGGCTTAGGCCTAGATATTGGAATCATGAACAACAAGATCAATCCAAGGCAAATGAAAAGGTAATGACAATTTTAGTTAATCTTTTGCCTAACAATGTTTTGAGTTGTGTAGGTAAATATCAAAATGCATATGAATTGTGGAGCAAAGTGTAACGTCCCGGAAAATTTTCTCAATATTTTTCTTTAAAATATTGATCATGCCTAGATAGATTCTCGAGGAACATAGGGATACTAGTATAAACCTTAACATGATGATCCATGAATTTCAATATGGAATAAGGAGCTAAGTGCTAATGGGCCTTACATGGGTTTTTCTAGTACCATGGTTATTAGTGGATTTTAGGTAGAATTTAATATAAATAGAAATGAGTTTAAATTAGGAATATTAGCACGGCTATGGGTAAACCTTAGGGGGCATTGCCGAAAAAAATAATAAAATAAAAAAAAACAAATAAAGTGCATGCACCATGGATTGAACCTTGGACCTAGTGTAACACCATGCATGTACTAACCAATTCACCTAGAAAGGGAGTGCTAGTAGAGAATGAAGTAGATTTTTGGTTAAGGCTTAGGGAAGTGAAGAGTCATCAAGAGAAGAGGCACCATGACCCTTCACATGCCCCCCCCCCCCTTCATGTAGTATAAAAGAGTGGATGAGAGGGGAAGAGACATAGGAGTTACTCTTTTTCTTCTCTTCTCCCACCAAAGCCCTTCCTCTCCTTCCTCTTTCTTCTTCTAGCCGAAACCCACAAGGGTTTCTTTTCCTTGGAAAAGCTTCACCAAGGACTCCATCTTGAAGATCCAAGGCTTTCTACAAGGCTACAAGGGCTAAGGAGAAGTTTAGGGTCAAGAAGGTTTCTCTTTTATTTCTATTCAAGGATTATATCCAAGATAAGGAAAGGTAAGTCCCCCCTCACCTGTGGTATAATTGTTTCTTTGATGTCTATCAAGATTTAAACTTTTGTTAAGATCTAAGTTGAGAAAACCATGAGGTAGAGCCTTTAGGGTTTCGGCCAAGGCTTGTTATTGGGTTTAGGGATGATGTAAAATCTCTTTTGTGCACCTCAATATTTTATTATGATAAGTAAGGTATAGATTATGATTTAGGAAAAGTTTGTGGCACCCTAAATTCCTCTAGGGTTTCGGTCCGTAACAACATGTTATGGATAGGATGATATCTAACCCTTCAAGCATGTTTATTATGTTTTCCTATGATTTAATGGATCTTAATTGTGAATGATAGGAATTTTTCCATGTGCTTGTGACCCTCTAGGGTTTCGGCCAAGGTCCCAATGTAGGTCTAGGACTTAGGGTTAGCTCCAATTATGGGGCTTAATGGCTCCCTATGGCTTGTATGTAATGTATGGGTTTTCTTTTACGCATGAAACCTTTCAAATTGATTTAAATGATGGAGCCTCATCCTATGGAACTTTCGGCCAACTCCAAGTTTTAGGGTTTGGGTTGGGTTAAGGTCTCAAGAATTTGTTTATAGGTTACTATGATGTATGTACATGTTTAAGCATGTTGTAAGAATTTTTATGTCACATAAAAACCCTAGCTTCATGTGTTATGTATCATGACTTGTATGTTTAGGTTATGTGCTATGTTTAATCATGAATGTTTTAAACCTTATCCCATGAACCTAAGTAGTATGTATCATGTCCATATGAATCCTACCCATGCATGCTTTATGATAGGTACCATGATTAGGTATGCTATGTAATATGTATCATGTATGAAAAGATCTATGTATGTTTACCCTATGTACCATGATCATGCATGCCTTATGAATTAAGATGCTGATTATGTATGTATGCCATGTTTTATGAATGAAGATAATGAATGAAAATGATGTTCATGGCTCTAAGTCATAATGATGTAGGCATGACATATCTTATGAATGAAGATGATGAATGATGATAATGTTCATGCCTTTAAGGCATAATGATGTTAAGTATGAATGATGAAATGTTAAGTATGTTTATGTCATGCTAAGGGATGGGCACCTTAAGAATGCCTCGGTTCTGGACTACCGTAGCTGTCTACGGTTCTGGAACTACCGTAGCTGTTCCTATTCTTATGTCATATTTCATGAAACAAGATTATGTTATGCTATGTATGTTCTATGAATGATGAAGCATGTGAAGTATTTTATTTTTAAGAATGGGCTTGTACCGGACCGAAGTAAGGGTCCAAGGGATGGGCACCTTAAGAACGCCTCGGTTCTGGACTACCGAAGCTGTCCACGGTTCTGGGACTACCGTAGCTATCCAACAGGGATGGGCATCTTAAGAACGCCCCGGTTTTTGGAACTACCGTAGCTGTTCCTACCCTAGTAGGTCGAGGCTAGCTACCTCGTATTTACTTAGGGATGCACACTTATTGTAACACCCCAAATTTGTCAATGTAAAATCATGACAATGTATGAAAATGGTTATAATAAAATGATATGAATTTCATGCAATCACATGCCATGAAATGTTATGAATGCATGAAATATTATATTCGTGAAATATTCTTATCATGAAATATTAGCATGAAATATTATATTCATGAATATGGAATATTAAAAATATTATGAAATAATATTTTTTGGAATATTATGAAGTATTCTGAATTCATAAAATAATATTCATATTATGAAATTTCATGATGGGCTTGGTTTATTGGGCTTGGAAAATGAATGGCGCTAAAAAGAAAGTGCAAAGTGGAGGAAGCAAGGATTGAACCTTGGACCTCCTAGTTGCACTCACCATGTCATAACCAATGAACCAAGCAATATTTCATGTAGAAGGAGAAAGGAACATGCTTGTTAAGTGTGTAAGAGTGAAGAGACATGCTTCTTCACAAGAGGTGTATAAATAGGATAAAGAGAAGGAAGTTAGAGGAAGTTACTCATTTTTCTTCCTCCTTTCTTCTTCTTGCCGAAAACCCCTTTCTCCCCTTTGCCATTTTTCGAAACCAATACCTAAGGGTTCTAACCCTAGGGCAAGTGCAAGGAAGGGAAGCCAAGTACCATCTCATTCTACCAAGACCAAGGAGTCTTAGAGGAAAGATTTGAAGAAAAAGGATCTTCGCATACCCTTCAAGTGTAGGGTACCCTACAATTAAGAGAAGGCGAAATTCCAGCGCTAGGATGTAAGAATTCTCTCGCCTGCAGTATAATGGTTTATGCATGATTTCCTTGTGTTCTTGTTTTGGAAAAATGGGAGTTCTCCTTTAGAGGACTTTCGGCCACCCTAGGAAAAAGGTCCAAGAGATGGATTTTAATCACACCTTGATGCATGCTAGTACTCCTAGGGATTTTATACATATATGTGTTGTTTCCAAATTTTTGGAAGGACAAAAAAAATAGGGTTAAGGCCCCTACAACTTTCGGCCACCCCCTTGAGGGGAGGCCTTGGTTCCTTTTGTTACATGATTATATCCCTTAAACCTTAAGGTATATGTGTAGGTGTTTTCTTAATGATGTTATGTACAAATTCTAGGGTTTACCCCTTGTGTAGGTTTCGGCCAAGACCTAGGAAAATAGGGTTAGTGGATGCTAATCTCACTTGAGGGTTAAACCATGTTTAAATTGTTAACATGAAATATACTAGAGGTGTTTGTAAGAATGCTTGAATGAATGCTTGGTGGGAAAACCAAATTCTTTATCTGTATATTTCGGCCAACCCTAGTTCTAGGGTTGGGAAGTACCTAATGAGACCATGAAGCATGCTAATACATATGTGATATGTGTATAATTTATGTGACTTATTTTGTTGGATGTAAAAGCATGCCTTGTAGCCCATGGGGCACCTTGATGATATGAGCATGATGTGGTTGATAATATGCTTTAAAAGGATACTCTATTGAAACTGGGATCAAGAGCACCCGAATGCGTGGTGTGTCCCTAGGGGATCAAGAGCACCTGAATGCGTGGTGTGTCCCTTTGAGAAGTGATTAAAGAGTACCTTTAGGCATATACATATATGAGTAATTGCATGATAAATTACTTTACTTTGAAAAGTTGTGTACCCGACTCGGAAGGGGGTCGTTAAACAAATCCAATGCACATGTTAAGGTCATGGCAGTTGGTAGGACGGAAGGGTCCTGCTCTAATTAGATTGGTGGCTCGCTACCCCAATTTATTAGAGAACGCGCATGATATGGTGGTACTACAACTGGGCCCTAAATGATGATATGTATTTTTAAGTACTTACCATTATGGAACTTTTTGAAAAAAACATATTGTTCTCTTTATGAGATAAACTTGTTCTGTAAGTACTTAGAGATATTTGATGTAATGTTTATGATGCTTGATAAGATGCTTATGATGCATGATGCTTTGATGAGATGCTTATGATGCGTATGATCTTGTTCTATTCTGATTACTGTGTACATGATATGATGTATCGATATGGATTTTGCGAGTAGGCCCGGATTCTTACTAAGCATGTTTTGCTTACTAGTTCATGTTGTTTTTCTTATGCTGCAGATAGCGGTAAGAAATACTTGAACTAAGGAAGAGGCAGAGGGAAGGTTGGAGGATGTGTGTGGTGATGGCTCGGGAAAGAATAAAAGATTCTATCTACCTTGTTTTATCTAGAATCTAAACTGCTTCCCTATGAAATTGTATTGTTATACTCTGAACATGTGGTGACTAAGTTAGTGACATGAAACCTATGTCGTGCTAGATAAATAATATTTAATTTTATTGTATGCATATTAGGTGAAATGCTATAGATTTTCTATGTCTGTTTCTTTGAATGTTTCTTTGACATGTATCTAAGACTAGACAACTCATACTATATTCTTACTTAGGATTCCATGCTATAGTGTGTTAAATGATTTGTTTTTCCGATTAGTCTGTAATGAGCATGCTTACTACACTACATGTAATGTAATTATTTAGTTTTGGAATATACATGTATATGAGATGAAATGATATGAATGTATGGACCGTAACCCCACCTTCTTATGATTGTAATCACTTATTTTAATAAATGAATATTCACTATTTGAGTATACATGCTTGTGTATTTGATTGAGATCTTGAACTCATTTACTGAATGTCCGCAATACAATTCACATGATGAGAGAATTTGTGATGAATTCACAACTAGTGATTATCTCTACATGTGCAATTGTGAAGTATTGAAATTGTCCCTAATCGATGAACTGATAAATACGGACACTATCAATTCTGTTGAGACTAGCATGGGTTATTTTCTAATCAGCTGATTCTCACTAGCTGGTGACATTGGGATGTCCGGAGATAAACATGAATGCTAGTTAAGGGAACTAGTTCATTGGAGTGACTGGCTGTAAAACTTCATATGGTAATCTACATATAGATATGTCAATGAAGTTCTTACTACAGTTTAAGTGCGATGTTCCTTTGACTTGCGATGTTCAATTCATCTTGGTCATGGAGACTTATACTTTGACATCTTAAGCAAGCATCTCTAAGGAGGTGTGGACCCTGGATGGTTGGGTATAAGCTAAAGTGCCCGAAGAGGTTTGAACAGCCTACAAAAGATTCACCACTCCTTGCGAGGAGATGTATACCCAAGGCCTATCGTCGGATTGTTACTCGAAGCCTCTGGCCAGAGCATCACATGTTCAGAGTATGAATCTCTCAGAAACATGAGAGTAACTAGAATCCGTAGGATGAGAAAAATATTGCTTGGGCTAGGTGTGACGTAGTTAGCCTAGTGTGGACTGACACATATAGACCGTGTCCTGAACCAAGTGGGTATAAGATGGTGAAGGGAATGGGGCACGATTCATTATAGCTGCTGAAGGGTTTCAGAATAATTTCTGAGGTCAACCGTTGATCTTTTGATTAATTGGGGATCATGATGTACTACTAGGTGTCACTCATGATCGTTCTATAATTGGTTAATTATAGACGACCAACATAAATCGAAAGTCTGTTTAGTCACACGCACTACGAGTAATCCGTGGGATTTAAAATGAGTTGAGAATTTTGATTTTCCGATCAAGAGAGATAAGTTGAATCTGAATTTTTCAGAGACGCATCGGAAGCATAAAATAGCTAAGTCTTTTGAAGACTTATTGGACGAATTAAATGAGTTTAATTCGTATGGTATAGGCTTGGGTTTGGCCGGCCAAAGAGGGTCCCCACCCTCTTTGTTTGGCCGACCACATTAATAGGGGAGAACCAAATTGTTTGGTTCAAATTATAAAATAAACCGAGCGTGGTTTGTTTTATAAAATTATGGATAATATATATAAATTTTTATAAACCGAAGTTTGGTTTATTATTTTCATAGAAATTAAAATAAACTTTGAATAGTTTATTTTATTTTATAAAATCAATTATGAATTGATTTTTCCATGATATGAAAAATTTATATAATAAATTTCTTGTGAAAATTTATTCCATAATAAAAAGGGAGACATGGTTGTTTTTATTATAAATTAAATTATGATAAAAACTTGGCATGATGGAATAATTCATAGAAAAATTTATATGATAAATTTTTTATGAAAATTTATTCCATAAAAAGGAGACTTGGCGATTGAGAGGCTACTATATAAAGGAACCAAGGCAAGGCTTGGAGATTAATCTAAGAGATCTAGAAATAAGCCCTCTCTCTCTCTCCTTCTCTCCCTCTCCCTCCTCTAGTGCCGCCGGCCCTAAAAGGTGGACCCCTTTGTTGCCGTGAGCTTCATCCACCAAGCAGCTGCCGAAGAAGAAGAAGAAGCAGGCGCAACTCCTTCCTTCCTCCCAGAATCTTGATTCCGTTCTTCGTTTGGTAGTTAGTCTTCCCATCTCTCTCTTGGTATTCTTGTCGTGCCTTTGGAGAATCTAGTAGTTCTTGTCGGCACGAATCTCGTGGCTTTGCGAAGTCATCCCGAAGAAAACTCGGCGTGGACGCGAATAGAGGCGGGGCTTCTAAGGGACGCTTACGGTTGGATCTCGTCCCTTCCTTCGAGTTACGCGAGGTACTAAGTAAATTAGTTTACTTTCTGCAAAATTTTAATATATGATCATGTCTACACAATATAAGGTTGCATGCTTAGATGTGTGGTTAAATAATTTGGGAAATTATTTATGCTAAATCTTCCGCTACACGTAATAAATTTTAAAATTACGAACCCGCTTCCATGTCAACATGCACCCGATCCCAACACAGTTATCTTTCGAAGCGATTCTTGCTTAACTGTTGGTGTGCCTTTGAGCTTGGGCGTCGGGACCTCTCGGGCGCCTAGCCCAGCTGCTGCCCCTCTCCTTTGGGGCGTTCTGAGCTGCAGAAACACATTCCTTTGGTCCCTGCATCCAAGGTTAGTTCCACAACAAACAAGGCAAGAATGTTAGTTAGTTTTTACAACCGTAGCTGTCTTGGTTCTGACTTTGGGTCTCCCAAATGGAATCCTAGGTCAAACCGACGCCTACTGTTCCCTCGACGGGGAACGCGTCCTCACCTACTCCTCTCAGGAGAGTTTACCTTTTGCCAACCGGCTCCTCCGGTTGGACTTTTGCCTGATGCACCTGACCAGGTCTTCGTGCCCACCTTCCGAGCAGGTCTTCTGTGCCCAGCTCCTTGCGAGGGCTTCATGCCCAGTCCTCGACCAGGACTTCGTGTCTACCTTCCTAGTAGGTCTTCGGTGCCCAGCTCCTTGCTAGGGCTTCGTGCACAGTCCTCGACCAGGACTTCGTGCCTAGTGTACCTAGGGCTTCGTTCCTGCACACTTAGTAAACAAATTAGATACAAATAACATCTTAACTTCTGAACCCTTTGCCATTATCAAAACTCAGGTTTGACTTAGGTGCTGCCTGCACCAACAATCTCCCCCTTTTTGATTTATGGAAACCCGATTCAAAAATTTATGTTAATCATCCAGATAAGTGCGTATCAAAGTTAATTTGCTCCCCCTGGAAGAAATCTCCCCCTGAGTTTTTCAAGAGTTCGTGAGGCTTGAAAAGATTTCTAAGTCTACACGAAAAAAACTTTTCAGTTTTGTAAATACTTAGAAAAATTTTAAGTTAGAAACCATTTTTCAAAATATTTTGAGTTGGACAATTGAAAATTTTACACTTAGAAAATTTTCAAGTAAATACTTAGTTCTTGCACTTTAGAAAATTTTCAAGGAAATTTTGGAATTAATACTTAGAAACTTTTCTAAGAAATTTCTACCATATTTTTGAGTTGTGAAAAAAAATTTCCAACCTCTTTAGCACTTTAGAAAGTTGTCAAGGAAGTTTTGAAATTTATACTTAGAAACTTTTCTATTTAAGTCAAGTGTTTGAAATAACTTTTGAAAATAATTTAAGTCGAGTGCTTTGAAATAAATTTTGAAAATAATTTAAGTCAAGTGAAAGGCAATTGACTTAAGGAATTTTACTTTTTGAAAAAGGAGATAAAGTTTTGAAATTTGAAAAAATTTTAAAACTTCTCTTCTCTCCTTTCCAATCTCTCTCCCTTTGTCATATATCAAAAAACAATATAGCAAAACAATATAGCAAAAGAAGTACGATGCTGTACTGAACCAATTCAAGGTATAAACTGGACCAAATCAATTTGAATTATCTCTTTTGGGTCCTGTCTAACCCAATTAGCTACTTACTAACTGTTATAAACAGTAGCTTTCGCTAGGGTTAGTCAAGTTAAGTGTTCTGTTCATGTTAGATTTTCTATGCTTGATACTTAACCTGATTACTGTTGATTGGTATTTAGTGCCCCAATTACTGCAGATGCACAGACTTAAGCATCTTGAATCAAGGCAAAGACCTAAGCATCTCAACCCATTCTAGGTTATCAACCAAAAGTACCCTAAGGTGCTTGTGAGATGTTGGCTTCTAGATCTATAGGTGCATACAGTTCTAGGGTTAGAGCCTAGTCTAAGTCCATTTTGAGAAAAAACCCTAGTTTTGATGGGGTAATTTTTCAAAAAAAAAAAAACTAAGTGGAAAAATTGTTTTTAAAAAAATTATTTTTCAAATTAAGTAGGAATTGATTTTAAAATCAAGTAATAAAGCAGTTTTTAAAAAATAGAGGTAGAGCAAATCTATTCTACCAAGCATAACCCTAACTGCCTTCTTAGTGAGTTGAATTCAGACTCAGGTAAGGGTTTGGTGAATATATCAGCTAAGTTAGATTATGAGTCTACATGCTTAAGGACTATCTCACCCCTGGCTACGTGATCTCTTACGAAGTGGTGTTTAACTTCTATGTGTTTAGTTCTATAGTGTTGGATTGGGTTTTTAGTTAGATTAATTGAACTTATATTATCAATGTAGACTTGGGTTTGGGTGTAGTTGAGCTGGAAGTCTTTAAGAGTGTGCATCATCCATAAGAGTTGTGCTACACACTCTCCTAAATCAACATACTCAGCTTCAGTTGTGGATAGAGCTACACAGTGTTGCTTTCTGCTGCACCAACTTACTAGATTGTTTCCTAAGAGTTGGCAGCTTCCACTTGTACTCTTTCTATCTAGTTTACAACCAGCATAGTTAGAGTCAGAGTATCCTGATAGGTCAAAAGTTGAGGTCCTAGGATACCAAATCCTTACATTTAGGGTGCCCTTAATGTATCTAAGTATTCTTTTTAGGGCTGCTAAGTGCGTTTCCTTAGCACAGGTTTGGTATCTAGCATACATTCCTACAGCAAAAAGGATATCGGGTCTGCTGGCTGTAATGTAAAGTAGACTACCAATCATACTTCTATAAAGTTTAAGGTCTACTGGTTTACTGTCAGGGTCACTATCTATTTTTACATTTGTGGTCATAGGGGTACTTATGCTTTTAGAGTTATCCATTTTAAATTTTTTTATTAACTCCTTAGCATATTTGGATTGATGGACATAATTTTCATCCCTAGTTTACTTGATTTGTAACCCTAGAATGAAGTTGAGCTCACCAACTAAGCTCATTTTGAATTTATTTGCCATTATTTTAACAAATTCTTTTAAGAAATTTGAGTTGGTGGACCTAAAGATTATGTCATCGACGTAGATTTGGGCAATAAAGATTTCTTTTTCTAATGTATTAATAAATAGGGTTGAGTCAATTTGTTCTTGTTTAAATTCTTTAGAAATTAGGTAGGTTGATAGACGTTCATACCATGCCCTAGGTGCTTGTTTTAGTCCATATAGTGCCTTAGTGAGTTTGTAAACATGGTTAGGTTTTTCTAAGTCCTCGAAACAGTCCTACATAGACTTCTTCCTTAATAAATCCATTTAGAAAAGCTGACTTTACATCCATTTGGTAGAGTTTAAATCCTTTATGGGATGTAAAGACTAACAACATCCTAATGGAATCAAGTCTAGCTACTGGGGCATAGGTTTCATCATAGTCTAACCCTTCGACTTGACTGAACCCTTTGGCTACTAAGCGGGCTTTATTTCTAACTATTTCTCCTTGATCATTTAGCTTATTCCTAAAAACTCACTTAGTGTCAATAATGGATTTGCCCTCAGGTTTTGGTACATGTTCCCAGACTTGGTTCCTCTCAGATTGGGCTAACTCTTCTTGCATCGCTATGATCTAATCAGGATCAGGTAAGGCTTCCTCTATAGTCTTAGGTTCAATTTTTGAAATCAGTGCAATCTGACTAAGATTTCTATAGGAGGACCTAGTTCTGACTCCTAAGGTTGGATCACCCACAATTTGATTAGTTGGGTGACTTAGTCTGGGTTTCTTAGTTCTTCTAGAACTTAGTTCAGCCTCTGGTCCAACTGGTCGGTTTGGTTCAGTATTTGGTTCAACTACTTGGGTTGGTCCAATTTTTAGTTCAATAGACTCAATAGTTGGTTCAAT
Source organism: Boesenbergia rotunda (assembly GCA_024364735.1). Classification (NCBI taxonomy): domain Eukaryota; kingdom Viridiplantae; phylum Streptophyta; class Magnoliopsida; order Zingiberales; family Zingiberaceae; genus Boesenbergia; species Boesenbergia rotunda. The sequence continues at coordinate 34,046 of JAGFNQ010002296.1, forward strand.
AGTTAGTTCATTTAGGGGTTCAATTAATGGTTCAACAGTTTGTTCATTATCTTCGTGATCAATATTTGATGAATTTAGATCTAGTTTATCAGATTTTGAATTAATTTCTTCATCAAATATTAGATTTGTTGTTTTTCAACTTTCTTAGTTTGATTATTGTAAACCCTATAGGCTCTACTTGTTGTTGAATATTCTAAGAAGATACCTGGGGTTGACTTAGACAGGAATTTACCTAGATAGTCCTTGGTGTTTAGGATATGGACTTTGCACCCAAAGACCCTTAGGTAATGTAGGTTTAGAAGTATATGGTAGTATAATTCATAGGGTGTTTTATTGTGTCGTTTGTTAATTATGACCCTATTTTGGATGTAACAAGTCGTACTAATTGCTTCTGCCCAAGATTGGTTAGCTAGGTTGAATTCATTGAGCATAGCCCTAGCGGCTTCCTATAGGGTTCTATTTTTCCGTACAACTATCCCATTTTGCTAGGGGGTTCTAGGACACGAAAATTCGTGTATATACCCGTTTGTCTTACAAAATTCCTCGAATCGTTGATTTTCAAACTCTCCCCCGTGATCACTCCTAAGTCTTTTGATTTTGGCATCGTTTTGATTTTCAATTAATCTACAAAAATCACTAAATAAGATTAGGGTTTCATCTTTGGTCTTTAAAACCTAACCCAAGTAAACCTAGAGTAATCATCAACAATTACTATGCAGTACCGGTTTCCGCTTAGTGACTTGGCTCCATGTGAATCAAATAGGTAAAGGTGCAGGAGCTCAAGTGTGGTTTGAGTTAGATCTAATTGAATTAGTTTGTGATTAGACCAGGTTTGTTTACCTTGATTGAATGATTCACACATTAAGTTTTCATTGTTCTTAATTTTAGGTATACCTTTAATTAGGCCAAGTTGGGTGATTTTTGAAATTAATCTCAGATTAGTGTGATCTAATCTCCTATGCCTGAGGTTTGATTCTTCTAACTGAGTTAACATGCATTTAGGTACTAAGAGTAGGTTTATAGTATAAATATTATTTTTCCTAGAACCCTTAAGCATGATTTCTGAGTCTTGCAAGTTTCTAATCAGGCAGTTAGAGTTGGTAAAGGTAACTACATAGCCAGTATCACATAATTGACTTATGCTAAGCAAGTTAAATTTAAAATCTTCAACCAAAAGCACCTTTATAATAACAAAGTCAGATTTGAGTTCAATGTTACCTGACCCAATCACTTTGAGCATAGGATTGTTGCCAAATGCTACTGAGCCTAGGTTCTTAAACTTGAGTTTGGTGAATTTTAATTTATCCCCAGTCATGTGTCTGGAGCACCCGCTATCCAACATCCATTGGTCCAAATCTTTATGTTCCTACACATAAAGAGTTTTGTTGATTTGGATCCAATTAGAATTAAGGATAGCTTAAATTGATTTTCACAACCTATTCTGTCTCACCCAATCTAGAGTTATCAATCACGTTAGCCATAGAGGTTTTTGTGAGACAGGTTTTGAATAGAAGTAAGAAGTTATTTTGAAAAATCATGATTAATTTTGAAAAAGTTAAATTAATTTTGAAAACAATTGGTTTTGAATTTATTTTGAAAAAGAGTGTTTGAATCTACGATTAACTGAAAATTTATGGTAGATTCGAATTTGACAAAGAGTAAATTGAATTTGAATTTCAAAAATTGGCTTCCAGGTCTTGGCGAGACACTAGGCCTTCTTTGGTCGTAGCTTTATTGGATCATCAACCCTTTCCTTGACAATGCCTTTTAATGAAATTTGATTTTCAAAATTACTTTTTGAAAAATTCTGGTCTAACTAGTTTGGGTTTTGGATCGGTAGCTTCGGCTAGTTCCACCAGTCTAAAGAGACCAAGTAGTGTATACTTGACGTTATTAGAAAAGGCTTCCCTAACGTACTATCATCTCACCGTCACCCAATACTATGTTGTTCAAATTTTAGTTAATTGGTTTAGTCCTTAGTCTAACCAGTCCTAGGTCTAAGCATGCTGAATTGCAGAAAATAAATAGACAAAACAATCATGCAATATTAAACAATAAAAGAAATTTATTTAACTATAAAGATTGTTTTTATGTTGGCTCCCCTGGACTAAAGCCACGATAATGGTTCGATAAGATGTGAATCTTGTCCTTAGGGATCCAATACTAATTTGATCCAATTTGGTTGTTCAGGCAAAGCTTGGGTACCCATGCCTGAACTTTAGGTCTAGACTGATTCAGTACAGCATTGTCTCGCCTTGGTTCGATAGCCTAACCCGGATCGATTTAGAACTGACTTCTATTTTCCAAGGATCATGTCAAGACCCTTGGAACCAGAAGTGAATCATTCTAATGCTGCTCTAAGGTCCTAGGTCTAAGCATGGTGAATTGCAGAAAATAAATAGACAAGCAATCATGCAATATTAAACAATAAAAGAAATTTATTTAACTATAAAGATTATTTTTAAGTTGGCTCCCCCTGGACTAAAGCAACGATAATGGTTTGGCAAGATGTGAATCTTGTCCTTCGGGATCCAATACTGATTTGATCCAGTTTGGTTGTTCAAGCAAAGTTTGGTTACCCATGCCTGTGTTAGTGATATGAGAAAAATGTCCTAAGGCAATCGCCTTATGATTGTAATCATTTATTTTAATAAATGAATATTCACTATTTGAGTATACATGTTTATGTATTTGATTGAGATCTTAAACTCATTTACTGAATGTCCGCAATACAATTCACAGCATGAGAGAATTTGTGATGAATTCACAACTAGTGATTATCTCTACATGTGCAATTGTGAAGTATTGAAATTGTCCCTAGTCGATGAATTGATAAATACAGACACTATCAATTCTGTTGAGACTAGCAGGGGTTATTCTCTAATCAGCTGATTCTCACTGACTGGTGACATTGGGATGTCCGGAGATAAACATGAATGCTAGTTAACTGAACTAGTTCATTGGAGTGACTGGCTGTAAAACTTCATATGGTAGTCTACATATAGATATGTCAGTGAAGTTCTCACTGCAGCTTAAGTGTGATATTCCTTCGATTTGCGGTGTTTAAGTCCTCTTGGTCATGGAGACTTATACTTTGACATCTTAAGCAAGCATCTCTAAGGAGGTGTGGACCCAAGATGATTGGGTATAAGCCGAAGTGCCTGAAGATGTTTGAACAACCTACAAAGGATTCACCACTCCTTCCGAGGAGATGTATACCCGAGGCCTATCGTCAGATTGTTACTCGAAGCCTCTGGCTAGAGCATGACATGTTCAGAGTATGAATCTCTTAAATACATGAGAGTAATTAGAATCCGTAAGACGAGAAAACGTTACTTGGGCTAGGTGTGACGTAGTCAGCCTAGTGGGGACTGACACACATAGACCTTGTCTTGAACCAAGTGGATATAAGATGGTGATGGGAATGGGGCACGATTCATTATAGCTGCTGAAGGGTTTCAGAATTGTTTCTGAGGTCAACCATTGATCTTTCGATTAATTGGGGATCATGATGTACTACTAGGTGCCACTCATGATCGTTCTATAATTTGTAACGACCCAGAAAATTTTCTCAATATTTTCTTTAAACTATTGATCATGTCTAGATAGTTTTTCGAGAAATCTAGAAATACTAGTATGAACCTTAGCATAATTATCTAGGATTTTCCCATATAAATTAAGAATCTAAGTACTAATGGCCCTTACATGGGTTTTTCTAGTACCATGGTTATTAGGGGATTTTAGGTAGAATTTAATATAAATAGAAATGTGTTTCAATTAGGAATATTAGCATAGTTATGGGTTGATCTTAGGGGGGCATTGCCGAAAATAATAATAATAATAATAAATAAAATAAAAATAAAGTGCATGCACTAAGGATTGAACCTTAGACCTTGTGTACCACCATGCATGTACTAACCAATTCACCTAGCAAGGGAGTGCTAGTGGAAAAGGGAAGGGATTTTAGTTGAGGCTAAAGGAAGTGAAGAGTCATTGCATCATGTCTCTTCACTTGCCTCCTTCATCTAGTATATAATAGAGGGGAATGGAAGAGACAACTTAGCTCATTAGCATTTGTCTCTTCTTCCACCAAAAAAACTCCTTCTTCCTTCTTCTTTCTCCTCCTAGCCGAAACCTACAAAGTGGGTTACCCCTTGGAAAAGTTTCACAAAGAGACCTCTTCTTCAAGATCTAAGGGCTTTCTACAAGGCTACAAGGGCTAGGGGTAGTCTAAGGTCAAGGAAGTTTTCTTTTGGCTTCTCTATTCAAGGTGATAATCAAGATAACCCAAGGTAAGACCCCCTCACCTGTGGTATAATTGTTTCTCTGATGTCTATCAAGATTTAGACTTTTGTTTAAGATCTAAGTTGAGAAAACCATGAGGTATGGTCCTTAGGGTTTCGGCCAAGGCTTGATATTGGGCTTATGGATGATGTAAACTCTCGTTTGTGCACCTCAATGTTTTATTATGATAAGTAAGGTATAGATTATGATTTAGGGAAAGTTTGTGGCACCCTAAAGTCCTCTAGGGTTTCGGTCCATATCAACATGTCATGGATAGGATGATATCTAACCCTTCAAGCATGTTTATTATGTTTTCCTATGATTTAATGGATCTTAATTGTGAATGATTAGAATTTTTCCATGTGCTTGTGACCCTCTAGGGTTTCGGCCAAGGTCCCAATGTAGGGCTAGGACTTAGGGTTAGCTCCAATTATGGGGCTTAATGGCTCCCTATGGCTTTGTATGTAATGTATGGGTTTCTTTTACTCATGGAACCTTTCATATTGATTTAAACGATGGAGCCTCATCCTATGGAACATTCGGCCAACTCCAAGTTTTAGGGTTTGGGTTGGGTTAGGTCTCAAGAATACTTGTTTATAGGTTACTATGATGTATGTACATGTTTAAGCATGTTGTAAGAATTTTTATGTCACCTAAAAACCCTAGCTCCATGTGTTATGTATCATGACTTGTATGTTTAGGTTATGTGCTATGTTTAATCATAAATGTTTTAAACCTTATCCCATGAACCTAGGTAGTATGTATCATGTCCATATGAATCCTACCCATGCATGTTTTATGATAGATACCATGATCAGGTATGCTATGTAATATGTATCATGTATGAAAAGATCTATGTATGTTTACCCTATGTACCATGATCATGCATGCCTTATGAATTAAGATGCTGATTATGTATGTATGCCATGTTTTATGAATGAAGATGATGAATGAAAATGATATTCATGGCTCTAAGTCATAATGATGTATGCATGACATACCTTATGAATGAAGATGATGAATGATGATGATGTTCATGTCTTTAAGGCATAATGATGTTAATTATGAATGATGAAATGTTAAGTATGTTTATGTCATGCTAAGGGATGGACACCTTAAGAACGCCTCGGTTCTGGACTACCATAGCTGTCCACGGTTTTGGAACTATCGTAGTTGTTCCTATTCTTATGTCATGTTTCATGAAACAAGATTATGTTATGCTATGTATGTTCTATGAATGATGAAGCATGTGAAGTATTTTATTTTTAAGAATGGGCTTGTATCGGACCGAAGTAAGGGTCCAAGGGATGGGCACCTTAAGAACGCCTCGGTTCTGGACTACCGAAGTTGTCCACGGTTCTGGGACTACCGTAGTTGTCCAACAGGGATGGACACCTTAAGAACGCCTCGGTTTTTGGAACTACCATAGCTGTTCCTACCCTAATAGGTCGACACTAGCTACCTCGTATTTACATAGGGATGCGCGCATATGATGTATGAATGTGGTACATGCCGGGGACCCCCATGATATTATGATTATGTTTAAGTATTTATAATTATGGTTTTCAAATTAAGCATCCTTATGATATATGCATTTGACTCATGCATCCATACATGTTGAGAATGATGCCATGATAAATATGTTTATGTTTATGTTCATGTTAAGAATGGTGCCATGATAAATATGTTTATGTTTATGTTCATGTTAAGAATGATGCCATGATAAGTATGTTTATGTTTATGTTCATGTTAAGAATGATGTCATGATAAGTATGTTTTTGTTTATGTTTATGTTCATGTTAAGAATGATGTCAAGATAAGTATGTTTATGTTTATGTTCATGTTAAGAATGATGTCATGATAACTATGTTTATGTTTATGTTCATGTCAAGAATTATGTCATGATAAGTATGGTTTAAGCATTATGTTTATGTTTATGTGACGTATGTATTTTCGTGAGTAGGAAAGGGTCTTACTAAGCCTATGTGCTTATAGTCTTATTTTTCTTATACCGCAGATCAAGCAAGAGGTTACTAAGGGAAGCAGCAGGAGGGGCAAGGGCATGTGTGTGGTAGTGACATGGCAAAGGATTCTTCTATTTACACTTATCACATGTCTTGTGTTTGAAATGCCTCCTTTGGTTCTATGCTATACTTATGATAGTTATGCCTAAGAAATAACTTACTACCTATGATGCTTATGGATAAGTTATTTGCTACTTATGGTGCTTATGAATAAGTTATGGAATATTTATATCATGATGCTATGTATGCCAGTAATATGCTAAGTTACAATGACACCATGTTCATGAATGATAATGTAGGCATATATATATGATTCATGTAGTAGTTGCATGGTTAAATGCATGTGTTTAAGAAAAAAAATTTACTCCGCTGCATTAAGATATTCATATGCGTACATGTATGTTAGCGTAACGCCGTTTTCTCGTCACACCATAAGGTGTGGGAAAAAGGCGGGCGTTACATAATTGATTAATTATAGACGGCCAACATAAATCGAAAGTCTATTTAGTCACACGCACTACGAGTTATCCGAGGGATTTAAAATGAGTTGAAAATTGAATTTTCCAATCAAGAGAGATTAGGTTTGGTTAAGTCAAATGATAAGTCGAATCTGAATTTTTCAGAGACGCATCGGAAGCGTAAAATGGCTAAGTCTTTTGAATACTTAATAGATAATTTAAATAAGTTTAATTCATTGGGGCGTGGCTTGGATGGGCCGGCCAAAGAGGGTCTCAACCTCTTTGCTTGGCTGGCCACAACAAAAGAAGAGAACCAAGTTTTTGGTTCAATATATAAAATAAACCAAGTGTGGTTTGTTTTATAAAATTATGGATGATATAAATTTTTTATATAATAAACCAAGGTTTGGTTTATTTTTCATGGAAATTAAAATGAACCATGGATTGGTTTATTTTATTTTATAAAATCAATCATGGATTGATTTACCATGATAAGAAAATTTATTCCATAAAAAAAAAGGAGACTTGGTCGATTTTATCATGAATTAAAATATGATAAAACTTGGCATGATGGAATATGTCTCTTTTTTGAGAGGCTTGATGGTTGAGAGGCCACTATATAAAGGACCCAAGGCAAGGCTTGGAAAATAATCGAAGTATTTGCCTGGGCTCTCTCCCTGTCTTCCCTTCTTCCTCTTGACTGGCCACAGGGTTCTTCTTCCTTCTTCTTACCGTGAGCACAAGGAGAAGCACCGAGGCGACGAAGTTCTTCCTTTGGGACGATCTTCCTCTCCAGCCATCATCACCTTGGGATTGGGCGCAAGTCATCTTCCTCCTCGCCGGAATTGTGATTTCGACCAACCTTGGTAGTGAGTTTTTCAATGTGATTACTTCTCTCTTAGTTTTTCTTGTCGCGTTCTCGGAGAATCTAGTAGTTCTCGAGAACACGAAACTCGTGGCTTTGCGAAGTCATCCCGAAGATACTCGGCGTGGACATGAATAGAGGCGGAGCTTCCAAGGGACGCTTACGGTTGGATCTCGTCCCTTCCTTCGAGTTACGCGAGGTAATATGACAAGATAAAGTTGCATGCGTAGATGTGTGATTAAATAATTTGAGAAATTATTTATGCTAAACCTTCCGCTGCACGTAATTAATTTTAAAATTACGAACCCGCATCAATGTCAACATGAACCCGGTCCCAACAGTGGTATCAGAGCCGAGGTTTGTGTTCGACATAATCATATAATTGTTTTTGTAGAAAACATTGTCATGATCTCAATTTTGGAAAATTTTTCAATTATGGAAACTTTCCAATTATGGTAAATTTTCGATTTAGGAATTTCAAAGATTGGAAATCATCATGAAATTTCACAAACTTTTGAAATATCCCTGTTTATGAAATTTTATGATAATTGTGAAAACTTTCCATTTTTGGAAACTTTCCAATTTTGGAAATTCCCATTTTGGAAAATTTTCAATTTTGGAAAACGTAAGTTTTCTTTGTACCAGAAACTTATAATTATTCTGAAAACCTTTTATTTTAGAAACTTTCCATTTATCGAAAGCTCGTAATTTTGGGCACTTTTTTTCAAGAAAGTCTAGACAAATTATGGGAATATTAATTGGCATTTAAATTCATAATTGGAAATTAAATTATTTATAAAATTCTTTATTTTGGATTGATCCACGGGGAGCCGTCCAATTTAAAGTTAGTTGTTATAATTAAATTTCCTAAATTGAATTTAAACTATCAAATTCTTATTTTGGATTGAGCCTCGGGGAGCCATCCAAATTAAGTTATTGATATTAATTTTCCATAAATAAAATATGTGATCAAATCTTGAAAATTTTTGAGGTGATTCTCAAACGATAATTTCCTTATTTGATTTATGAGGTGATGCTCTTATATATTATTGTCTCCAAAATTAATTAGGAAAATTATTTCATATAGAGTATATTTTCTTAAATAAGAATTTCATGAAAATAATATGTGGTTGAATTAAGGGAATATGTCTCTTAATTTAATAAGATTTGATTTAGAGAAATCAAAGTCTTAAACATATTAATTCTGAAATTGATTATGATAATTTAGGAAATTGTTTCTTATAAACAATTCCTTGAATAAAGTATGAAATTAGAATTAGAAAATCCGGTTCCTAATTCAATTCATGAGACTTGATAAATTAAGTCACATACATACTTTATTAAGGAAATAGTTAGAACATGACATAATTATATGTCATGAATGTGCTTAGAAAGAAAAGGATGAGACCCAAAACCCCTTACAAAATATTAAGGCCAACACCTTCCATTAATATGGTTAGAACCGGAGTTTTGTTTCTCGTTTGGGTTGATGGACACATCCATGCCCGGCTTGAACCTCAACATGTTCAAACCATGGAATTAGTTTATGATTAATATAGTTAGAGTCAGAGGTCAATCCTTAGTTTTGGTTGTTGGACACATCCAAGCCTGACTAAACGGTTGAATAAGCTCCAACCATATTAAAACTATTTCTTGATTAATGGGTCAGCCTTAAGCTTAGAGCATCGATTTGTTGTGCCACAGCCAAGGTCGATGTAAAGAGAGGTGCAGTTGGGTGCTATGTATAATGTTGCATACTTGTTAATGAGTTAACAACCCAATGATTTATGCAAACATTCAATTAGTTGATAGCATAAAGTGATAGTTACATATATGTGATATGTAATTGGTATAATTACCTACCTTCATAGCTAAGAATAACTTGATGGACACAGCCATTGTTATTCTTATCTATGGTTGGATATCAACCTATTTAGAGATGTTCCTACAATCTCTCGAATTCATAAAAAGGGTTATTCAATTCGTAAAATAAATAGGATTTAATTAATGTATATTGATGCATTCATTATCATTCTCATCACATAACCTCAATTTGTATTTCTAGGATAATCACCTGATCATGTCTTCTCTAAATTTGCGTTCCATTTTGGACAACAATAAGCTGACTGGGCCAAACTTCATCGACTGACTTCGAAACCTGAAGATAGTCCTCAAGGCAGAAAAGCTTGCTTATATCCTTAATGAACAACTTCCCAACCATCCTCCTAAAGATGCAACTCCAGACCAGTTAGTGGCCTATCAGAAACATGTGGCCGATTCTGAACTTGTGAGTTGCATCATGCTGGCTGCTATGGTACCTGAGCTACAAAAGCAGCATGAGCATATGGATGCTCATGCCATCGTCTTCCATCTTCATGAGCTGTTTGATGAGCAGGCGAGATCCGAAAGGTTTGAGGTCTCCAGACTCCTCTTCACCTCTAAGATGCAAGAAGGCACTTCTGTTTCATAGTTTGTGTTAAAGATGTTGGGGTACATTGAGCGACTAGTCACACTTAGATTTGCAATGGATCATGAACTAAGTATTGACTTAATTCTGCATTGTATGCGCAAGAGTTACTCACAATTTGTGATGAACTATCAGATGAACAAACTGGAGACTACCATTCCTGAGTTGCTTAACCTGCTGAAGATTGTAGAGCTTTCTGTAAAGCAGGATCAGAAGACGGTACTGTTAGTTGGTTCCTCAAAGAAAGGTTCTAAGAGGAAGCCCAAAGAACAAAATAAGGGAAGGAAGAAATAGGCCAAAAAGACTGAAAAGGCACCAAAAGGCACTTGCCATCACTGCGGCAAGGAGGGCCACTGGTGAAGAAACTGCAAGGTTTATCTTGAGTCCTTGAAGAAGAAGGCATCCGATGCCCCATCCTCTTCAGGTATCTTCGTTATTGAATGTCACTCTATGTCCTCGTACACCTGGGTACTTGATACTGGGTGTAGCTCACATATATGTAATGACATACAGGGGCTAAGGAATAGAAGAAGACTCGTCAAGGGAGAAGTGAATTTGGAGTTGGAAATGGAGCAAAGATTGCTGTTGTTGCCATCAGAACATATTTGCTAAAGCTCCCTACTGGACTTGTCTTAGAATTGGATAATTGTTATTTTGTTCCTTCGTTAATAAAGAACATTGTATCTATTTCATGCTTGAATGAAAAGGGTTATCATTTAACTTTTAGTAACAATTGCTGTTACATAACTTTAAATGGTGTTCTTTATGGGACCGAAACTTTATGCAATGGTATCTACACGTTAGATTTATCCGGTGACGTTTTCAATATCGAAGTTAGCAACAAATGTGCTCGAATAGATAATCAAATAGACTCCTATACGTGACATTGTCGTTTTGGCCATGTAAGCAAGAAACACATGACCCAATTACACCGATGTGGAATTCTGGAATCATTTGAACCTGGTTCATTTGATACATGCGAATCACGCTTAAAAGGCAAGATGACCAAATTACCCTTTTTCGAAAAAGGTAAACCAGTGGGAGAATTGCTTGGTCTAATACATACTGATGTATGTGGACCAATGTCAAGTCTTGCACAAGGAGGCTATAGCTACTTCATTACCTTTATTGATGATCACTCACGATTCGGGTATGTGTTCTTAATGAAACACAAATCTGAAGCTTTTGAGAAATTCAAGGAGTTCAGAAGTGAAGTAGAGAAACAGCTTGGCAAAAGTATTAAGATACTTCGATCCGATCGGGGTGGTGAATACTTAAGTCAAGAGTTTCAAGATTATCTTAGGGACAATGGGATATTGTCTCAATGAACTTCGCTATATACACCACAGCATAATGGTGTATCTAAGAGGCGTAACCGAACCTTGATGGACATGGTTAGATCTATGATGAATCATGTAACTTTTCCAAAATCCTTTTGGGGCTATGCGCTTAAGACAGCTGTTTACTTACTAAACAGAGTCCCGACCAAGGTAGTCTCTACTACTCCATATGAGACGTGGAATAGTAAGAAACCTCATTTATCTCACCTAAAGATATGGGGTTGTCCTGCTTATGTAAAGCGGACTGTATCAGACAAATTGGATGCTAAGTCTGATAAATGTCTATTTATTGGATACCCTAAGGAAATGAAAGGTTAGCAATTCTATCATCCCTTGGAACAAAAGGTGTTTGTTTCAAGGCATGCTATATTTCTAGAAAAAGAATTTCTTTTACAAGAAAACAGTGGGAGTAGCATTGAACTTGAAGAAGTTCAAGAAACTCCAATAGGCATTACAGAGACACCTAGTCTAGACCCACAACCAATAACTCATAATGATGAGCTATTAGTTGAACCTAAAACAACACCACTTCTTCGTAGGTCTGATAGGACACGCAATATTCCAGAGAGATACGGATTTCTCATATGTGAATTGAACGACATGTTACTTATTAACGATGACGAACCTATCAATTATGAAGATGTTTTGAAAAATTCAGAAAGGGATAAATGGCTTGAAGCCATGAAGTCAGAAATGGATTCCATGTACGAAAATCAAGTATGGGACTTGGTTAACCCACCTGAAGGGATTAAGCCCATAGGGTGCAAGTGGGTTTTCAAGAAGAAAACCGACATGGAAGGTAATGTTGTTACCTTTAAGGCTAGATTAGTGGCAAAAGGGTATCGTCAGAAACAAGGAATTGATTATGACGAAACCTATTCGCCAGTAGCTATGCTTAAATCCATTCGGATGCTCCTGGCCATAACAGCTCATTATGATTCTGAGATATGGCAAATGGTGTGAAAACAACTTTCCTTAATGGAAACCTGCTTGAGGATGTATACATGATACAACCTGAAGGTTTCACATTGGTTAATAAAACCAAAGTATGCAAGCTTCGACGATCCATATATGGATTAAAGCAAGCATCCAAGAGCTGGAACATCCGTTTTGATGAGACAATCAAAGAGTTTGATTTCTCACAAAATTTTGACGAACCTTGTGTGTATAAGAAGGTTAGTGGGAGTGCATTCGTATTCCTAGTGTTATATGTCGATGACATATTACTTATAGGAAACGATATATCAATCTTATAGTCAGTTAAAATTTGGTTGTCCAAAACTTTCTCCATGAAAGACCTGGGAGAAGCAACCTATATCCTTGGGATTAGAATCTATAGAGATAGATCAAAACGATTGCTTGGTCTTTCGCAATCTACATATATAGACTGAGTGCTAGAAAGGTTTAGCGTGTCAGAATCCATGAAAGGTTACCTTCCCATCAGGCATGGGATCAACCTTTCGAAGTCTATGTGTCCGCGCACAGAAGACGAGAGGATTTGCATGAATAAGATTCCTTATTCATCCGTCATAGGATCTATCATGTATGTTATGTTATGTACTAGGCCCGATGTATCGTATGCTCTGAGCGTCACAAGCAGATACCAGTCTGATCTAGGAATGGATTATTGGGCGGCTGTCAAGACAATCCTCAAGTACTTAAGAAGAACTAAGGATGTGTTCCTAATATATGGAGAAGGTGATATGGTAATACGTGGGTATACAGATGCCAGTTTCTAGACAGATAAAGATGACTCCAAATCTCAGTCCGGATACGTATTTATTTTGAATGGAGGCACAATAAGTTGGAAGAGTTCCAAGCAAGATACCGTAGCGGATTCTACCACGGAAGCGGAATACATTACAGCTTCGGAAGCAGCAAAGGAAGCAGTCTGGATCAAGAAGTTTATCTCAGAACTTGGTGTGGTTCCAACCATTGATGAAGCAATACCGGTTTACTGCGACATCAATGGAGCTATTGCACAAGCAAAGGAACCAAGGTCTCATCAGCGATCCAAACATGTGCTTCGCTGCTATCATCTAATCCGAGAGATTATAAGTATGAATGATAAACAAATTGAGAAAATTCCCACTGAAAGGAATTTAGCGGATCCTTTAACGAAGGTCTTGCCTCAAAACAAGTTTGAGGGTCATGTTAGAGCCTGTGGTATTGGATACCGTAGCGATTGGCATTAGGCCAAGTGGGAGTTTGTTAGTGATATGAGAAAAATATGCTAAGGCAATCACCTTATTATTGTAATCATTTATTTTAATAAATGAATATTCACTATTTGAGTATACATGTTTATGTATTTGATTGAGATCTTAAACTCATTTACTGAATGTCCGCAATATAATTCACTGCATGAGAGAATTTGTGATGAATTCACAACTAGTGATTATCTCTACATGTGCAATTGTGAAGTATTAAAATTGTCCCTAGTCGATAAATTGATAAATACGGACACTATCAATTCTGTTGAGACTAGCATGGGTTATTCTCTAATCAGCTGATTCTCACTGGCTGGTGACATTGGGATGTCCGTAGATAAACATGAATGCTAGTTAAGGGAACTAGTTCATTGGAGTGACTAGTTGTAAAACTTCATATGGTAGTCTACATATGTCAGTGAAGTTGTTACTGTAGCTTAAGTGCGATGTTCCTTTGATTTGTGGTGTTCAAGTCATCTTGGTCATGGAGACATATACTTTGACATCTTAAGCCAGCATCTCCAAGGAGGTGTGCACCCAGGATGATTGAGTATAAGCCGAAGTGCCCGAAGATGTTTGAACAGCCTACAAAGGATTCACCACTCCTTGCGAGGAGATGTATACCCGAGGCCTATCGTCGGATTGTTACTTGAAGCCTCTGGCCAGAGCATGACATATTCAGAGTATGAATCTCTTAAATACATGAGAGTAATTAGAATCCGTAGGAGGAGAAAACGTTACTTGGGCTAGGTGTGACGTAGTCAGCCTAGTGGGGACTGACACACATAGACCATGTCCTAAACCAAGTGGGTATAAGATGGTTAAGGGAATGGGGCACGATTCATTATAGCTGCTGAAGGGTTTCAGAATTATTTCTGAGTTCAACCATTGATCTTTCGATTAATTGGGGATCATGATGTACTACTAGGTGTCACTCATGATCGTTCTATAATTAATTAATTATAGACGGCTAACATAAATCGTAAGCCTATTTAGTCACACGCACTACGAGTTATCCGAGGTATTTAAAACGAGTTGAAAATTGGATTTTCCAATCAAGAGATATTAGGTTTGTTTAAGCCAAATGATATGTCGAATCTGAATCTTTCAGAGACGCATCGGAAGCGTAAAATGGCTAAGTCTTTTAAAGACTTAATAGATGAATTAAATAAGTTTAATTCATTGGGGCGGGGCTTGGATGGGCCGGCCAAAGAGGGTCTCCATCCTCTTTGCTTGGCCGGCCACAACAAAGGGAGCGAACCAAGTTTTTGGTTCAATTTATAAAATAAACCAAGTGTGGTTTGTTTTATAAAATTATGGATGATATAAATTTTTTATATAATAAACCAAGGTTTGGTTTAATTTTCATGGAAATTAAAATGAACCATGGATTGGTTTATTTTATTTTATAAAATCAATCATGGATTGATTTACCATGATAAGAAAATTTATTCCATAAAAAAAAAGGAGACTTGGTCGATTTTATCATGAATTAAAATATGATAAAAGTTGGCATGATGGAATAAGTCTCTTTTTTGAGAGGCTTGATGGTTGAGAGGCCACTATATAAAGGACCCAAGGCAAGGCTTGGAAAATAATCGAAGTATTCTTGCCTGGGCTCTCTCCCTCTCCTCCCTTCTTCCTCTTGGCCGGCCACAAGGTTCTTCTCCCTTCTTCTTGCCGTGAGCACAAGGAGAAGCACCGAGGCGACGAAGTTCTTCCGTTGGGACGATCTTCCTCTCTAGCCATCATCACCTTGGGATTGGGCGCAAGTCATCTTCGTCCTTCTCGCCGGAATTGTGATTCCGGCCAACCTTGGTAGTGAGTTTTTTGATGTGATTACTTCTCTCTTGGTTTTTCTTGTCGCGTTCTCGGAGAATCTAGTAGTTCTAGAGAACACGAAACTCGTGGCTTTGCGAAGTCATCCCGAAGATACTTGGCGTGGACGTGAATAGAGGCAGAGCTTCCAAGGGACACTTAAGGTTGGATCTCGTCCCTTCCTTCGAGTTATGCGAGGTAATACGTAAATTAGTATATGTTTCTGCAAAATTATAAATATATGATCATGTCTACACAAGATAAAGTTGCATGCTTAGATGTGTGGTTAAATAATTTTAGAAATTATTTATGTTAAACCTTTTGCTGCACGTAATTAATTTTAAAATTATGAACCCGCATCCATGTCAACATGCACCCGGTCCAACAGCCTGAACTTTAGGTCTAGACTGATTCAGTACAGCATAGTATGCCCTTTGTCTCGCCTTGGTTCGATAGCCTAACCCGGATCGATTTAGAACCAACTTCTATTTTCCAAGAATCATGTCAAGACCCTTGGAACCAGAAGTGAATCTTTCTAATGGTGCTCTAAGGTCCTTGACTTGAGTTTTCAAGGAGGAGTTGTCTTTCTCAAGTTTTTCAACTTGAGTAGAGGTTCCTTCTTGAACCTTCTCAGTTAAGGATCTAGAGTCGGCTCCCTCTTTCAGGAGTTATACTTCCTGTCGGAGGGACTCGACTCGGATTTTGGCTTTCGCCAAGTCGTGATATAGATAGACAATTAATTTGGATAATTGAATTCTAGAAAATCCACTTACAGTGATTTTGTCGTCCTCTGAAAATGTGAGCTTTCCGTCGTCCGACTCTGATTCTGATTCGGTCTCGATTTCTTCTGAAGCTGTTAGGGCAAGCAGGTTTGACTGTGGGGCCTCTTCTTCTTCCTCAGAGGAAGATTTGTCCCACGTTGCCTGAAAGGCCTTCTTCCTTCTTATCTTCTTGGCTTCTTTCTGATTAGGGCATTCCGATTTGAAATGTCCCTTCTTGTTGCATTCGAAGCAAATTACACTTGATTTGTTCTTGGATGGTTTAGCCGGATCCTCCTTCTTTCGGCTGGCTTTTCTTCTATTGGACTGATTCTTCAATTCCTTGTAATAGTTCCGGGCAAGCCAGACCAGCTTGGGTCGATCCCCTTCGCTGTCTTCTGAGTCTGAGTCAGACTCGGGTGCAGGTTGAGGCTTCTTCTTGACCATTTTTCCTGTCTTGCTTGCAACAAAAGCAATGTCTTTCTCGACCATGGTGCAGTTAGTCTGCTCATGTAATTCAAGTTCGGAAAATAACTCATCTAATTTGATTTTAGAAAGATCCCTTGAAACTTTATATGCATCTACCATAGATGCCCACAAAGTATTTCTCGGGAAAGCGTTAAGAGTATACCTGATCAGGTCACGGTTCTCTACCTTGTGACCGATTGTGTGTAGACCGTTCATCAGCTCCTGAATTCTGGCGTGGAGCTGAGCTGCAAATTCGCTGTCGTTCATCTTGATTGTGTACAGCTTGTTTAGTAGTAGGTCCCTCTTGCTGATTCGGGTGTCGGAGGTTCCTTCGTGCAACTCAATTAACATACCCCAGAGTTCCTTTGCACTGTTGAATGATCCCACCCGGTTCAGCTCTTCTTTGGTTAGGCCGCATTGGAGTGTTTGAGTCGCTTTAGCATCAGCCTCGATCTTTCTTTTTAGTGCGGTATCCCATTCAGTGTAAGATTGTGGCACTCCTTCAGCGTTTTTCAGGATTTCCCGTCCAGATTGGATAATTATCCACATGTCCACCTGAGTTTTCAGGTGGACTTCCATCCGACTCTTCCAGTAGGAGAAATCCTCCCCACTGAAGAGTGGTGGTCTGGCTGTACTGAACCCTTCTTGCATGACCATTTAGATGTACTGAAATAAAATTAAAACAACTGTCCCAAGACATGGTCTTGGATTAGTAGTGCGGGAAGATGATATATATATAAAATTATCGAGTGGTGTTGCACCTACCTCGATTAACGATAAAAATTCGATCGAAAAAAGAAATTGAAAATTTCGAAGAAGAATCCGGAAAAATGTCAAATTGGTGGTTGCACCAAATTTGAGCTTCCCCTCTCTGATACCACTTGTTGGATTGAGTAAACACGATAGAGGGGGGGGTGAATATTGTGAAAACGTTTTCGGATAAAACTAAGAGAATGCGCAGCGGATTTAAAACAAAATTCACAGAGAACACAAGCACTTTTACTTGGTTTGGAGTCGCGGTCGGCTCCTACTCCAAGGCCCGGTCCTTGACCGTTTACTGCGGGCAATTCTATATTTGCGCAAAAGATTACAGAGTTTGATACAGAATTATTGTAGTAACTGTTTGACTGCCCCTACTCAGTAGGGCTGACTCACGTTTGACTTGTATGACTGTGTTGGTTCTCTCTCATACCAGCTGACTTATGGAGTTGACTATTTGCTTTTCCATGATTATATGATCTTTATTGCTTAGTAGAATAGGTTAACTCTACTTTTGGTTTTCTTACTGCTTTACTTGATTTGAAAATCAGTTTCTAAAAGAATTTTAAAACTGCTTTACCTGATTTCAAATCAAATTTTACTTAGTTTGAAAAATCCTTTTAGCATTTTCTTTTTTTTGGTAATTTTTCGACTTAAAAAATTACCTCCTTCAAAACTTGGGCTTTTTCGCAAATGGACTCAGCCTAGACCCTAACCCTTGAACTGCATGCACCTATAGATTCAGAAGTCAGCATCTCACAAGCACCTTAGGGTACTTTTGACTGATAACCTAGAATGGGTTGAGATGCTTAGGTCTTTGCCTTAATTCAAGATGTAGATCAGTGCATCTGCAGTATTTGAGAAACTAAATACAAATTAAACAGCAATCAGGTTAAGTGTCAAGTTTAGAAAATCTAACTTGAACAGAACACTGAACTTGACTAACCCTAGCGAAAACTACTGTTTATAACAGTTAGTAAGTAGCTAATTGGGTTAGACAGGACCCTACAGAGATAATTGAAATTGCTTTGGTTCAGTTTATATCTTGAATTGGTTCAGTACAACACGTTATTCTATTATATACTTATGCAGTTTATTTTTTTCTGCTATATTGCCTTGTTATTTATATATGGCAAGGAGGAGAGATAGGAAAGGAGAGAAGCTTTAAAATTTTGTTTAAATTTTTTTCAAAATTCAAAACTTTATCCTTTCTTCAAAAAGCTTAAGCTAAGTTTTTTCAAAACTGTTTTCAATACTTAAGCTAAATTTTTTTCTAAAGCTATTTTTAAAATACTTAAGTTAGTTTTCTCAAAACTGGTTCAAAAGTACTTGATCAAAATAGTTTTCAAAATTGATTCTAAGTACTTGACCCAAGCAGTTTTCAAAAGTATTTTCTAACATACTTAAGCTATGTTCAAAAATTCTCTAAGTACTTATTTCTAAACTTCTCTAATAGAAAACTTTCTAAGTATAAAGCCTCTAAAGTGTTGGTGCAGAAAGCATCAAAGTCAAACCTGTGTTTTGATAATGGCAATAGGGTTCAAAAGTCAAGCCTTACTTGTTGTCTAACAAGTTACTCTAGTGTGCAGAGCAAAAAGTCCTAGCGAAGGACTGCTAGGCACTGGCGAAGGAATACCAGAGCAAAAAGTCCTAGCGAAGGACTGCTAGGCACTAGCAAAGGAATGCCAGAGCAAAAAGCCCTAGTGAAGGAATACTAGGCACTGGCGAAGGAATGCCAGGGTAAAAGCCCTAGCGAAGGACTGCTAGGCACTGGCGAAGGAATGCCAGGGACTAAAGCCCTAGCGAAGGACTGCTAGGCAACGGGTGAAGGACAGCTCGGTATCCAAGACCTGGCAAAGGACCGCCGGGCAAAAGTCCAACCAGAGGAGCGGTTGGCATCAGGTACATTCTCCCGAGAGGAGTAGGTGAGGACGCGTTCCCCGTCAAGGGAACAATAGGCGTCGGTTCGACCTAGGGCTCCATTTTGGAGGCCCAAAGTCAGAACCAAGACAGCTAAGGCTGTATAAACATAATACTCTAATGCTTTATATTGTTTTGGACTAACCCTGGATGCAGGACCGAAGGAACGTGTGTCTACAGCTTAGAATGCCCAAAGGAGAGAGGCAAGTAGCTGAGCAGGGCGCCCAGGAGGCGCCCCCAGGGGCAACACAAAACAAGCAAAGCAACAAAGGCTTCGGCTAACCACTGGCCGAGGCGCCCCCAGCAGCCAGGGCGCCCCGAACGCCCAGGGCACCCTGCGCCTACGCCAGCGAAGCCGATTACACTTATCCAGCCGAGAAACCCGCGCTGAAGGAGTCAAGCAGGGCGCCCCCAGCGTCCAGGGCGCCCCCAGTGTCAAACCTCATCCCTATTCGAGTGGGATAGAGGTTGACCGAGCGAAGCTCGGATCGCGTGACACGGGGGGGGGGGGGGGGGGGGGCGCCCCCGACGTCCAGGGCGCCCCGAGGTGCTATAAATAGCACCCAACGCCCAGGCTTTCAGAAACAACTTTGATTCAATGCTTCCACGCTCTTCTGCTCTCGCGCCTCGCTCCGGAAACCTCCCAACTCGAGCCGACGACGTCCCGCTGCTCCGAAAAAGATAACCTACATCGGACGTCGGTAAAAGAAGAGTTTTGCTTTTTATTTGTTAAGTTTACTGTGCTATATTTGTAACTCAAAACTATAAACTATTTTTGCGCCTCATATAGAATTGCCCAAAGTAAACGATCAACGATCGTGGGCCTTGGAGTAGGAGTCAACTTAGGCTCCGAACCAAGTAAAAAATAACTGTGTTTGCGTTGTGTGTTTTTATCTTCCGCTGTGCAATTTCTCTTATTTTAAATCTGAACGTTTTCCGATATTCACCCCCCCTCTATCGGTTCTCTCGATCCAACAAGTGGTATCAGAGCGGGGAAGTTCAAATTTGGTGCAACCACCAGTTTGAAAAAAAAATTTCGGATTTTTATTTTCTTTTTCTCGTTCGATTTTTTTTTAAATATTTCGTTCGAATTTTCCTTTTCCCGTCAATCGAGGTTGGTGCAACACCCCTCGTTATTTTAATTTTCCTTATCCCGGACTACTAATCCAAGACCAAGTCTTGGGAAACTTTTTTTTGTTAGTTATATTTTTTTAGATTAAATGACCATGCAAGAAGGATTCAGCACCGCCAGACCTCAATTGTTCAGTGGAGAAGACTTTTCTTACTGGAAAAGTCGAATGGAAGTCCACCTGAAAACTCAGGTGGACATGTGGATTATCATCCAGTCCGGACTGGAGATTCCGAAAAACGCCGAAGGGGTACCTCAAAGCTACTCAGAATGGGACACCGCTCTGAAGCGCAAAATAGAAGCCGATGCAAAGGCAACACAAACCCTACAATGCGGCTTAACAAAAGAGGAGCTGAACCGAGTAGGCCCCTTCAACAGCGCCAAGGAGCTGTGGGCAAAATTGATCGAGCTACACGAAGGAACATCAGACACTCGAATCAGTAAAAGAGACCTGCTTCTGAACAAGCTGTATACCATCAAGATGGCCGAAAATGAAACAGCTGCTCAGCTTCACGCCCGGATTCAAGAATTGATGAACGGTCTTCACACTATAGGTCACAAGGTCGAAAACCGTGACCTAATAAGGTATGCTTTAAATGCTTTTCCTAGAAACACCTTGTGGGCATCTATGGTTAATGCATACAAGGTTTCAAGGGATCTCTCAAAAATTAAACTAGATGAATTATTTTCCGAATTAGAACTTCATGAACAGACTAACTGCAATATGGCCGAGAAAGGTATTGCCTTTGTTGCAGAAAAAATTGGAACGTCAACAAAGAAGAAACCTCAACCTGAACCCGAGTCTAACTCAGACTCAGATGTAGAAGACGAAGAAGGAGATCGATCTGAGCTGGTCCGACTGGCCCGAAGTTACTATAAAAAATTAAAGAACCAAGCCAACAAACGAAGGACAAGCCGAAGAAAGGACGAACCAGCTGAACCCGTAAGTGACAAAAACAAGCCCAACGTGACTTGCTACGAGTGCAAGAAGAAGGGCCACTACAAGACGGAGTGTCCAAACCTAAAGGAGACCAAAAAGTCAAGAAGAAAGAAAGCACTTCAAGCAACCTGGGATGAATCTTCTGTTAGTAATATGAGAGAAGTGTCCTAAGGCAATCGCCTTATGATTGTAATCATTTACTTTAATAAATGAATATTCACTATTTGAGTATACATGTTCATGTATTTGATTGAGATCTTGAACTCATTTACTGAATGTCCGCAATACAATTCACAGCATGAGAGAATTTGTGATGAATTCACAACTAGTGATTATCTCTACATGTGTAATTGTGAAGTATTGAAATTGTCCCTAGTCGATGAATTGATAAATACGGACACTATCAATTCTGTTGAGACTAGCATGGGTTATTCTCTAATCAGCTGATTCTCACTGGCTGGTGACATTGGGATGTCCGGAGATAAACATGGATGCTAGTTAAGGGATCTAGTTCATTGGAGTGACTAGTTGTAAGACTTCATATGGTAATCTACATATAGATATGTCAATGAAAGTTCTTACTGCAGCTTAAGTGCGATGTTCCTTTGACTTGCGGTGTTCAAGTCATCTGGGTCACGGAGACTTATACTTTGACATCTTAAGCAAGCATCTCTAAGGAGGTGTGGACCCAGGATGGTTGGGTAGAAGCCGAAGTGCCCGAAGATGTTTGAACAGCCTATAAAGGATTCACCACTCCTTGCGAGGAGATGTATACCCAAGGCCTATCGTCGGATTGTTACTCGAAGCCTCTGGCCAGAGCACAACATGTTCCGAGTACGAATCTCTAGGAAACATGAGAGTAATTAGAATCCGTTGGATGAGAAAGACATTACTTGGGCTAGGTGTGACGTAGTCAGCCTAGTGGGGACTGACACACATAGACCGTGTCCTGAACCAAGTGGGTATAAGATGGTGAAGGGAATGGGGCACAACACATTATAGCTACTGAAGGGTTTCAGAATTATTTCTGAGGTCAACCGTTGATCTTTCAATTAATTGGGGATCATGATGTACTACTAGGTGTCACTCATGATCATTCTATAATTGGTTAATTATAGACGGCCAACATAAATCGAAAGCCTATTTAGTCACACGCACTACGAGTAATCTGAGGGATTTAAAATGAGTTGAAAATTGGATTTTCCGATCAAGAGAAATAAGTCGAATCTGAATTTATCAGAGGCGCACCGGAAGCTTAAAATAGCTAAGTCTTTTGAAGGCTTATTGGACGAATTAAATGAGTTTAATTCGCAAGGAGACGGCTTGGTTTGGCCGGCCAAAGAGGGTCCCCACCCTCTTTGATTTGGGCGGCCACAACAAGGAGGGAAACCAATTTATTTGGTTTAAATTATAAAATAAATCAAGCGCGATTTGTTTTATAAAATTATGGATAAATAAATTTATATATAAAAAAATTTATATAAAGAGATTTATTTTCATGGAAATTAAAATAAACCTTAGATTAGTTTATTTTATTTTATAAAATCAATTATGAATTGATTTTTCCATGATAAGAAAAATTAAATAATAAATTTCTTGTGAAAATTTATTCCATAATAAAAGGGGAAGATGTGTTTGTTTTATTATAAATTTAGTTATAATAAAACATGGCATAACGGAATAATTCATAGGAAAATTTATAAGATAAATTTCTTATGAAAATTTATTCCGTTAAAGAGGAGACTTGGCAATGGAGAGGCTACTATATAAAGGAACCAAGGCAAGACATGAATTCCAATTTAAGAGATCAAGTAGCAAGCCTCTCTTCCTCTCCTTCTCTCCCTCCTCTAGTGGGCGCCGACCCTAGAGGGGCCTCCTAGGGTTGCCGTGAGCCATCTCCACCAAGAAGGTGCCGAAGAAGAAGAAGAAGCGGGTCGCGACTCCTTCCTTCCCCTGGAATCTTGATTCCGTTACTTGGTGGTTAGTCTTCCATCTCCCTCTCTTGATATTCTTGTCGTGCCTTTGGAGAATCTAGTAGTTCTTGTCGGCACGAAACTCGTGACTTTGCATTCATCCCGAAGAGAACTCGGCGTGGACGCGAATTGAGGGGGAGCTTCTAAGGGACGCTACGGTTGGATCTCGTCCCTTTCTTCGAGTTACACGAGGTACTAAGTAAATTAGTTTACTTTTCTGCAAAATTTTAATTTATGATCATGTCTCCACAACTTAAGGTTGCATGCTAGATACGTGGTTAAAATAATTTAAGAAATTATTTATGCTAAACCTTCCGCTGCACGTAATTAAACTTTAAAATTACGAACCCGTATCCATGTCAACATGCACCCGGTCCCAACAGTGGTATCAGAGCCGGTTAGTGTTCGACATAATCATATAATTGTTTTGCGGAAAACTTTGTCATGATCTCAATTTTGGAAAAATTTTCCAATTATAGAAACTTTCCAATTATAATAAATTTTAGACTTAGGAATTTCAAAGTTTGGAAATCCTCATGAAATTTCTCAAACTTTTGAAATATCCTAGTTTCTGAAATTTTATGATAATTGTGAAAACTTCCCATTTTTGTAAACTTTCCAATTTTGGAAATTTCCTATTTTGGAAATTTTCCAATTTTGGAAATATGTAAGTTTTCTTTGTACCAGAAACTTACAATTATTCTGAAAAACTATTATGAAATCTCGCAATTTTGGGCACTTTCTTTCAAAGAAAGTCTAGACAAATTTATGGATCATTAATTGCTAATTAAATTCGAATTGGTTTTAAATTATCAACAAAATTCTTTATTTTGGATTGAGCCTCGGGGAGCCGTCCAATTTAAAGTTAGTTGTTGTAATTTAATTTTCTAATTTTGAATAAAATTGTCATGTTTAATTTGGTTACACCTCGGGGAGCGGACCAAATTAGATTTACAACAAATTCATTTTGTTTGGGTAGCCTCGGGGAGCCACCCAAAGAAAATATTTTGTTGTAATTAAAAAATCCATAAATAAAATATGTAATCAAATCTTGGAAATTTTGAGGTGATTCTCAAACGATAATTTCCTTATTTGATTTAAGAGGTGATACTCTTACATATTGTTGTCTCCAAAATTAATTAGGAAAATGGTTTCCTATAAAGTTTTCTTAAATAAGATTTTCATGAAAATAATATGTGGATGAATTAAGGGAATCTGTCTCTTAATTTAATAAGATTTGATTTAGAGAAATCAAAGTCTTAAACATATTATTTCCGAAATTGATTACGATAATTTAGGAAATTGTTTCCCAAAACAATTCCTTGAATAAAGTATGAAATTAGAATTTGGAAATCCGGTTCCTAATTCAATTAATGAGACTTGATAAATTAAGTCACATACATACTTTATTAAGGAAATAGTTAGTACATGACATAATTATATGTCATGAATGTGCTTAGAAAGAAAAGGATGAGACCCAAAACCCCTTACAAAATATTAAGGCCAACACCTTCCATTAATATGGTTAGAACCGGAGTTTTGTTTCTCGTTTGGGTTGATGGACACATCCATGCCCGGCTTGAACCTCAACATGTTCAAACCATGGAATTAGTTTATGATTAATATAGTTAGAGTCAGAGGTCAATCCTTAGTTTTGGTTGTTGGACACATCCAAGCCTGACTAAACGGTTGAATGAGCTCCAACCATATTAAAACTATTTCTTGATTAATGGGTCAGCCTTAAGCTTAGAGCATCGATTTGTTGTGCCACAGCCAAGGTCGATGTAAAGAGAGGTGCAGTTGGGTGCTATGTATAATGTTGCATACTTGTTAATGAGTTAACAACCCAATGATTTATGCAAACATTCAATTAGTTGATAGCATAAAGTGATAGTTACATATATGTGATATGTAATTGGTATAATTACCTACCTTCATAGCTAAGAATAACTTGATGGACACAGCCATTGTTGTTCTTATCTATGGTTGGATATCAACCTATTTGGAGATGTTCGTACGATATCCCGAATTGATAAAAAGGGTTATTCAATTCGAAAAATAAATAGGATTTAATTAATGTATGTTGATGCATTCTTTATCATTCTTCTCACATAATGTCAATTTGTATTTCTAGGATAATCACTCGATCATGTCTTCTCTGAATTTGCGTTCCATTTTGGACACCAATAAACTGACTGGGCCAAACTTCATGGACTGGCTTCGAAACCTGAGGATAGTCCTCAAGGTAGAGAAGCTTGCTTATGTCCTTGAAGATCAATTTCCCAACCGTCCTCCAGAAGATGCAACTCCAGACCAGTTAGTGGCCTATCAGAAACATGTGACCGATTCTGAACTTGCGAGTTGCATCATGCTAGCCTCAATGGTACCTGAGCTGCAAAAGCAGCATGAGCATATGGATGCTTATACCATCATCTTCCACCTTCATGAGTTATTTGAAGACCAGGCGAGATCCGAAAGGTTCGAAGTCTCCAGACTCCTCTTCACCTCTAGGAAGCAGGAAGGCACTTCTGCCTCACAGGTTGTGTTAAAGATGTTGGGGTACATTGAGCGACTGAGCACACTCAGTTTTGTAATGGATCATGAACTAAGTATTGACTTAATTCTGCATTGTTTGCCCAAAAGTTATTCACAATTTGTGATGAACTATCAGATGAACAAGCTGGAGACTACCATTCCTAAGTTGCTCAACCTGCTGAAGACTATAGAGCCTTCTGTAAAGCAGGATCAGAAGACGGTACTGTTAGTTGGTTCCTCGAAGAAAGGTTGTAAGAGGAAGGCCAAAGAACAGAATAAAGGAAAGAAGAAACATGCCAAAAAGACTGAAAAGACACCAAAAGGCACTTGCCATCATTGTGGCAAGGAGGGTCACTAGCGAAAAATTGCAAGGTTTATCTTGAGTCTTTGAAGAAGAAGACATCCGATGCCCCATCCTCTTCAGGTATCTTCATTATTGAATGTCACTCTATTTCCTCAACCACCTGGGTACTTGATACTAGGTGCAGCTCACATATATGTAATGACATACAGGGGCTAAGGAATAGAAGAAGACTTGTCAAGGGAGAAGCGAATTTGCGAGTTCGAAATGGAGCAAAGATTGCTGATGTTGCCATCGGAACATATTTGCTAAAGCTCCCTACTGGACTTGTTTTAGAGTTGGATAATTGTTATTTTGTTCCTTCATTAATAAAGAACATTGTATCTATTTCATGCTTGAATGAAAAGGGTTATCCTTTAACTTTTAGTAACAATTGTTGTTACATAACTTTAAATGGTGTTCTTTATGGGACCAGAACTTTGTGCAATGGTATCTACACGTTAGATTTATCCGGTGACATTTTCAATATCGAAGTCAGCAACAAACGTGCTCGAATAGATAATCGAATAGACTCCTACACATGGCATTGTCGTCTTGGCCATGTAAGTAAGAAACGCATGACCAAATTACACCGATGTGGAATTTTGGAATCATTTGAACCCGGTTCATTTGATACATGCGAATCATGCTTAAAAGGCAAGATGGCCAAATTACCCTTTTCCGGAAAAGGTAATCCAGTGGGAGAATTGCTTGGTCTAATACATACTGATGTATGTGGACCAATGTCAACTCTTGCACAAGGAGACTATAGCTACTTCATTACATTTATCGATGATCACTCACGATTCGGGTATGTGTTCTTGATGAAACACAAATCTGAAGCTTTTGAGAAATTCAAAGAGTTCAGAAATGAAGTAGAGAAACAGCTTGGCATAAGTATTAAAATACTTTGATCCGATCGGGGTGGTGAATACTTAAGTCAAGAGTTTCAAGATTATCTTAGGAACAATGGGATATTGTCTCAATGGACTCCGCCATATACACCTCAGCATAATGATGTATCTGAGAGGCGTAACCGAACCTTGATGGACATGGTTAGATCTATGATGAATCATGCAACTCTTCCAAAATCCTTTTGGGGCTATGCGCTTAAGACAGCTGTTTACTTGCTAAACAGAGTCCCGACCAAGGTAGTCTCTACTA
Organism: Boesenbergia rotunda; assembly: GCA_024364735.1. Lineage (NCBI taxonomy): Eukaryota > Viridiplantae > Streptophyta > Magnoliopsida > Zingiberales > Zingiberaceae > Boesenbergia > Boesenbergia rotunda. The sequence continues at coordinate 61,498 of JAGFNQ010002296.1, forward strand.
CTCCATATGAGATGTGGAATAGTAAGAAACCTCATTTATCTCACCTAAAGATATGGGGTTGTCCTGCTTATGTAAAGCGGACTGTATCAGACAAATTGGATGCTAAGTCTGATAAATGTCTATTTATTGGATACCCTAAGGAAACGAAGGGTTACCAATTCTATCATCCCTTGGAACAAAAGGTGTTTGTTTCAAGGCATGCTTTATTTCTGGAAAAAGAATTTCTTTTATAAGAAAATAGTGGGAGTGGCATTGAACTTGATGAAGTTCAAGAAACTCCAATAGACATTACAGAGACACCTAGTCTAGACCCACAACCAATAACTCATAATGATGAGCTATCAGTTGAACCTAAAACAACACCACCTCTTCGTAGGTCTGATAGGACACGCAATATTCTAGAGAGATACAGATTTCTCATAAGTGAATCGAACGACGTGTTACTCATAAGCGATGACGAACCTATCAGTTATGAAGATGTTCTGAAAAGTTCAGAAAGGGACAAATGACTTGAAGGCATGAAGTCGGAAATGGATTCCATGTACGAAAATCAAGTATGGGACTTGGTTAACCCACCTGAACGGATTAAGCCCATAGGGTGCAAGTGAGTTTTCAAGAAGAAAATCGACATGGAAGGTAATGTTGTTACCTTTAAGGCTAGATTAGTGGCAAAAGGGTATCGTCAGAAACAAGGAATTGATTATGACGAAACCTATTCGCCAGTAGCTATGCTTAAATCCATTCGGATGCTCCTGGCCATAGCAGCTCATTATGATTATGAGATATGACAAATGGATGTGAAAACAGCTTTCCTTAATGGAAACCTGCTTGAGGATGTATACATGATACAACCTGATGGTTTCACATCGGTTGATAAAACCAAAATATGCAAGCTTCGACGATCCATATATGGACTGAAGCAAGCATCCAGGAGCTGGAACATCCGTTTTGATGAGACAATCAAAGACAACCCGCTGCTCCGAAGGTTTCACTTCTGCTCTCGAGCCGACGACGTCCCGCTGCTCCGAAAAAGACAACCTACATCGGACGTCGGTAAAAGAAGAGTTTTGCTTTTTATTTGTTAAGTTTACTGTGCTATATTTGTAACTCAAAACTGTAAACTGTTTTTGCGCCTCATATAGAATTGCCCAAAGTAAACGATCAACGATCATGGGCCTTGGAGTAGGAGTCGACATAGGCTCCGAACCAAGTAAAAAATAACTGTGTTTGCGTTGTGTGTTTTTATCTTCCGCTGTGCAATTTCTCTTATTTTAAATCCGAACGTTTTCCGATATTCACCCCCCCTCTATCGGTTCTCTCGATCCAACATAAAGTACTAAAGAGATTGAAAATTCTTTAGAAAATGTTCTAAATTATTGACTGGAAATTTTTTCCAAAGTACTCAACCAAAATTGGTTTAAGTTTTCTAAAAACTTCTTTTGAAAAATGTTCTAAGTTTCTGAAAAATAAATTCCATCATGTTGACTTAGAAATTTTTTCAAAACCCCACGAACCTTTGAAAAACCTTGGGGGAGATTCCTTCCAGGGGGAGGGAACTAAAACTGTTATATCAAATGTCTTGATTAACTTAACTTTTTGAATCGGGTTGCCATAAATCAATAAGGGGGAGATTGTTGGTGCAGACAACACCCAAGTCGAACCTGTGTTTTGATAATGGCAAAGGGTTTAAAAGTTAAGAGGTAATGTTTATCTAACATGCTCATTAAGTGTGCAGGATAGAAAGCCCTAGCGAAGGACTGCTAGGCACCTGGCGAAGGAATTCTAGGATACAATGCCCTAGCTAAGGACTGCTAGGCACCTGGCGAAGGAATGCCAGGATACAAAGCCCTAGCGAAGGACTGTTAGGCACCTGGCGAAGGAATGCCAGGATACAAAGCCCTAGCGAAGGACTGCTAGGCACCTGGCGAAGGAATGTCAGGATACAAAGCCCTAGCGAAGGACTGTTAGGTACCTGGCGAAGGAATGCCAGGACACGAAGACCTGCGCGAAGGACTGCTGGGCACCAGGCGAAGGATTGCTTGCTACTGAAGACCTGGTGAAGGACTGCTGGGCAAAAGTCCAACCGGAGGAGCCGGTTGGCAACAGGTAAATTCTCCTGAGAGGAGTAGGTGAGGACGTGTTCCCTGTCGAGGGAACGGTAGGTGTCGGTTCGACCTAGGGCTCCATTTTAGAGACCCAAAGTAAGAACCAAGACAGCTACGGTTGTAAGAATCACTAACATTGTTGCTTTATCTTGTTTGGTACTAACTCTGGATGCAGGACTGAAGGAACGAGTGTCTGCAGCTCAGAAAGCCTCAAAGGAGTGAGGCAGTAGCTGGGTTGGGCGCCCGGAAGGACCCGGGCGCCCTAAGTAAAACCAAACATGAGTTCAACAAAAGTACGCTTCGGAAGCATACTGGGCGGGGCGCCCCCAGCGTCCCGGGCGCCCCCATTGCCCAGGGCGCCACGGGCTTGAGCCAACGAAGCGGATAAAGATCATCCAGCCGAGAAGCCCGCTGAAAGAGTCAACCAGGGCGCCCCCACAGTCAACTCTTAGCCCTATTCGAGTGGGATAAGGGCTGACCGAGAGTTGCTCGGATCGGGTGACACGTGGGGGCGCGCCCCTAACGTTCAGGGCACCCCAAGAGGCTATAAAAAGCCCCTCGAACCCAAGGCTTCAACAATCACTGCTTCCAACACCAATACACTCTTCTACTCAAACGCTTTGCTCCGGAAACCTCCCAACTCGAGATACAAGCGCCGACGACGTCCCTCTGCTCCGAGATACATTCCACATCGGACGTCGGTAACGAACAGCTGTCCTTTTAAGTTTACTGTACTGCAATTGTAATATCTATTTCTAAACCATTTTACGCACATATAGAATTGCCCACAGTAAACGATCAACGACCATGGGCCTTGGAGTAGGAGCCAGCCACGACTCCAACCCAAGTAAAATCTTGGTATTTGTGTGTTGTTTAGTTTTAATTTTTCCGCTGTGTATTCTCTTTTTCAATCTGAAACAATTTACGATATTCACCCCCTCTATCGTATTCTCTCGATCCAACACTCAGCAACAGATCGCAAAGAGCTCGAGCTCACGCACAGAGAAAAGAGGAAGAAGATGAGGGGGTTTCGGTCGGCTAGGGATTGGGAGTAAGGAAAAACGGGAGTTAATAGGTTGGTGGATCGGTCTACCAACCACGATTTAATGTGATCGAATGGATCACCGTTCGATCTGGGAGCGCCAGATCGATCAGCCTCCAACCTGATCGGACTGGCTTAGTCCTGATCGGTCGGGCGACCGATCAGGCAGACTCCTGATCGATCGGCTGATCGATCAGGGAGCTAACAGTGGGTTTGCGTGATTTTTCATGAGCCTCCTGATCGGTCGGTGGACCGATCCTCACAATGAGCCAGATCGGTCTATGGGTTGATCCAGGCCAACACAGAGAGATTGTAGAGGGGTATCATAATTCAGCTGGATCGGTCAGTTGGACCGATCAGACATGCTCCTGCCTCGGTTGTGGAGAGAGCAACACAATGTTGCTTCCGACTTGACCAACTAACTAGTGATGATCCTAAGAATTGGCAACCCCCACTCGTGCTCTTCTGATCCAACTTACACCCAGCATAGTCGGAATCGGTGTAGCCAATTAGGTCAAATGATTTGGTACGGGGGTACCAAAGACCAACTCCAATTGTGCCCTTAAGGTATCTCAGAATTCGTTTAACAGCAATTAAATGAGATTCCTTGGCACATACTTGATACCTAGCGCACATACCACAACAAAAAGTATATCAGGTCGACTAGCTGTGAGGTATAGCAAACTACCAATTATGCTCCGATATTGAGTTAGGTCAACAGGTTTACCACTCTCATCCTTGTCTAATTTTGTGTTTGTAACCATGGGAGTGGTAACATCCTTCGAATCACTTATGTTAAATTTTCGGAGCATCTCTTGAGTGTACTTTGATTGGTGCACATGTATTCCGTCACGAGTTTGCTTGATTTCAAGTCCAAGGAAGAAAGTTAACTCTCCCACTAAACTCATTTCAAATTCACTTTCCATGTGTCCAATAAATTCATTTAAATAGCCCTTGTTGTTTGAGTCGCAAATTATGTCATCGACATATACTTGGGCTACAAATATATTATCACCATCTCCCCTCAGAAATAGTGTAGGGTCTATTTGTCATCTAACAAAACCTTTTTCAATTAGAAATGTCGACAACCGCTCATACCAAGCTCGAGGTGCTTGTTTAAGGCTGTAGAGCGCCTTCTTAAGCTTGAACACGTGGTTTGGGAATTCGGTACTCTCAAACCCCGGAGGTTGTTCGACATAAACCTCTTCTCGTATTAAACCATTTAGAAAGGCCGATTTGACATCCATTTGATAAAGTTTGAAACCACGATGTGCTGCAAATGCAAGCATCAATCAGATGGACTCTAATCGTGCCATGGGGGCATAGGTCTCATCGTAATCAAGGCCTTCAACTTGACTGTAGCCCTTGGCTTCTAAGCGTGCCTTGTTTCTTATGATTTCTCCCTTATGGTTCAATTTATTTTTAAAGACCCATTTGGTTCCAATAATGGTGGTCTTCTTAGGTCTAGGGACTAAGTCTCATACTTGACTTCCTTCGAATTGACCTAGTTCATCTTGCATGACAATGATCCAATCGGGATCATTTAATGCTTCGTCAATTTTTCTATGTTCAATTTCGGAAATTAGGGCAACTTCATTAGCCTCATTCCTAAAGAATGATCTAGTCCTAACCCCATGATGGATGTCTCCAACAATTTGGTCTTGGGGATGACTAGAGGCTAACCTAGTTGTCCTTGGTGTAGGTGGTGCTTCTTGAATGGTGTCACTAGACACAAGGTCAGCCTCAGGATCTGGCTGATCTATGAGTTGTCTAGGCTGACCGTCATCAGACTCATCACCACCATCTTCAACATTTGGACTTTCATCCAAACCTAGTTGCCTGAGTTTGAATTGAGCTCCTTCAACATCTTCTGATTGGTCATTTACTTTAGGAATTTCCTCAAAAACAACATCAGAAGACTCTTCAACCAATCTAGATTTCTTGTTGTAGACTCTATAAGCTTTGCTGACTAGGGAGTACCCGACGAGTATCCCTTCATCAGCTTTTGCTGTGAACTTTTCAAGATGGTCCTTGGTGTTTAGAATGAACACCTTACAACCAAACACCCTAAGATGTTTAACCGTAGGTGGTTTTCCAAACCAAAGTTCATGAGGAGTCTTTCCTAGAAATCTGTGAATGAGGACTCGGTTTTGCACGTAGCAAGCTGTGTTTACAGCTTCGGCCCACAAGTACCCCGGTAATGAGTACTCATTGAGCATGCTTCAAGCAGCCTCTTGTAGGACTCGGTTCATCCTCTCTACAACACCATTTTGTTGTGGTGTTCTAGGAGTGGAGAACTCATACCTATACCCTCTATCTTGACAAAACTCTAAAAATCATTGATTTTGAAATTCACCTCCATGATCACTCCTAATTGTTTTAATTGTTGATGATTTTTCATTTTCAACCCTTCTACAGAATGAAATAAACACATCTAAAGTTTGATCCTTATACATTAGAAAATAGGTCCATGTATATCTAGTAAAATCATCAATGATAACAAAACAATATCTACTACCATTCAATGATATAATAGTGCTACAATCAAACAAGTCCATATGAAGTAAATCTAAAGTGGTAAATGTACTTATAGCACTTTTACATTTATGTGCAGATTTTGTTTGCTTACCCATTTGACATGCATCACAAATCTTTTTCTTTTCATACTTGATGCTTGGTAAGTCACGAACTAATCCCTTGTTGGCCAATTTTCGGATATTCTTCATGTTCACATGTACTAGTCTCCGGTGCCACAGGTTAGACTCATCTTCTCTTGAAATGAAACACATAACAAGAGCATTAGTTGCACTTTTAAATGAAACTTGATAAATGTTATCTATCCTTGTGCCTACTAGTACCGTGTCAAATGTGTCATGTTGTCTAACTAGACATTGACTTGATTTAAAATCAATTGTGTAACCCGCATCACACAATTGACTGACACTTACGAGATTAAATGTCATCCCCTTGACTAGAAGGGCATTCTTAATCCTAAGACATTCGGATATTTGAATATCTCTATAACGCCCGCCTTTCCAGCCCTACGATGTAGGCGGAAGGCGGCGTTACGCTAACGTACATATATATACCAATGGAGATCTTAATGCAGCAGACTAAATTTTAAACTTTATACATGTGCGTTTTAACCATGCGACTAACCCTTGAATCATGAAAACATGTCCCATCTATCATTCTTAAGCATGGTTTCTTGGTAAACATAGCATTGTCACAACATAAGAGGAATAAGACATAACATGTAAGACATAACATTCTTGAACATGCTTGCATTAAACATGACATACCCTATCATCAAGCTTAAATCCAACATAAAGTATAGCATGGAACCAAAGTTAACAATGCAAAACATAAAAAGTTGTTCTTAGGCAAAACCCATCATAAGTATAGCATGAAACTAAGGAGGACAATGCAAATATAAGACATGTGACAAAGTATAAGTATTAGGATCTTTTCTTTTTCTTTTTTTTCTTTTGCCAAGTCACTGCCACACACACACACTTGCCCTCCTGCTGCTTCTCTTAGCTTAGTATCCTCTTGCTTGATCTGCGGTATAAGAAATTAAAACTATAAGCACATAGGCTTAGTAAGACTCTTTCCTACTCACTAAAACCATACATCACATATAGTCAATAGAAAGACATACATGGAGAATGTAACATAAAACAATCATATAGAAGTGCTTAACATGAAATGAAGGTGCATAGAGTTCATGGCATAAGAAGTACTTGACATAAAATATAAGCATATAAAATATTTAACATGGAGAAGTTCTTGACATGAAACATAAGCATATGAACATACTTGACATGACATAATTCTTGACATAAACATAAGCATATGATATACTTGACATGACATAGTTCTTGACATAAACATAATCATATGATATACTTGACATGACATAGATGCGTAACATGAATAAATGCATGAGTTAAATGCACATAACATAAGGATGCTTATTTGAAAATTATAATTATAAATACTTAAACATAAACACAACATCATGGGGCCCCCGGCTTGTACCATATACATACATCCATCATTTGCCCACATCCCTAAGTAAATACGAGGTAGTTAGTCTCGACCAACTAGAGTACTAGGTTACCTTCAACCTAGGGACAGCTTCGGTAGTCCATCACCGGGGCTTTCATAAGGAGCCCATCCCTGTTGGACAGCTTCGGTAGTCCCAGAACCGGGGACAGCTTTGGTAGTCCCACACCGAGACTTTCATAAGGAGCCCATCCCTTGGACCTTATTGGGTCCGGTACAAGCCCATCCATAAAGTAAAATAGCTTCGCATGCTTCTTTTTACATCATTCATAAAACTTATATGGCATTATTAAAAACATAAACATGATCTTAATACATGAAGCATGATATAAAACATACTTAGCATTTCATCATTCATAGTTAATGCATAACATCATTATGCCTTAAAGGCATGAACATCATCTGCATTCATAAGGTATGTCATGCACACATTATTATGCCTTAGATGCATGAACATCATCTTCATTCATCATCTTCATTCATAAGGCATGACATACATACATAATTATGTCTTAAGGCATAAATATCATCTTAGTTCATAAAGCTTGCATGATCATGGTACATAAGGTAAGTATGCATAAATAAGATTTTACATACATGGTACGTAGCACATAGCATACATGATCATGGTATCTATCATAAAGCATGCATGGGTAGGATCCATATGAACATGACATAGGTTCATGACATTCAACATAAAACATGCATAGGTCTACATAATCATAATATACATATCATAATACATATGTTCATGGCATATGGTTTAAAACATCCATAAATAAACCTACTAGAACATGACACATAATATAAGCATACAAGATCATGATGCATAGCACATAAAGTTAGGGTTAAAATTCATACAATACCATAGGAAGTCATTAGAACACATGATTGGGGCTAACCCTAATTCCTAGCCCTAGATTAGGTCTTGGCCGAAACCCTAAAGGGCCACAAGTCCATGGAAAATTCATATAATTCATAATTAACATCCAACACAATACATACAATGCCATAGGAAGCCATTAGAACACATGATTGGGCTAACCCTAGCTCCTAGCCCTAACATTTGGTCTTGGCCGAAACTTATAGGTGTCTTAAGTCCATGGAAAAATTCATATAATTCACAATTAACATCCATTATATCATAGGGAATCATAATAAGCATACTTGGAGGGTTAGATCTAATCCTAACCATGGAAATAGGATGGTGGCCGAAACTTGTAGGGTGCCTTTGGTGCTACAAAATTTCACAACTCATAATTTATTCTTTATTTATCATGGAAAAGCATTAGGAATCATAAGTGAGGTTTTAACATCATCCCAAACCCAAAAACCATGCTTGGCCGAAACTTGTAGATACCCTAATCCATAGTTTTCTCAACATAGATCCCAAACAAAACTTAAATCATGATAGACAACATAGAAAACTATTATACCACAGGTGAGAGAGTCTTACCTCTCTTTATCTTGGCTATAAACCTTGAATAGAGAAACAAAAGAAATCCTTCTTGACCTTAGAACACTCCTTGCCCTTGTAGCCTTGTAGAAGAACTTGGATCTTCAAGAGGGAGTCTTCTTGTGAAGTTTTCCAAGGGAAAATTCACCTTGTGGCTCACGGCAAGGAGGAGGAAAGGAGGAGGAAGAAGAGAGAAGAGGAAGAGCCTTGGTGGAAGAAAAGTAACTTAAGCCTCTTCACTTCTCATCCAACCTTTTTATACTAAGTGAAGGAGCATGATGTCTCTTCACATGGTGCCTCTTCACCTTCTTTAACCTCAACTAAAATCTTCTTCCTTTTCCACTAGCACTCCCTTGCTAGGTGAATTAGTTAGTATATGCAAGATGAGGCTCTAGGTCCAAGGTTCAATCCTTGTTGCATGCACTTTATTTTTATTCCATTTACTTTTATTTTTGGCAAAGCCCACATAAGAGCCCATCAAGAGTTATGCTAATATTCCGAATTGGAATTCATTTCTATCTATGTTAAAATTCTACCTAAGGTCCACTAATAGCCATGGTACTATAAGAGCCCATGTAAGGCCCATTAATACTTAGCTGTTTAATTTATATGAGAATCATACTAAGGTTCATGCTAGTATTCATATGTTACTCAAGAATCCATATAGGCATGATTAATATTTTAAAGAAAATATTGAGAGGATTTTACGGCCGTTACAATCTCCTATTTCTATGACCTTAAGACTACCATTGTTACCAAAAGAAACATTACCTCTACTTTTTCTTTAAAATGTAGTGAATAAGGATCTATCACCGGTCATGTGTTTGGAGCACCCACTATCAACGAACCAAGTTAATAGATGCTCCCCCTCAATCACAACCTACACAATTCGAAAAATAGAAGATTAAGGTACCCAAATCTTGGGACCTAAAGCACCTACTAAGCAAGATTTAGGCACTCATGCCTTGACTACTTTCCTTTAAACCCTAGGAGTCTTAAATTGTCTAACATCAATCCTAGACATTAAGGACACAAATGATGGTTTTTTGGGTCGGTAATTAATACCGGCCATATTGTAGACTGCCCTTTGGGCATTCAAAATCATATCTAGAGTCTTTAAGCTTGTTGAGAATTTCTCAAGAACACTCTTGAGTCTCCCAACTTCGCTCTTCAATGATTTGTTCTCATCCTCTAACAACTCTACATGTAAATCGTCAATATCCTCATCGTTAGAGGATTTCAACTGTTCAACCTCTACTTTCAAAGATTTAACCTTATTTTTGGACTTTTTCAATAAATCGGTTAAACATGCAATAGTTCTATAACATTTATCTAATTCGGGAGTGATTACCTCTTCATCATCCGAAGATGATGAAGCCGTATTTGATGAGTCACTCGATTCATCACTGCTCTCTTGATGTTCAAGTGCCTTGAGTGCTACATGGCGTGTACTCTTCTCCTCCTTCTCTTCATCGGATGAACTAGAGGATGATTCATCCCATGTGGCCTTCGAGGCCTTCTTCTTCTTCTTTGATTTCTCCTCATTCTTTTTTAGCTTTGGGCAGTCCTTCTTGAAGTGCCCTTTCTTACTACATTCATAACACATAATATTAGACTTATCAATCTTAACTTCACTAGGGTTACCTTTACCCTTGAAGCGCCAACTCTTCCTCATCATCCTTCTAACAAAATTGGCCATCTCGGAGGAAGAAGACCCGCTGCCATCCTCCTCGAATTCGGACTCGGACTCGGATGAGGATGAAGATGAAGAGACTTCCTTCTTCTTCTCCTTCTTCTTCTTGTTGGTCTTTTCCCCTACAACTAAGGCAATCCCCTTCTCCTTGGGGCCTTTGTTAGTCATTTCATGAAGCTTCATTTCACAAAATAAATCATCAAGTTTGACAATTGATAAATCCTTAGAAACTTTGTAGGCATCCACCATGGATGACCACAAAGTATTCCTTGGAAAAACTTTTAATACATACCTTACAAGGTCGCTGTTCTCGACCTTTTCGTCAATGGAGTGGAGGCTATTCAATACCTCTTTGAATCTACTATGAAGTTCGCTTACCATTTCACTCTCCTTCATGGAGAGGTTTTGGAGTTGATTGAGGAACAAGTCCCTCTTGGCGATTCTCGAGTCTCGGGTGCCCTCATGAAGTTCGATGAGTTTATTCCACAAATCCTTTGCACTTGTAAAGGGACTAACTTTGATGAGTTGATCCTTGTTCATTCCACATTGCAAAGTCACCACCGCCTTCGCATCGGCTTCTCCTTTTCGTGTTTGCTCGGCCGACCACCGTGAGGACTCTAATTCTTTTCCCTCCGCGTCTCTTGGAGGAATGAAGCCCTCCTTCACGGAGAATCACATTCCGATGTCGGTCTTGAGATATTATTCCATGCGAGACCTCTAATATTGAAAATCGAAACCATCGAAGAAGGGAGGTCGGGTGGTGCTAAATCCTTCTCTCAAAGCCATTGTTGATAGCTCTCGGTTGTTAATCCGGTTGGATAGAGCCCCAAGCTCTGATACCACTTGATAGAACTTGGATGGCTAGAGAGGGGGGGGTGAATATAGCTAGACACAAACTTCTTTCACTTTAGGGTTTCTCTGCACTTCACGGTTAGTAGCACAGCAGCGGAAACAATGGAAACAGAGAAGTACAGAAACGCAGAAAATAAAAACAAACTAAAGCAACAAGCAAGATCGCTAACAAGGAGGGTTTACAAGGTTCGGGGATAACTTGCCCCTACTCCTTGGCGTGCCCGTGAGGTGGGCGATCCCTTGATCGTCGGCAGATCAAGCCTCAGAAAATCTGGATATCAAATGGAACCTCCTTCTTGGTGGAGAAACCTCTCCACAGCGTTTCACAGAAATAATGAAGTTAAGAGCAGTGAAACAAAAAGGCTTACAAAGCACTAGGAACCAAAGGAACACAAGAGAACTTCTCCCGAACTCTACTCAGCACAGATCTCACGCAAGAACTCCCTTCTTCGTGTCTTCTTGCTGATGGACACGTCAAGCTTCTTGTTTCCTCCAAGTGCTCAAGTATGTTTCTCCAAGAATCAGAGTGTTTGCAAAGTGATGGAGCAAAGCTTGTCGCAAGAAGTGATCAAGTGTTACTGAGGCTTCATCGCTACCAAGCCCTTAAGCCTCTCCCACTGATCGCAAGGTCTCAGCCACCTCACTGTAGCTCCCAGCTGCTCAACTGCAACTGCTCACCTACCACTGAGCTCTCCTGGACTCCCTGAGCTTCCCTCAGTCGATCCCCAGTCAGCAGCTCCAGCAGCGCCAGCATCTGTTGCAACCTGAGATGGAAACCTGCCCAATCTGTCGTAGCAAAAGCCTCAGTTTGACTCCCTTAAAGTAAACCTAAGTAACCTGCACATTTAGCAGCTCATTAGCTCAACAAATCAATGGAGTATCAACAATCAGACGTTAGGAGTATAGATCAGTAGCGAATCAGCAGAGAAACAGACGTAATCAGAGCTCTGACATCGTTTTTGAATTAAAGCTGCGATCTACTGATTGGTCACCGGACCCATCAGAGTGACTCCTGATCGGTCTCCAGACCGATCAGGCTGGTTTCAGACTCTTCAGGCTCCATCCTGATCTGTCCCCAACGCTTAATCAGAAATCGTGACTTCTCCGGGACCGATCACCAGACCGATCCCAAGTCGTGGATCGGTCACCAGACCGATCCACCCCTTTGGAGGGTGATTTCCCAGCATCGCAGTCTAGACCTCCTGATCAGTCCCCAGACCGATCAGGATGTGGCCTAATCGGACTGGTGACCGATCAGGCCACCCTCCGACCGATCAGGCTCCAACTTGATCGGTTATAGTGAGAAGTCTGCGACGTTTGATCGTTCACCAGAATGATCCGAACAGTATCCCTGATCGGTCACCGGACCGATCAGGAGTCGATCAGTAAAGTTCCCAAACTCACTATGTAACGCCAGCATTTTTTTTTCCTAAAGCGGCGTTACATTAACATACATAGGGGCATGTGAACATCATAATACAGTGGAATAACTTTAAACTTATACATACATGCACCTAACTACCATTCCTAACATAATGGCATGGGAACTTAGCATATTAACTTCATACTTAGCATCATATCATGTCGTACTTAACATCATGTCATAATGTCACATAAGTCATCATTTAAGCACATACGTAGCAAATATAAAGTTTAGCATAAGACTCGTAATATATTGTTTCTTGGCCAAGTCACTACCACACACATATTCTCGCCCTCCTGCTGCTTCCTTATTTTCCCCTTGCGTGATCTGCGGTATAAGGAAAATAAGACTATAAGCACATAGGCTTAGTGTAACGCCCCAAAATTTTCCCATATAGAATGTTACAAAATATCATGAAATTCATGAAATAGTATTATGGATATCAGGAAATATTATGAATGCATGAATATGAAATATTATGAAATTAATGAAATATTATGTGAATAATATTTTGGATTCATGGAAAATTATTATAAAAATATTATGTAAATAATGTTATGAATTCAGGAAAAATTATTAGGAAATATCATGATGAATTTGGCTTAATAGGCTTTGATATGGATTAATGCAAAAAGGTAGTAAAAATAAAGTGTAGGAAGGAGGAAGCAAGGATCGAACCTTGAACCTCCTAGTTGCACTCTCCATGTTTTAACCACTACACCAAGCATTGTTTCTTGTTGAGAGAATAAAAAACATGCTTGTTAAGCGTGTAATAGTGAAGAGACATGTCTTTTCATGAGAAAGGTATAAATAAGAGAGGGAAGAGGTGTGAGTAACTTCCTCTTCTTCTTCCTTTTCTCTTCCCCACCGAAACTTCATTGCCCCTCTCCCTTGTGTTTTCGAAAAATACAACCTAAGCTTTCTAACCCTAGGGAAGTGGAAGGAAGGAGACTATCTAAAGGGTCTTGCCCTCCACTAGGGCCAAGAAGTTCTAGAGGAGTTTTGGCGAAAGGAACCTCCACTTCTCCTTCAACCAAGGGTACCCTAAGGATCTAGGGAAGGCGAAATTCAAGCGAAAGGAAGTAAGTATCCCCTCGCCTGTAGTGTAATGGTTATTGAATGTATTCTTCATGTTTTGTTTTCGAAAAAGGGAGTTTTCCCTTTAGGTGAGTTTCGGCCACCCCCTTAAGGGGAGGCCTTGGCTACTTTTGATGCATGAGGAGACCCTTGGGACTTAGGGTACATATGTATGATGACTTCCCATCATATTGTGATAACAAAAAAGTAGAGTTAGCCACCCTACAACTTTCGGTCAAGAGGAGAAAGGTTAGGCTTTTTGGGTTGCTTGCTATCCTATGATGTGTCCATGATTAGTAGTGTAGATAAAGTGTTTGTGTAAATGTTTGTGTGAAGATTGGATGTCAAAAACCTAGCCTACCCTACCCTTACACCATTCGGCCACCCTAGAGGAATTAGGGTTTAAGGTTGTATGATTTTCCCTATGATATATCCATGCTTAATAGTATAGGTAAGGTGTTTGTGTAAATGCTTGTGTGGATATTTGAAGTCAAAAACCTAGCCTAACCATCCTACAAGTTTCGGCCACCCTAGGTTAAGGTTTAGGGTTGCTTGATTTTCTTCCCATGATGCATGATATATATATATCATATATGATTATTGTATGGGATGTATCCTATGAGATATGCTTAGGGTTGCTATGATGATATGTATGCGTAAGTAATGTTTAAATGGAATATTGATTTGGAAACTAAATGTCCCTAGCATGTGATATTCGACCAAGCATGAAATATTAGGTTTATAAAGGTTAAATTATCCTATGTGATATGATTATGTTAGGGAGATGATATGTGAATGCATGTGATGAATAAATGGAATGCTTGATTGGAAAAACTTGGACTTCCCTAGTGATGACTTTCGGCCAACCCTAGATTAGGGATAGGGTTGCTTGATTTTCTCCCATGGTGTATGCTATTGGATGATACATGATATATATATATATATATATGGGATGCTTGTAGGGGATGTTTTGATGTCAAAAACCTAATCTACCCCTACCCTTGAGTTTCGGCCAAAACCCTAGTTTTAGGGTTAGGAACCATTTGATTTACCCATGAAGCATGCTACCACTTCCTATGATATGAATATGATTTATGTGATCAACCTTGTCATATATAAGATATGTTTAAAGGGGTTGAATCATGATCTATGTATGAGCATGCCTTATAGCCCCTGGGGGGCACTTTTATGAAATGCATGTGATGTGTATAATAAGATGCTTGAAAGGATACTTCATTAAGTATGGGATCAAGAGCACCCCTTATGTTGTGTGGTGTGTCCCTAAGGGATCATGAGCACCCTTGAAGAGTGGTGTGTCCCTTGAGAATGAATGTGGAAGTACTCCTTAGCATATATGTAAAAGCATGTAAAGTATTTTACTTTATGAATGGGCTTGTACCGGACCAAAGTATGGGTCCAAGGGATGGGCACCTTAAGAACGCCCCGGTTCTGGACTACCGACTATGCTGTCCACGGTTCTGGCACTACCGTAGCTGTGCAACAGGGATGAGCACCTTAAGAACGCCCCGGTTCTGGGACTACCGACTATGCTGTCCTTACCCTAGTAGGTTGGGGCTCGCTACCTCGTATCTACTTAGGGATGCGTGCTTATGATGTATGTATGTGGTACAAGCCGGGGACCCCCAATGATGATACGATGATTTTTAAGTATTTAAAAGTATGATTTTAAAAGTTAAGCATCCTTATGTATATGCATTCCATACTTTATACTGCTTGCTTAGAAACTTTGATGTTTAGTATGCTATGATGAACTCATGCTTATGATTTATGATGTGCACATGCTGTATGCTTTCGTATGGATTTTGCGAGTAGGACCGGATCCTTACTAAGCTTTTATGCTTACTAGTTATGTGTTGTCTTATGCTGCAGATAAAGGTAAGGAACACATGAACTAAAGGAAGAGGCAGGAAGGCTGAAGATGTGTGGGGTGGTGGCTCGGGAAAGAAAGATTCCCATATCTACATTACTATGCCTATGTTTCCTTTAATAATAAATGCTAGTGATTAGAGTTGGTACTTTTGAATATTAGTGATCACTCTTATATGTTTGAGTTGAATTACTTGTGAACTTAAGATTCATAGAAACCTAGGACTATGCTCCAAAGAAATAAAATGTTCTAAACATTAAAGCATGATATCTGACTGGCATGCACTGACTAATAGGCTTAGCACTTATGTTTTTCTTTTATGATTAAAATTATATGAATGAGTAGTACGTAACCCCGCCCCGAGAGTAGATTTAAGGGCGGGCGTTACACTTAGTAAAACTCTTTCCTACTCACTAAAACCATTCACCACTTAATCATAAGCACATGAAACATTAACATAATTTGATGCTCTACATAGGATATATGCATCTAAAATCATTTAGCCTGACATAGTTCTCACATAGTGCATGAACATAAAATACACTTAACATGGCATAACACATGGCATGAACATAAACATAACATGGCATGATACATGGCATAAACATATTCATACATAAACTTAACATAGCATGATACATGGCATAAACATAAACATACATAACTTAACATGGCATGATACATGGCATAAACATAAACATACATAAACTTAACATAGCATGATACATGGCATAAACATAACATACATAACTTAACATGACATGATACATGGCATAAACATGAACATAAATGTACTTAACATGGCATGATTTCTAACATAGCATATGGGCATCTTCTTAACATAAACATAAACATAAATCATTTACTATCATGCATATTTCTTAACATGAAACATCAGCATAAAACATTACTATCATGGCATAATGCATAACATGAATGAATGCATGAGTTGAATGCATATACATTAGGATGCTTAACTTTTAAAATCATACTTTTAAATACTTAAACATAATCATCACATCATTGGGGTCCCCGGCTTGTACCACATACATACATCATGTGCGCGCATCCCTAAGTAAATACGAGGTAGCTAGTCTCGGTAAGGACAGCTACGGTAGCCCCAGAACCGTGGACAACATAGTCGGTAGTCCAAAACCGGGGCGTTCTTAAGGTGCCCATCCCTGTTGGACAGCTTCGGTAGTCCCAGAACAGTGGACAGCATAGTCGGTAGTCCAGAACCGGGGCGTTCTTAAGGTGCCCATCCCTTGGACCCATACTTTGGTCCGGTACAAGCCCATTCATAAAGTAAAATAACTTTACATGCTTCATCATTCATAAGGCATTCATAGCATACTTAGACATAACATAGCTTTGTTACATGAAACATGACATAAAGCATACTTGACCTTTCATTGTTCATACTTAATGCATAGCATCATGATGCCTTAAAGGCATGAGCATTATCTTCATTCATAAAATATGGCATGCATCTTTATTCATAAAACATGGCATGCTTACATAAAACATCATTCTTGTTCATAGTGCTTGCATTAACTTCATTCATAAACATGACATGCTTACATAAAACATCATTCTTGTTCATAGGCTTGCATGATCATGGCATATAAGGTAAACATTGCATTATATTCATTGAACATGACAATTTACATAGACCATTATCCTAATCCATAGAGCTTGCATGATCATGATACATAAGGTAAGCATTGTATTTCATACAGAAGCATGGTATCCATTACGAGCATGCATAGGTAAGACTTCTCTAAACATGCTACATACTATCTAAGTGCATGGCATAGCACATAAGACATTCATGAATAAACCCTATTAAGCATGGCATCTAACATGAACATACAAACATGTAACATAGTACTTAGGGTTAGGGTTATAGGTAACATAATTTCTACCACATGCTTGAACCTTTATATATTCATCATAATGAGCCATAAACCATCATTCTTCAAACCCTAACTCCACCTAAACCCCATTTACATGGCTTGGCCGAAACTTGTAAGGGAGGGTTCCATCATTCAAATGACATGTAAGGTAGCATAAGGAAAAGGAACAACCATACATTACCTATAAGGCTATAGGAAGCCATTAGGGCTCATGATTAGGGTTCACCCTAACTTTTAGCCCTACTTTCTAGGGTTGGCCGAAACCATACAAGGCCATGGGTACATGGAAAACATTTCATAAAGTTCCCAATTAACCATTAAACACCAACCATACCATACCATAGGGGCCTTTGGAACCCATACTTGAAGTAAACCATAACTTTTAGCCCAACTTCTCATCTTGGCCGAAACCCTACAAGGGTCACAAGGCTTGTAAAAATTCATATCAATCACCATTAACCCCCTTGTAACATGAGGAAACATAAGAAGCTTGCTTGAAGAGTTAGATCTAAACCCCAACCATGAAAACATGGTGGTGGCCGAAACCCTAAAGGGTATTAGGGTACTCCAAAAATTCTCCAAATCCTATTTTATTCAATATACATCATAAGAGAACATTAGACAGCATAAGTGAGATTTTTAACATCACCTTGGACCCAAAACCCATGGTGGCCGAAACCCTAGGGTTAGGGTTCATGACTTTTTTTCCAACATAAGATCCCATATAAACTTCATATTATGATAACTTCAAGGAGAGCTATTATACCACAGGTGAGGGAGTCTTACCTTATATTATCTTGGTTTTAGACCTTAGATTTGCGAGAAGGTGTAACGCCCGCCTTTTTCCCACACCTTGTGGTGTGGCGAGAAAGTCGTCGTTACGCTAAACATACATGTGCATAAAAACATCTTAATGAAGCGGAATCATTTTTTTTCTACACATGTTTTTAATCATGCAGCTAACTCGTGAAACATTTATACATGTCTAAACTTGTCATTCATGAATCTAGTGTCATTGAAAATAGCATATTATCAACATGCATGACATCTTGATATAATCATTCCATAGCCTATTCATAGTCATCATAAGTAGCACGTAACTTATCCGTAAACATCATAAGTCTTAAGTCATTCATTAGGCATACCCATCATAAACATAGCATAAAATCTAAGAAAGCATTTCAAAACCCAAGACATGCAATATGTGTAAATATAAGAATCCTTTGTCATGTCACTGCCACACACACACATGCTCTTGCCTCTCCTGCTGCTTCCCTTAGTAACCTCGTGCTTGATCTGTGGTACGAGGAAAATAAGACTATAAGCACACAGGCTTAGTAAGACCCTTTCCTACTCACTAAAACCATACGTCACTTAAACATAAACATATCAAGTATCTTGACATAACATAACTTTGAACATAAACTTAAACATGGTCATGGCATAAGTCATAAGCATATGAACAACTACATAGCATGATTCCTAACATAACCATAGATCTACAACATACTTAGCATGACATAAATCTTAACATACATGATCATAAGACATACTTATACATGGCATAATTCTTAGCATACATAAACCTGAGACATACTTATCATAGCATAAGGTATAAGCATAAGCATAAGCATAAAACATAAAACGTACATACCCTGGCCCGATGCATAACATGGATGTATGCATGAGTCAAATGCATTTACTACATAAGGATGCTTAGTTTTAAAATCATACTTTTAAATGCTTAGCATAAACATAACATCATTGGGGTCCCCGGCTTGTACCACATACATACATCATAAGCGCGCATCCCTAAGTAAATAGGAGATAGCTAGCCTCCACCTACTAGGGTAAGGACAGCATAGTCGGTAGTCCTAGAACCGGGGCGTTCTTAAGGTGCCCATCCCTGTTGCACAACTTCGGTAGTGCCAGAACCGTGGACAACTTCGGTAGTCTAGAACCAGGGTGTTCATAAGGTGCCCATCCCTTGGACCCTTACTTCGGTCCGGTACAAGCCCCATTCATAAAATAAAATAACTATGCATGCTTCATTATTCAAACTTGTCATTCATACTTATCATTCATACTTATTTCATATCATCGTTATGCCTTCATCATTCATACTTATCATTCATACTTAAGGCATAACCATCATCTTCATTCATACTTATCATTCTTTATTCATAAAATAGGACATACATGCATAATCATGTTTCTAGTCATAAACATCATCTTGGTTCATAAGGCTTGCATGATCATGATACATAAATAAACATGCACGACATACATGATATATTTCATCTAGCATACATAATCCTAGTATTCATCATACAGCATGGATAGTAAGCTACATATAAACATGATGCATACTCCTAGGGTTCATGGCATTCATCCTAAAATATGCATATACCTTCATGAATCATAAATCCACTATAAGCATTTGTTAACATACATGCATCATTATATTATCATAACATATTCTACCTCAATTACATATAGTCATGGTATATGATCTAAATATTCATGGGTGAAGCATAACATAAAATCTAACATACATAATCATGTGATATAACACATAAATAAAGATTTTTGTACATAAAGGTTCTTACCTCATGCTTAACTACCTACTATTATCATGGTGACTTATAAGCATGCATTCTTGAGATCTTAACCCAAACCAAACCCTAGGTTTGGGTCTTGGCCGAAACCCTAAGGGGCCATGGGTCCTTAGAAAAATTTGCATAGTCATGGTCAACATCCAATCCCTTGCATATTATGTCATAGGAACCCATTGGGACCCTTGATTGGTTTTAACCCTAAGTCCTAAACCTTATTCATGCTTTGGCCGAAACCCTAGGGAAGTAATAGGTCCATAGAAAATTCATATAAGTCACCATTTTCATTAATAACATATCATAGCAAAACATACTAATCATGCTTGGAGGTTTGAAAGTTAAACCTAGCCCTATACTTGATGTGGCCGAAACCCTCAAGGGGTTTTAGGGTGCCAAAAACTTCCCTAAATCATAAGTTATGTCCTACATACTATCATAAAACTTTCAAGAGCACAAATGAGAATTTACATCATCCCTAACCCCACAAAACATCCTTGGCCGAAACCCTAACGTTCCTCTTCATGGTTTCCTCAACTTAAATCTTAAAGAAAATTCTAAATCTTATTAAGCATCAAGGAACAATCATACCACAGGTGAGAAGGGTCTTACCTTGGGTTATCTTTGGTTTTTAGACCTTAAAAGAGAAGGAAATTGGAAATCCCTTTGACACATGAACCCTCCTTGTCCTTGTAACCTTGGAAGAGAACCTAGATCTTCCAAAATAGAGCCCTTGGTGGAACTTTTCCTAAGGGGGAGAGCACCTTGAGGTTTCGGCTAGAGCAAGGAGGAAAACGAAATGAAGAGGAGAAGGGAAATTGTAACTCCCTTACCATCTTTATACCACATTAAAAGGGGCAAGTGAAGAGTCATGGTGTCTCTTCCTTTGATGACTCTTCATTTTTTCCCAAGCCTTAACTAAGATCCACTTCATTCCCTCATAGCACTCCCTTGCTAGGTGAATTGGTTAGAGCATGCATGGTTGTACTAGAGGTCCAAGGTTCAATCCTTGGTGTATGCACTAATTTTCTATTTTATTTTTATTTTATTTTTTATTATTTTGAAAATTCCTTAAAAATTCCCCCATAATTATGTTAATATTTCCCATTAAAATCTATTTATTTTTATATTAAATTCTACCTAAAATCCACCAATAATCATGGTACTAAAAAGCCCATATAAGTCCCATTAGTACTTAGTTTCTCAATTTAAATGAGAAAATCATGGGTTTCTAGGCTAAGGTTCATACTAATATCTCTAAATTTCTTCAAAACTATCTAGACATGATCAATATTTTAAAGAAAATATTGAGGAGATTTTTCGGGCCGTTACAATCCTCCATACCTCGTGAAAGTTCGTCCTCGAACTTAGAATAACTCCGGGTACTTGCGTCTCATCTCGTCCCCGCGTTCCCAGGTAGCTTTCTCGAACCGTTGACCTTGCCATACGGTAAGGTGCCTTGGGGAACGGGTTAGTACCAGAAACCAATTCGATCTCGGATTTCACTTCTCTATCAGGAGCTAATCCTGGTAATTCATCTGGGAATACCTCTGGATAATTACATACAACCCTAACATCTTCTAGCTTCTGGTCCTTGGTTTGACTTACGTCAACCACATGTGCTAGAATCCAGTGTATCCCTTGTCTATCATCTTCTGTGCCTTGAGAGTCGATAAAAATTTCCCGGTTCTTTTTCTCGGCTCTCTGATAAATTCGAACATAGAATCGGCCTCAAGTTGAAAGACCACCTTTCGTTTACGGCACTCGACAGAAGCGTCGTATTTGCTCAGAAAATTCATTCCCATTATAACATCATAATCCTGCATGTCGAGTACTATCAGATCGCAGTAGAGTTCTCTTCCTGCGATTCCGACTGGCACAGCATGCAGCACGTGAGTGGATGTAATTATTTCTCCCGAAGGCAGGGTTGTCAAGAACTTGCAGTCTAAAACTTGTGGAGACATATCTATCTTCTTAGTGTAGAACATAGAGATGAACGAGTGTGTTGCCCCAGTATCAAATAATACAGTAACATACTGACTGTAAATAAGTATCTGACCTGTGACAACCGTTGAAGCATTCGCGGCATCCTCCTTAGTAATAGAGAAAACCCTGGCATCCGCCATAGTTGGTGGGGCCTCCAATCTCCCTTGGCTCATCGGGGTACCTTCCAGCTCAGCTTGCATATAATGTAGTTTCGCTGATGCACCCTGGTACGGAACAAGCTGTTGGGGAGGTGCCTGGTTCTTAGTAGGACAGTAAGAGGCTATGTGCCCTTCCACCCCGCAAATGAAACACCAGTTCGTACCTTTGCGGCATTCCCCGGGATGCATTTTCCCGCATGTAGCGCACAGGGGAAACCTGGACTGTTTATTTGTTGGGCCCCCTTGGGGGTTGTCCCATGGCTGTCGTTTACCACCCTGGTTTCCTTTCCAATTAGCGTTGGTACTCTGAGGATTTTGACCTCTTTCATTTAATGCCTTCCTTTGCTGATTGATATTGTTCAGGTAATGCTCGGTGAGTAGGGCACTACTAAACAGCTCCTCAGCGGTCTATGGTCTGTTAACTTCGCCAGCCACGTTCAGAGCTATTTCGGGTCGCAACATCTTTAACATAAGTCGAACCCTCTCCTTCTCCGTGCGGACCAGCTCAGGGCAAAGGCGAGCCAGTCGATTAAATTTCTTCATGGCTTCGTTGACTGAGAGGTTGCCCTGTCGAAATTCCGTGAACTCGTCGTAGTGCTTATTGGTGACCCGCATGTTGAAGAATTCTTCGAAGAATTCTAATTCAAAATCTGACCACGCCATCTGGTTCACCAGTCTCTTGGCCTTGACCCTTTCCCACCACATTCTGGCATCTCCAGAAAGGCAGAATGATGCACACTTGATCTTCTCATGTTCAGGCCAGTCCAGCAGCTCCATTGTACTTTCCACTATCTTGAACCACGCTTGGGCGTCCCATGGTTCGCCAGCACCCGAGAAATTCTCCGGTTTCAGCCTCAACCACTGGATCAGATAAGCTTCTTGTCGTGCCACAGTGGTCGGGCCCGTCGGAGGGGTTTGCGCAACCGTGGGCGCGACGGGTATAGCCGTATGGTTCACCGATGGAGTGGTAGAATTTTCTTGCTGATTCATCAGGGTATTAATGGTTTGCTGCTGCTCAGTGACTTGACGCTGAAGTTGGGTCACTAATTGCATCAGGTCAGGTGAGGGAGCAGTCTCATTAAGTCTGTTACTCTGTCTTCTAGCCATGCTTTCCTTCATAAAGGACAAGTATGGATAATATAAGTTATTGTTATTCCTACCCCCATATTAAATTCTAAATTATTTGATTTTTCTTTTTCCTTTTTTTTATATAAATGAATAAAAATAAAAATATCATTCATTTTCACATATCTTACAAGTACTTTCCATCATCTATCATAAGGTATCATTCATACTTGCATATTCTAGAAGTATAACATATCATCCATACTTGCTTATTTAATGAACATAAGGTATCCTAAAAGTACTTACTATCATAAGATATGCATAGAGGTACTTACTTGGAAGCGGCAGGAAGGAGGCTTGATGTGTGTGTAGTGAGATGGTAACTGCTCTGATACCAACCTGTAACGCCCGCCTTTTTCCCACACCTTGTGGTGTGGCGAGAAAGTCGTCGTTACGCTAAACATACATGTGCATAAAAACATCTTAATCCAGCGGAATTATTTTTTTTTTACACATGTTTTTAATCATGTAGCTAACTCGTGAAACATTTATACATGTCTAAACTTGTCATTCATGAATCTAGTGTCATTGAACATAGCATATTATCAACATGCATGACATCATGATATAATCATTCCATAGCCTATTCATAGTCATCATAAGTAGCACGTAACTTATCCGTAAACATCATAAGTCTTAAGTCATTCATTAGGCATACCCATCATAAACATAGCATAAAATCTAAGAAAGCATTTCAAAACCCAAGACATGCGATACATGTAAATATAAGAATCCTTTGCCATGTCACTGCCACACACACACATGCTCTTGCCTCTCCTGCTGCTTCCCTTAGTAACCTCGTGCTTGATCTGCGGTACGAGGAAAATAAGACTATAAGCACACAGGCTTAGTAAGACCCTTTCCTACTCACTAAAACCATACGTCACTTAAACATAAACATATCAAGTATCTTGACATAACATAACTTTGAATATAAACTTAAACATGGTCATGGCATAAGTCATAAGCATATGAACAACTACATAGCATGATTCCTAACATAACCATAGATCTACAACATACTTAGCATGACATAAATCTTAACATACATGATCATAAGACATACTTATACATGGCATAATTCTTAGCATACATAAACCTGAGACATACTTATCATAGCATAAGGTATAAGCATAAGCATAAGCATAAAACATAAAACGTACTTACCCTGGCGCGATGCATAACATGGATGCATGCATGAGTCAAATGCATTTACTACATAAGGATACTTAGTTTTAAAATCATACTTTTAAATGCTTAGCATAAACATAACATCATTGGGGTCCCCGGCTTGTACCACATACATACATCATAAGCGTGCATCCCTAAGTAAATACGAGGTAGCTAGCCTCGACCTACTAGGGTAAGGATAGCATAGTCGGTAGTCCTAGAACGGGGCGTTCTTAAGGTGCCCATCCCTGTTGCACAGCTTCGGTAGTGCCAGAACCGTGGACAGCTTCGGTAGTCCAGAACCGGAGCGTTCTTAAGGTGCCCATCCCTTGGACCCTTACTTCGGTCTGGTACAAGCCCCATTCATAAAATAAAATAACTATGCATGCTTCATCATTCATACTTGTCATTCACACTTATCATTCATACTTATTTCATATCATCGTTATGCCTTCATCATTCATACTTATCATTCATACTTATCATTCATACTTAAGGCATAACCATCATCTTCATTCATACTTATCATTCTTTATTCATAAAATAGAACATACATGCATAATCATGTTTCTAGTCATAAACATCATCTTGGTTCATAAGGCTTGCATGATCATGATACATAAATAAACATGCACGTCATACATGATACATTTCATCTAGCATACATAATCCTAGTATTCATCATAAAGCATGGATAGTAAGCTACATATAAACATGACGCATACTCCTAGGGTTCATGGCATTCATCCTAAAACATGCATATACCTTCATGAATCATAAATCCATTATAAGCATTTATTAACATACATGCATCATTCTAATTATCATAACATATTCCTACCTCAATTACATATAGTCATGGTATATGATCTAAATATTCATGGGTGAAGCATAACATAAAATCTAACATACATAATCATGTGATATAACACATAAACAAAGATTTTTGTACATAAAGGTTCTTACCTCATGCTTAACTACCTACTATTATCATGGTGACTTATAAGCATGCATTCTTGAGATCTTAACCCAAACCAAACCCTAGGTTTGGGTCTTGGCCGAAACCCTAAGGGACCATGGGTCCTTAGAAAAATTTGCATAGTCATGGTCAACATCCAATCCCTTGCATATTATGTCATAGGAACCCATTGGGACCCTTGATTGGTTTTAACCCTAAGTCCTAGACCTTATTCATGCTTTGGCTGAAACCCTAGCTAGGGTGCAGATCGACAACAGTTAGGAAGTAATAGGCCCATAGAAAATTCATATAAGTCACCATTTTCATTAATAACATATCATAGCAAAACATACTAATCATGCTTGGAGGTTTGAAAGTTAAACCTAGCCCTATACTTGATGTGGCCGAAACCCTCAAGGGGTTTTAGGGTGCCAAAAACTTCCCTAAATCATAAGTTATGTCCTACATACTATCATAAAACTTTCAAGAGTACAAAAGAGAATTTACATCATCCCTAACCCCACAAAACATCCTTGGCCGAAACCCTAAGGTTCCTCTTCATGGTTTCCTCAACTTAAATCTTAAACAAAATTCTAAATCTTGTTAAGCATCAAGGAACAATCATACCACAGGTGAGAAGGGTCTTACCTTGGGTTATCTTTGGTTTTTAGACCTTAAAAGAGAAGGAAATTGGAAATCCCTTTGACACATGAACCCTCCTTATCCTTGTAACCTTGGAAGAGAACCTAGATCTTCCAAAATAGAGCCCTTGGTGGAACTTTTCCTAAGTGGGAGAGCACCTTGAGGTTTCGGCTAGAGCAAGGAGGATGAAGAAATGAAGAGGAGAAGGGAAATTGTAACTCCCTTACCATCTTTATATCACATTAAAAGGGGCAAGTGAAGAGTCATGGCGTCTCTTCCCTTGATGACTCTTCATTTTTCCCAAGCCTTAACTAAGATCCACTTCATTCCCTCATAGCACTCCCTTGTTAGGTGAATTGGTTAGAGCATGCATGGTTGTACTAGAGGTCCAAGGTTCAATCCTTAGTGCATGCACTAATTTTATATTTTATTTTTATTTTATTTTTTATTATTTTGAAAATTCCTTAAAAATTCCCCCATAATTATGTTAATATTTCCCATTAAAATCCATTTATTTTTATATTAAATTCTACCTAAAATCCACCAATAATCATGGTACTAGAAAGCCCATATAA
Source organism: Boesenbergia rotunda (assembly GCA_024364735.1). Lineage (NCBI taxonomy): Eukaryota > Viridiplantae > Streptophyta > Magnoliopsida > Zingiberales > Zingiberaceae > Boesenbergia > Boesenbergia rotunda. The sequence continues at coordinate 88,244 of JAGFNQ010002296.1, forward strand.
GGCCCATTAGTACTTAGTTTCTCAATTTAAATGAGAAAACCATGGGTTTCTAGGCTAAGGTTCATACTAATATCTCTAAATTTCTTCAAAACTATCTAGATATGATCAATATTTTAAAGAAAATATTGAGGAGATTTTCCGGGCCGTTACAGAAGGATGAAGACCTTATTGCCTTTTGACCACCTCTAGCCTTTGTAACCTTGAACAAGAACCTTGGATCTTGAAGGAGAGGACTTCTTGTGAACTTTTTCCAAGGAAAACCCCTCCTATGGGGTTCGGCTAGAAGGAGGAAGAAGGAGAAGAGAAAGGGCTTGGTGGATGAAGAGAAGAGGAATAACTCTTAGGTGTTAAGTTATCTCACATTTGTACACAATAAAGAGGGGCAAGTGAAGAGACATGGTGCCTCCTATCATGGTGACTCTTCACTTCCTTTAGCCTTAACAAAAATCCACTTCATTCCCTCGTAGCACTCCCTTGCTAGGTGAATTGGTTAGTGCATGCATGGTGGTACAAGATGTCCAAGGTTTAATCTTTGGTGCATGCACCCATTTTTTTATTTTTATTTTATTTCAAAAATTCCCCTAAAACTCACCCATAATCATGCTAATATTCCTAGTTAAAATCTATTTATTTTTATATTAAATTCTACCTAAAATCCACCAATAATCATGGTACTAGAAAGCCAATATAAGGCCCATTAGTACTTAGTTTCTCAATTTAAATGAGAAAATCATGGATTTCTAGGCTAAGGTTCGTACTAATATTTCTAGGTCCCTCGGAAAATTATCTAGACATGCTCAATATTTTAAAGAAAATATTAAGAAAATTTTCCGGGTCGTTACACACTGTATGCTCCCTGATCGGTCACCAGGCTAATCAAAAGCCGATCAGTAGGTTTGCCAAAGTCACCGTATGTTCCCTGATCGGTCACCAGACCGATCAGACATCGCTAGATTGGTCACCAGACCGATCCGGGCAAGGCCAAACCCACTCTAAGTCAAGAGAACTGGCTCCCAGCCTCCCCTGACTCGTACTCAGTCCCCCAGACCAAGACTCCATGCCCAGTCTCACTCACCGAGACTTCAACCTAGCCCTCCAAGCTAGGACCTGGCCCTCCAAGCCAGGGTTTTATCCAACCTTGCCCTCCAAGCTAGGACGTGACCCTCCAAGCCAGGGTTTCATCCACCTAGCTCTCCAGGGTAGGACCTGACCCTTCAAGCCAGGATTTCATCCAACGTACCCTCCAGGCTAGGACCTGACCGTCCAAGCCAGGATTTCATCCAACCTAGCCCTCCAGACTAGGACCTGGACCTCCAAGCCAGGACTTTTCACACCTAACCCTCCAAGTTAGGACTTTCCACACCTAGCCCTCCATGCTAGGACTTTTCACACCTAGCCCTTCAAGCTAGGACTTTTTACACACCTAGCTCTTCAGGCTAGGACTTTTCACTCATCCAAAGCCGAGCCCCCGACCAGGACTTAATCATAATCATTTCATCAACCTAAACAAAAATCGGTGTCAACACCAAAATAACAATCAGGGTCAGACTGCATCAACAGTTTTGAGTTGGAAAACTAGCTGCTGATCGGTTTTCAAAAAATTCAGCCCTTGGAGTGTTTGGACTTGAAGCAACCTTCCCACTCCTCAATGTGATGGCACTAACATTTCCCTTTGGATTAGGAGTAGCTTGAGAAGGTAATTGACTTGATCCTTGGGCTTGCATTTGGTTCATTCCACTAGCTAATTGTCCAATGTGTCTCTCAATGTTTTGTAAGGTAGAATCATTCTTTTGTTGACCTTGTTGTTGTTGCAAAATTTGTTGTTATTGAAGAATTTGTTGCATCATCTCCTCTAGCCTTTGTTGTTGAGCATTCACCCCACTAGAACCTCCGTAACCTCCTTGATTAGCATGGGTCTTCGGTTGGCCTTGAAATGAAGAATTGGGTTGTTGAAAGTTGTGACCTTGCTGTGAATTCTGAAATTAAGGTTGTTGGGGCTGATTAAATGGTTGATTTGGCTACTGAAATTGCTGATAATTGGGCTGGGAACTGTAACGCCCACCTTTCCCCCACACCTTACGGTGCGGCGAGAGGCGACGTTACGCTAACATACATAGGGGCATGTGAATATCGTAATGCAGCGGAATAATTTAAAACTTGTACATACATGCACCTAACTCTTGAATCATGAATATATGCCTTAACTATCATTCATGAACATGGTGACATTGTAACTTAGCATATTAACATCACACGTAGCATTATGATATAAACATTCCATAACTCATCCATAAGCATCATAAGTAGTAAGTTATTCTTTAGGCATAATTATCATAAGTATAGCATAGAACCTAAGAAGGTGTTTTAAAACACAAGGCATGCAACAAGTATAAATATGAGAATCTTTTTTTTCTCTTTCCCTTGCCATGTCACTACCACACACACACTCTTGCCCCTCCTGCTGCTTCCCTTAATAACTTCTTGCTTGATCTGCGATATAAGACAATAAAACTATAAGCACATAGGCTTAGTAAGACCCTTCCCTACTCACTAAAATCATACGTCACATAAATATAAGCGTAGGAACATTTAACATGACATGATTCTTAACATAAAACATAAACATAATAAACATTTAACATGACATGATTCTTAATAATAAAACATAAACAAAATAAACATTTATTAACATGGCATGGTTCTTAATCATAAAACATAAACATAATAAACATTTAACATGACATGGTTCTTAATCATAAAACATAAACAAAATAAACATTTATTAACATGGCATGGTTCTTAATCATAAAACATAAACAAAATAAACATTTATTAACATGGCATGGTTCTTAATCATAAAACATAAATATAATAAGCATTTAACATGGATGCATAACATGAATGGATGCATGAGTCAAATGCATATAACATATGGATGTTTACTTGAAAATCATACTTATAAATACTTAAATATAATCATCACATCATGGGGGCCCTGGCTTGTACCACATACATACATCATATGCGCGCATCCCTAAGTAAATACGAGGTAGCTAATCTCGACCTACTAGGGTAAGGACAGCTACGGTAGTCCCAGAACCGTGGACAGCTTCATCGGTAGTCCAGAACCGTGGACAGCTTCATCGGTAGTCCAGAACCGTGGACCTTACTTAGGTCTGGTACAAGCCCATTCATAATGTAAAATAGTTTCACATGCTTCATCATTCATAGAACATTCATAGCATATTTAAAGACATAATATGATCTTATTACATGAAGCATGGGATAAAACTTACTTAGCATTTCATCATTCATAGTTAATGCATAACATCATTATGCCCTAAAGGCATGAACATCATCATCATTCATCATCTTTATTCATAAGGTATGGCATGCATACATCATTATGCCTTAGAGGCATGAACATCATTTTCATTCATCATCTTCATTCATAAGCATGACATACATACCTAATTATGCCTTAAGACATAAACATCATCTTAATTCATAAAGCTTGTATGATCATGGTACATAAGGTAAACATGCATTTCATACATGGTGCATATCATCTAACATACATAATCATAGTATCCATCATAGAGCATGCATGGGTAAGATTCATATGAACATGATACATACTACTTAGGTTCATGGCATTCAACATTACTTAGGTTCATGGCATTCATCATAGAACATACATAGACCTTCATAACCATATATCTATATAACATGAAGCCTACATCAAATACATATGTTCATGGTATATGGTCTAAAACATTCATGAATAAACATAGCACATAACCTAAACATACAAAGTCATGATACATAACACATAAAGCTAGGGTTTTAGGTAACATAAAAATTCTTACAACATGCTTAAACATGTACATACATCATAGTAAACTATAAACAAGTATCCTTGAGACCTTAACCCAACCCAAACACTAGATCATGGACTTGGCCAAAAGTTCAATAGGAGAAGGCTCCATTATTCAATCAACATGAAAGGTTCCATGAGTAAAAGAAAGCCCATACGTTACATACAATGCCATAGGAAGCCGTTAGACGCCATAGTTGAAGCTAACCCTAATTCCTTAGCCCTAGAATAGCTCTTGGCCGAAACCCTAAAGGGCCATAAGTTCATGGAAAAATTCATATAAACCACAATTAATATCCATTATGTCATAGGGGAACAAAATAAACATGCTTGAAGGGTTAGATCAAATTCCAACCATGGAATAGGGGTGGTGGCCGAAACCCTTGGGAAGTCACAAGTCCATAGAAAATTTATATAACTCACCATTCATCCATTATTTATCATGAGAAAACATTGGCAAACATTAGGGAAGTTTTAACATCATCCTAAACCTAAAAACCATGCTTTGGCCGAAACCCTTGAAAGCCCTAACCCTAGTTTTCTCAACATATGGTCCCAAACATATTCTTATATCATGAAAACAACTTGAAAACTATTATACCACAGGTGAGGGGGTCTTACCTTGGTTTATCTTGGTTATAACCTTGATTAGAGAAGCAAAAGAAAACCTCCTTGACCTTAGACCACCCCTAGCCCTTGTAGCCTTGTAGGAAGCCCTTAGATCATGAAGAAGAAGCCTTCTTGGGAAGCTTTTCCAAAGGAGAAACCCCTTTGTGGGTTTTGGCTAGAAGGAGGAAGGAGAGGAAAAGAAAGAGCTTTGGTGGAAGAAGAAACAAAGACTTAAGTGCTATGTTGTCTCTTCCCTTCCCCTCTCTTTTATACTACATGAAGGGGGCAAGTGAAGGGGCATGTTGCCTCTTCTCTTGATGACTCTTCACTTCCGTAAGCCTTTAACTAAAATCCTCTTCCTTTTCCACTAGCACTCTCTTGCTAGGTGAATTGGTTAGTACATGCATTGTGATACACTAGGTCCAAGGTTCAATCCTTGGTGCATGCACTTCTTTTTATTTCTTTTATAATTATTTTTTTTTTGCCAAAGCCCATATAAGAACCTACTAAGGCTTATGTTAATATTTCTAATTTAAATCTATTTCCATTCATGATTGAAATTTTTACCTAAGGTCCCTTAATGGCCATGTTATTAGAAGGGCCCATGTAAGACCCATTATTACTTAGCTTCTTAATCTATATGGAAAATCATGGATAATCATGCTAAGGTTCATACTAGTATCTCTATGTTCCTCAAGAATCTATCTAGGTATGATCAATATTTAAAGAAAATATTGAGAAAATTTTATGGGTCGTTATAGGATCTTGGTTGAAATTGCTGAAAATTATAGCTCTGAAAATTCTGATTTTGGGGCTGAAATTGTTGGTGTGAGGGCTGAATTTGTTGGGGCTGATAACTCTGATTTGAAAACTAAAAATTTTGATTGTATGGTTGAAATACTTGCTGTGAGATTGATATCCTTGCTGTGAAGGTTGAAAAGGTTGCTGAAAATTCTGATTCCCTTGAAAACCTTGCTAATTCCCTTGAAAACCTTGCTGATTCCCTTGAAAAGGCTGCTGAAATGGTTGGAAAGGTTGATTACTTTGCTGAAAATTCTGGAAATTCGGCTGAGGTTGTTGTAGGGGATGTTGTGAAGTGTTTTGTTGATAGAAAGAATTACCATACTTCAAATTAGGATGATCCCTCCAACCCGGATTGTAGGTAGATGAATATAGGTTATTTCTTTGTTGGAATTGTCCCCTAGTCAAAGCTGCTAGTGATTCATCTTGTTGTAGGTTTTGGCACAAATCTGAGTTATGTTCTTGACTTGAGCAAATGCTACACAACCTCATCACTTGACTTGTAGGTGGAGCTACTGAGAAATATAGATTTTGGCTCACATTGTTCAATGCTATTTGCTTTACCAAAGAAGTAAGCTCCATCAAAGAACTCTTGATCTCCTTTTGATCATTAGAAACCATTTGGACTTCATTCACTCCTCTAGTGGAAAGATCTCTACTTCCAAATTGTTGTGAATTCTCTGTCATGTTTGAAATCAATTCCCTAGCATGATCTGGAGTCTTGTTCACTAAAGCTCCTCCAGCTGCAGCATCAATCATAATCCTATCCATCTGAAGTAGACCCTCATAGAAATACTGAATAAGGAGTTGCTCACTGATCTGATGTTGGGGACAACTTGAGCACAACTTGTTGAATCTCTCCCAATAATCACACAAGGTCTCTCCCACTACTTGTTGAATACCACAAATACTTTTTCTGATTATAGCAGTTCTGGAGGCTGGAAAGTACTTATCTAAAAAGGCCTTCTTCATGGCAATCCAACTTGAAACATGTCCAGTATGCAAATAATAGAACCAATCCTTAGTTGCTCTAGTTAAAGAAAATGGAAATGCCCTCAACATGATATCCTCTTCAGAAATCCCTTGAGACTTCATGGTAGAGCATACTACATGGAACTCATGCAAATGTCGGTTTGGATCTTCTCCAGATTGTCCTTGAAACTTTGGCAATAAATGGATAAGGCCTGATCTCAACTCAAAATCGCCAGCTAACTCTGGATAAGCAATATATGAATACTGGAATGCATCATCAGGTGTTGCAAGCTCCTTCATAGTTTTCTGGTGTTCTGCCATAGGACTGCTTGAATGAGTAGAAAAATTATCAATAGCTTCTGAAATTCTGCCTTGATTTCTCCTGACTCTGAAAATTCTCTCAATCTCTGGATCAAACTCCTCAAGATTACCACCTACAGTCCTGGTCATAAACGAAACAAGAAATGGCAGAAAATGTATATAGAGAGAATAAGCAAATGAAATAGATTACAAAATATGAAAATAAGCACACAAGCTAAAATCAAACAAACTCAACTAGTGTTTCCCCGGCGACGGCGCAAAAAATTTGATGTCTGCCCACAATCACGAGTGTCATGAATGAGCCTCAAATTTAGATATTTATAAATTGAAAACCCTAGCTCACAAAATTAAATGTAGTATAGGGGCCTCAAGTCGTATGTTTCCAAGGACTAGTCAAGTGTGTTTAATTCAAGCTTGAAGTTGTCATTTATTATTTTGGGTTTTCAAATAAGATGGGTGTTTGTTTTGAAATAACGAATGAGATAGCAGTAGAAACAGAGTAAACTCAACTAAGACAGAAAGTGACTAGGAAATTATGTAAACTACACTTAACCTAATTGAAAACTAAGTAATTCACTTTGTAATTATAAGAATGAATTTCAAGACTAGAATTGAGTTCAAGGAAGCTGTAACTAAGGAAATAAAATGGAATGCAAACAGTTTGTAACTAAACGGCAGATTTATAAAGTGTGAAACAAGACATGCTTAAGAAACAGGACTAAATTGCAGCTGAGACTGCCTGATCGGTCGACAGACCGATCAGATACAAGCCTGATCGGCTGACAGACCGATCAGGTGATGTTTGGATCGGTCAAACAGACCGATCAGTACCTGAAACAAACAGATACAGAATCGATACAATTCAAACAACTCAGCAAGTATTCAGAAATAGAATTCAGAAATGAAATCTAAACAACTATTAACTCCAGATCAGATTCTTCACCCAAGATTTGCTTCTCGCCGTCACACAAGAATCGAGCTAAGAACCCCCTAGATCGAGAATCCGCAAGATCAAACCCCTTCGATCGATTTGCGTCAGATTGGTGTTCTGGCTGAAGCCTTCCACCCTTTCCTTCCTCCTTGATCAGCTGGATGCAATTTCGGCTCAGAACCCCTCTGTGTCATTCAGAGAACCCCTCTAAACACTCTGATGGTTCCAATCGGTGAAGACAGCGATCAAGCGGGAGTTGATTTGGGCGAAACAGAGCTCAACGAAACCCTCACCAGAGCTTGGCAGCGACAGGATTAGAAGCAAACCTCACGGAGATGAGACCTTGATGACTCGAAATCTTGAAGAGACATTAATCTGGAGTGGCCGTGTGCGATCGGAGATGAAGAACAGAGAAGAAATGGAAAACAGAAGTAGAATTCGCGACGACCCCGAGCTCAGGCGGAAAAGTCTGTTTTAATTAATTACAATTCAAAATGGACGGTTGTGATCATTCTGGTCTCATACGACCTTTGGATCATTTCAGATCTGAACCAAACTTCCTAGATCTCCATCAATGGCTCTGATCTACTTCTCCTTAGCTTGGATCAATCAGATCTGCGACGGATGGCTCAGATCTTCCTTTCTTTTGAATGGATGGTTGAAACTCCCCTTAAGCTTGATCTGACTATCAGATGGACTCTGATTTGGTTCAAAGCTTCAGATCTTGATCTATGGACTTGATTCGCTCTATCTTAAGATTGGATTGATCAGAAGCTAAAAGACGGCTCAGATCACCCCGTTTCTTGATTGGACGACTCACATTGATCCATCTCTTGATCCCGTTGATCGAAGCCAATTCTGAGCTCGGGTTTGATCTAATCTGATCTAGAGCCATGATTATTCGAAGCCTATAAAATTAGATCCAAATTTAATGTCAAAACATCTCAAATATGCAAAGATTTGACTCCAAAGTTAAAATAGAAGCAACTCATAGATCCTAATATAAATGCAAGCTTGAGCATATGAAAAGAAATCAAAACATCGATTTGAGAGCCTAAAATGATTAACAAAATAATAATTATCAGTCACCAAGGGATGGAGAAGAATCCTCCCTTGTTTTGTGATCGACAACAACCTTGAGGGAGGAAAGAAACCAAGAAAAGAGAAGATGAGGTGATCCTCTTCTTCCCTTTGTCGTCGGTGCACATAGGTTGGAGAGGAGGAGAATTAATTAATTAGAGAGTGGGAGAGAGAGGTGGTGTAACGACCCGGCCCGTCTACCGGCCCATTTACCGGTCCTCACGACTGTCGTACCGTCGTATCGTCGACCATCGACCGTGCCGTTACTCATACTAGGTCTTCCCACTCCTGGGTGTGGATTTTTGCCTTCACAGGATTCCAACCCTAGACCCAGGCTTAAATCTAGTTCTTTATGAATCCTGAATACCAATTGAGCTATAGCTCAATACCGCTATAGCTCAATTGGTATTCAGGATTCATAAAGAACTAGATTTAAGCCTGGGTCTAGGGTTCGAATTCTGGGAAGGCAAAAATCCACACCCAGGAGTGGGAAGACCTAGTATGAGTAACGGCACGGTCGATGGTTGACGGTACGACGGTCGTGAGCACCGGTAAATGGGCCGGTAGATGGGTCGGGTCGTTATAATAAAAGACGCCTTTTCATTATAACGACCCGGCCAGTCTACCGGCCCATTTACCGGTCCTCACGACCATCGTACCGTCGACCATCGACCGTGCCATTACTCATACTTGGTCTTCCCACCCCTGGGTGTGGATTTTTGCCTTCCCAGGATTCGAACCCTAGACCCAGGCTTAAATCTAGTTCTGAACTCTCCATGAGATTCATAGTTGCATTACTTATAGCTTCCTTGTTCGTATATAAAGCGGATTCGGAATTCTCTTTCATTCTAAGGCATAACTTGTATCCATGCGCTTCATATTAGCCTGGAGTTCGCTAGTCATCCCTACCCTATCACGTCAATCCCACAAGCCTCTTATGCATTCTTGTTCGATCACGGCAGGGGAGCAAGTCAAAATAGATAGCTCAATTAGTATTCAGGATTCATAAAGAACTAGATTTAAGCCTGGGTCTAGGGTTCGAATCATGGGAAGGCAAAAATCCACACCCAGGGGTGGGAAGACCTAGTATGAGTAACGGCACGGTCGATGGTCGACGGTACGACGGTCGTGAGGACCGGTAAATGGGCCGGTAAATGGATCGGTAAATGGGCCGGTAGACGGGCCAGGTCGTTACAGGTGGGGTTTATATATAGGGGATTAATTATGAATAATTGGAAAAAATTTCCAATCAATTATGGATTGATTCCAAAATTTTATATATAGAATAATTCCTTAATTAATCAAAGACTAATTCTTTAATTATTTCATGATTAATTCCTTAATTAATCTGAGATTAATAACTAAATTAATCCCAAATTAATTCCTTAATTAACTATCTTTGTATCACGACTGTTATGGGGCTTTATTGGGCTAAGATAGGGACCATGAGGAGGAGTTGATTCATGGCCTGTTAATGGATTCAAACCCGATCCATTAATGGAGATCCATTCCACTAAAGAATCCCATTGTACTTCCTCACTAACCCCCATATTTTTATATAGGCTCCACCTATTATGAGTCGTCCATCTCCCTGTGTTTAAGATATCATATGCCCGATAATTAATTTAATTTACTGATAATTAAATTAATTATCTTTTTGATCATTGATTAGTACCACTCAACCTTTTCGACATGCCGGACTATGGTCCACTTGCAAGATTTGACATGACGATCGTTTTGAGCTCACCAAGGGGGCATCATCACCCTGACTCACCAAGACACGGATTCCGTCAATAATCAACGACACATCATATTATTAATATTATTTCCCAACTTACTAGGCCTATCGATCTAACAGAATAGATCTCGGCCATTGGTAAATCAAAGAGATAATGATTAATAATATATGCCCGTCATTATTTTTAGATTAAGAGATCGTACTCCATAATATTATCCAAGGTCTAATCCAATTTACTAAGTTAGTACAAAAATTGGATAACCTCTCTTTTGGTCCTACTCAATGTACACAAAGTACACTAGTGTAATCCTATAGTTAAGATAAACCACACCTAATTACACTACAACCATCTCGATGGTTTGTCCAAATCCATCTCGGTTGTGAGCCTCTTTTTTATGCTTTGGTAAGGAACCTGATAACATGATCTTCTGTGCGACAGCACGTACCATGTTATCTATAATGTCAAGCATCAGACGTTTAGAGCACATACTAATATAAACATGCACTGTGTGATTTTCTGATTCTCTTTAAAATGTAGACGTATCCTAACCAAAAGGCAAGGATTTTAGTATACATCCTTACACCTGACTCACCAGGACATTGATTCCGTCAATAATCAATGACACATCATATTATTAATATAATTTCCCAACTTACTGTGCCTATCGATCTAACAAAATAGATCTCGCCCATTGGTAAATCAAAAAGATAATAATTAATAATATATGCCCGTCATTATTTCGGGATTAAGAGATCATACTCCATAATATTATTGGAGGTCTAATCCAATTTACTAAGTCAATACTAAAATTGGGTGACCTCTCTTTTGGTCCTACTCAATGTACACAAATTACACTAGTGTAATTCTATGGTTAAGATAAACCATACCTAATTACACTATAACCATCCCGATGGTTTGTCAACTCCATCTCGGTTGTGAGCCTCTTTCTTATACTTCGGTAAGAAACCTGATAACATGATCTTCTGTGCGACACCACGCACCATGTTATTTACAATGCCAAGCATCAGACGTTTAGTGCACATACTAATATAAACATGCATTGTGTGATTTTCTGATTCTCTTTAAAATGTAGACGTATCCTAACCCAAAGGCAAGGCTTTTAGTATACATCCTTACACCTGACTCACCAGGACACTGATTCCGTCAATAATCAACGACACATGATATTATTAATATTATTTCCCAACTTACCGTGCCTATCGATCTAACAGAATAGATCTCGCTCATTGATAAATCAAAGAGATAATAATTAATAATATATGCCCGACATTATTTCGGGATTAAGAGATCTTACTCCATAATATTATCCGAGGTCTAATCCAATTTACTAAGTCAGTACTAAAATTGGATGACCTCTCTTTTGGTCCTACTCAATGTACACAAATTACACTAGTGTAATTCTATGGTTAAGATAAACCATACCTATTTACACTACAACCATCCCGATGGTTTGTCCAACTCCATCTCGGTTGTGAGCCTCTTTCTTATACTTTGGCAAGAAACCTGATAACACGGTCATCTGTGCGACACCACGCACCATGTTATTTACAATGCCAAGCATCAGACGTTTAGTGCACATACTAATATAAACATGCACTGTGTGATTTTCTGATTCTCTTAAAAATGTGTATGTATCCAAAAGGCAAGGCTTTTAATATACATCCTAACAGTAGGGTCCTTCCAGTGCTGGCTGCATCTAGTGTAACTATGCGGACTTTCCCTCATACTGAATAAGCACTATGTGAAAATTGATAATAGACTTCGCCACAGGTTACTTCGGCGATTTAGTTTAATGAAGTAATATATGATAATCAACTTCAGTAGTAGATTTAATGAAGTAAATTCTATTTTAGACTTCGCAGAATTAAAATTGCAATTCTCTCTATAATTTTATCTGATATTTTACTTCACTAAAAATATTCAACGAAGTATTAGTTACAAAATAATATCTATATATGAACCTGTATACCGAAGTAATAAGTTTGAACCAAGTAATATGTAACAATGTTATCCAGTAATATATTAATATATTAATATATTAACTGGTCAAATATATTAATACCGCGCCTTATATGCCTGCGCCTCCCCCAAACCCTAACATCGATCGTTCTTTCCCTCACACCGCGCCTGCGCCTCCCCCATCTCCCTGACACTGCGTCTCCCTCTTCTGCCCGATGACTCACAAGCACCACCCCTTTGCCACAAGTGCCTCTCCGTCTGCCTGATGACTCAGAAGCCCCTCCTCCTCTGCTCGACGAAGCACAACCACCTCCTCCTCTGCTCGACGAAGCACAACCACCTCCTCCTCTGCTCGACGACGCACAAGTGCCTCCCCCTCTACTCGACGCACAAGCTTGAGGTTTACCATCGTCTCCTTCAATTTTTTCTCTTCTTTTCCTTTCGGTTTTCTTGCCTCTCCCAGAACCTTCTTCCCTTTCCCTATAATGCAAATAATGGAGTCGGGCTTCTACCACTCTCTTTGATTTGGGCACGTTTAAACATCATTAGTATGGGAAAAGGGAGGATCGAACGACAAAAATCTAGATTGAGTTAGCCATAGCTAACTCAATCAAGATTTTTATTGTTTACCACATCTTAACTTATATTACCCACAGATTGTCTTTGAACATATTTTACCATTTCAATCTTCTCTCTTTTTATTTTTCTAATTCATTAGAGTTAAAATTGTTCTTAAATAATATATATTTTCCATGTGGTGTTGTTTGTTAGGGGTCGGTGTGGTAGACAGGGTGAATAAGAATTTCTTTTTTTTTGTCCATGCAGTTATTGTTCTACAAAAATATGCAACATAATATAAAAGAAACATTAAAATCAGAAGCCTTACCAACAGTTAAGTGATCAATGATTAGTCATATTAAGAGTTGAACTAACCCTCTACTCTAAGGAAATTTATATATATATATTAGAGTTTTCCCTTATTTACATACAAATCTACATACTACACATGTTCAACAATTGTTCCTCAATTACAAAAAGTGTAAACTTTCTGAAGTAATAGTTGATCCACATACCTGCCTCTTTGAATTACATACAAATCTACATACTTCACATGTTCAACAATTGATCTTCAATTACAAAAAGTGCACAATATCTAAGCAATAATTGATTTTAAATTATAGCATAAGCAAACTGGTCAAATAAGTTCCCTAGTATGTTAATGTTGCAAGAAAATTTTTTCCATACCACCTACCTCTTTGAATTGTCTCATCTTACTTCTTATATTAGATTTTACAAATTGAAATTCCATGAATGTTACATTTTGAAGTACATGTAGTTTTTTTTAACTTTTGTTTATTTACTTTAATTTCTTCAGATTTTGACCTCTTTATTTGAAGATTTTGCTGTATTGAAATGGATAAATCCTGGATATACTTGGATAGAAGGTCTAAACAATATGAGAAGGTTGTGGGACAGTTCATTAGATTTTGTTTAAGGAATCCCAATATTGACCCCAATGATATTCATTGTCCTTGTTGCAAATGTATCAATCTTAAAAAAAGATCAGTTAAGTCCATTTCTGAGCATCTTTATTTCCATGGTTTTAGTCAAAATTATGTGAATTGGATTTGGCATGGTGAGCCCACCAAAGATGATAATGTAAAAAGTAGCGTCAACCAGGAGCCAATTGATAATTATTATGATAACTTTGAAACTGCTCATATGTGTGAGGCTGCGTATGATAACTATACAGAAAATCCTGAAACGTTTATGAAATTTTTGGAGGAATCAGAAAAGCCATTGTACAAGGGATGTCAACGTTATACAAAGTTGAGTGCACTTGTAAAATTGTATAATACCAAAGCAAGACATGGAATGAGTGATGCTCTATTTTCAGATCTTCTATTGGATTTTGGGGATATGCTGCCAAATAATCACAATCTACCATCCACAATGTATGAAGCAAAAAAGACATTGAGTTGTTTAGCATTGACTCATGAAAAGATTCATGCTTGTTCTAATGATTGCATTCTATATAGGAAGCAATACAAAGACTGCATCTGCTGCCCTAAATGTGGCTTGTCACGATGGAAGCTAACCAAGAACAAGGTTGAGAAGAAAGGTGTTCCTGCTAAGGTGGTTTGGTATTTCCCTCCCATTCCAAGGTTTAAGCGCATGTTTAAATCTTTAGAGACTTCATGAAATTTAACATGGCATGCAGATACTAAAAGAGTTGTTGGTCAGTTATGTCATCCAGTTGATTCACCATCATGGAAGTTAGTGGATCATATGTGGCCCGACTTTGAAAGTGAGCCTAGAAATCTTCGCCTAGCACTTGCAGCTGATAGAATTAATCCTTTTAGCAACCTTAGTAGTCGGTACAGCTGTTGGCCAATCATGTTGGTCAACTATAATCTGCCTCCAAACATGTGCATGAAAAGGAAATTCATCATGCTAACTATGCTCATTTCAGGTCCAAAGCAGCCTGGAAACGATATAGATGTCTATTTAGAGGTACTAGTTGAAGATTTACAACGATTGTGGGAAGGAGTTGATGGAGTCTATGATGCTTATCGAAAGCAGTTCTTTACTCTTAGAGCAGTCTTATTATGGACCATCAATGATTTTCCTGCCTACGGTAACCTTAGTAGATGTACTACACATGGTTACTATGCATGCCCAATTTGCGGAGAAGATACTTATGCAAAGCACTTGGAAAATGGGAAGAAAATGTCATTTGCTGGCCATAGATGATTCCTTTCACGGTTTCATCCCTATCGGAGGCAAATGAAGGAGTTTAATGGCATGGAGGAAGTTGGAGAAGCAGCTAGACCATTATCCGGGATTATGTTGTGTGACAAACTGTAACGCCCGCCTTATTCCCACACCTTACGGTGTGGCGAGAGGCGGCGTTACGCTAACATATATAGGGCATGTAAACATCTTAATGTAGTGGAATAAATTTTTTCTTTAAACTTATTACACATGCGTTTAACCATGCAACTAATACTTGAATCATGTATATATACCTTAACTATCATTCATGAACATGGTGACATTGTAACTTAGCATATTAACCACATACGTAGCATCATGATCTAAACATTCCATAACTTATCCATAAGCATCATAAGTAGCAAGTAACTTATCCATAAGCATCATAAGAGTAAGTTATTCTTTAGGCATAACTATCATAGGTATAACATAGAACCTAATGAGGCGTTTTAAAACACAAGACATGCAATCAGTATAAATAGAAGAATCCTTTGCCATGTCACTGCCACACACACGCTCTTGCCCCTCCTGCTGCTTCCCATAGTACCCTCTTGCTTGATCTGCGGTATAAGAAAATAAGACTATAAGCACACAGGCTTAGTAAGACCCTTTCCTACTCACTAAAATCCATACATCACCTAAAACATAATCATATGAACATTTAACAGGAGATGGTTCTTAACAAAGAACATAAGCATAAAAAAAACATTTAACATGGCATGGTTCTTAACATAGAACATAAGCATAAAAAGGCATTTAACATGGTATGGTTCTTTACATAAACATAAGCATAAAAAGGCATTTATCATGGTACGGTTCTTAACATAAACATAAGCATCTTCTTAACACAATTCATAAGCATATTCTTAGCATAAATCATAAGTATATCATAAGCATATTCTTAGCATAAATGCAAAACATGAATGGATGCATGAGTCAAATGCATATACATAAGGATGCTTATTTGAAAATCGTACTTATAAATACTTAAACATACTCATAACATCATTGGTCCTAGCTTATACCACATACATGCATCATGTGCGCGCATCCCTAAGTAAATACGAGGTAGCTAATCTCGACCTACTAGGGTAAGGACAACTTCATCGGTAGTCCCGAACTGTGGACAGCTTCATCGGTAGTCCAGAACCGTGGACAGCTTCATCGGTAGTCCAGAACCGTGGACCTTACTTAGGTCCGATACAAGCCCATTCATAAAATAAAATAATTTCACATGCTTCTTCATTCATAAAACATACATGGCATAATCATTCATTCTTAATGCTTAACATCATCATTATGTTGGTGCAGGAAGCACCATATCGAACCTTGTTTTGATATTGGCAAAGGATTCAAAGTTAAGTTTATTTGTGATCTAACAATGTTACTCAAGTGTGCAAGAAAAGTCCTAGCGAAGGGCTGCTAGGCACCTAGCGAAGGACTGCCAGGAAACAAAGTCCTAGCGAAAGGCTGCTAGGTACCTGGCGAAGGACTGCCAAGAAACAAAGTCCTAGCGAAGGGCTGCTAGGCACCTGGCGAAGGAATGCCAGGATACAAAGCCCTAACGAAGGACTGCTAGGCACCTGGCGAAGGAATGCCAGGATACAAAGCCCTAGCGAAGGACTGCTAGGCACCTGGCGAAGGAATGCCAGGAGACAAAGACCAAGCGAAGGACTGCTAGGCACCAGGCGAAGGACGGCTTGGTACTGAAGACCTGGTGAAGGACAGCTAGGCACCTGGCGAAGGACTGCTGGGCAAAAGTCCAACCGGAGGAGCCGGTTGGCATCAAGTACATTCTCCCGAGAGGAGTAGGTGAGGACGCGTTCCCCGTCGAGGGAACAGTAGGCGTCGGTTCGACCTAGGGCTCCATTTTGGAGGCCCAAAGTCAGAACCAAGACAACTAAGGCTGTATAAAATTAATAATATTGCTCTATGTTGTTTTGGACAAACCCTAGATGTAGGACCAAAGGAACGAGTGTCTGCAGCTTAGAGAGCCTCAAAGGAGTGAGGCGGAAGCTGAGTAGGGCACCCGGAGTGTCCCGGGCGCCCCCAAGGTGAACACAAACAGCTAAAGCAATGGAACTGCTTCTGCAGCTCATGGGCAGGGCGCCCCGTGCTCCTGGGCGCCCCCTTGCTCCCGGGTGCCCCGGATGGTCCGGGCACCCCCAGTTGAAGCTAACGAAGTAGAACCCAGCGAAGCTAACGGATAAGAGGAGACCCGGTGAACCCGGGCGCCCCTAGCGTTCCGGGCGCCCCTGTCAAAGCCTGATCCCGAGTTTTAAGGGATCAAAGCTGACCGAGAGGGAATCGGATCGGCTGACACGTGGGGGGGGGGCCCCCGACGTTCCGGGCGCCCCCAGGGACTATAAATAGGCCCTCGACCCCAAGGCTTCGCAAAACAAATTCTTCCAACGCATTCACGCTCTTCTTCTCCCGCGCTCTGCTCCGGAAACCTCCCAACTCGAGATACAAGCGCCGACGACGTCCTGCTGCTCCAAAAAGACAATCTACACCGGACGTCGGTAACGAAGAGCTTCCTTTAAAGTTTACTTTACTATACTTGTAATTCAATCTTGTAAACTGGTCTTGCGAAAATATAGAATTGCCCGCAGAAAATGGTCAACGACCGTGGGCCTTGGAGTAGGAGCCGATTGGAGTACGAGCCGACTGCGACTCTGAACCAAGTAAAAAACTTGGTGTTTGCGTGTTTGATTTAAATTTCCGCTGCGTAATTTCTCTAACTTATTAATCCAAACGTTTTACGATATTCACCACCCCCTCTATCGTTTCTCTCGATCCAACACATTATGCCTTGAAGGCATGAACCTTATCTTCATTCATCATTTTCATTCTATATCATCATTATGCCTCGAAGTCATGAACTTTATCTTCATTCATCATTTTTATTCATAAAACATGACATACATACATAATTATATCCTAAGATATGAGCATCATCCTAGTCCATAAAGCTTGCATGATCATGGTACATAAGATAAACACGTATTTCATACATGGTACATTTCATCTAGCATGCATAATCATAGTATCCATCATAGAGCATGCATGGGCAAGATACATATGAACATGATACATACCACTTAGGTTCATGGCATTCTACAGTACTTAGGTTCATGGCATTCATTATAGAACATGCATAGACCTTCATACACATATATCTATTATAGGCATTTAACATCCTACATGCATTATTCTATTTAACCTACCCCTACATCAATTACATATGTTCATGGTATATGGTATAAAATATTCATGAGTAAAACATAACACATAACCTAAACATACAAAGTCATGATACATAACACATAAAGCTAGGGTTTTGGTAACATAAAGATCCTTACATCATGCTTAACCATATACTTACATCATAGTATCCTACAAACAAGTATCCTTGAGACCTTAACCCAATCCAAACCCTAGATCATGGTCTTGGCCGAAACCCTAAAGAACCATAAGTCCATGGAAAATTCACATAGGTCCTAATTAACCTCCAATACAATACATATAATGACATAGGAAACCATTTGAACCCTTGATTGGATTTAACCCTAAGTCCTAGCCCTATATCATGCATTGGCCGAAACCCTAGAAGGGTAATAAGTCCATAGGGAAATTCATATAAGTCACCATTAATACCCATTATATCATAGAAAACATACTAACCATGCTTAAAAGATTAAATTTTAAACCTAGCCATGGTACATGGGTGGTGGCCGAAACCCTAAAGGGGTTCTAGGGTGCTACAAAATTTCCAAAATCATACTTTTGTGCTTAACTTATCATGAGTAAACATTAGGAAACATAAGCGGGGTTTTTAACAACATCTTAGCCCCAAAACATGCTTGGCCGAAAATCTTAGGAGCCTTAATCCTTTATTTTCTCAACATAAATCCCAAACAACATCTTAAATCTTGATAAGCAACATAAACTATTATACCACAGGTGAGGGAGTCTTACCCTTGGTGTTTTGGTTATAGACCCTAAATAGAGAAGAGGATGAAGACCTTGTTGTCCCTTGATCACCCCTAGCCCTTGTAGCCTTGTAGGAAGCCTTGGATCTTCAAGAGAAAGTCCCCTTGTGAAGCTTTTCCAAGGGAGAGGAGCCTTGGTGGGTTTTGGCTAGGAGAAGGAAGAAGAGGGAGAGAAATTGTTTTGGTGGAACAAGAGGACAATGACTTAAGTGTTAAGTTGTCTCTTCCCTTCCCCTCTCTTTTATACTACATGAAAGGGGGCAAGTGAAGGGGCATGGTGCCTCTTCTCTTGATGACTCTTCACTTCCCTAAGCCTTAACCAAAATCCTCTTCATTCTTTACTAGCACTCCCTTGCTAGGTGAATTGGTTAGTACATGCATAGTGATACACTAGGTCCAAGGTTCAATTCTTGGTGCATGTACTTCTTTTTATTACCTTTATGATTATTTTTGCTAAGGCCCATATAAGAGCCCAATAAGGTTTATGTTAATATTTCTAATTTAAATCCATTCCATTCATGATAAAATTTTACCTAAGGTCCCTCAATGGCCATGGTATTAGAAGACCCATTATTACTTAGCTAATCTACATGAAAAATCATGTATAAGCATGCTAAGGTTTGTACTAGTATCTCTATATTTCTCGTAAAATCTATCTAGGCATGATCAATATTTTTAAAGAAAATATTGAGAAAAATTTCTGGGTCGTTACAATCCCCCATACTCATGAAAGTTCGTCCTCGAACTTAAAATAGCTCCGGGTACTTGCGTCTCATCTCGTCCTCGCATTCCCAGGTAGCTTCCTCGAACCGTTGACTTTGTCATAGGACCTTGACTAAGGGTACCTCCTTGTTCCTTAGCTTTTTGATATCCCGATCCAAGATCTGGATAGGTCGGCTTTCAAAACTTAGGTCCTCCTGAACTTGTACCGTCTGCGACTCGACCACTTGATTTGTGTCTGGAATACACTTCTTGGGCATTGACACATGGAACACATTGTGAATAGCCGACATCTCTTGAGGCAGCTCTTGCTCATATGCCACCTTGCCGATTTCAGAATTGGGTACGGTCCCACATAACGCGGACTTAGTTTTCCTTTCTTCCCAAATCTCGTTACCCCTTTCATGGGAGCCACTTTGAGAAATACCAAATCTCCAACCTCAAATTCCAGTGGCCTACGCCGGACATCCGCATAATTCTTCTGCCGGCTCTGAGCAGCTTCTATCCGTTGCCGAATGTTCTGTATAGCTTGGGTGATGTCGTCGATGAGGTCCGTCTTGAGCCCCATTTCCTTCTTTTCACCACCCTCGTACCAACAGATTGGAGACCTACATCTCCTCCCGTACAAGGCCTCATAAGGTGCCATTCTGATAGTATCTTGGTAGCTATTATTGTAAGCGAATTCCGCTAAACATAGGTATCGGCACCAACTCCCTTTGAAATCCAGGGCACAAGCCCGCAACATGTCCTCCACTACTTGATTCACTCGTTCAGTTTGCCCGTCCGTCTGGGGGTGAAAGGCGGTGTTGAATCGTAGTTTAGTGCCGAGAGACTTCTGAACACATTCCCAAAAATGTGAAGTAAATCGACCATCCCTATCTGAGATGATGGTCTTGGGAACTCCATGAAGTCTGATTATCTCCTTAACATATAATTGAGCTAGTTGCTCAATCGAATAAGTCATCTTGATTGCTAGGAAGTGAGCAGACTTCGTCAGCCTGTCCACAATTACTCATATTGCATCATATCCGTTTGTAGTCCTGGGGAGTCCTGAAATGAAATCCATAGAGATATCTTCCCATTTCCATTCCGGAATTGGAAGTGGCTGCAGAACTCCTCCGGGTCGCTGGTGTTCTGCTTTCACTCGTTGGCAGGTCAGGCAAGTGCTAATATGCTGAGACACATCTCTCTTCATATCGGACCATCAGAATTTCTCCTTCAGGTCTTGATACATCTTGGTGGATCCTGGATGCATTGAATAAGGGGTTCCGTGAGCTTCGGTTAATATTTCTCTCCGCAGCTCCGGATCATTAGGGCTACATAGATGATCCCTAAAGTATGTTACTCCCCCGTTGGTGATACGAAAACTGTCGCCCTTTCCTTCCAAAATCTCCTGCTTGATTTTCTGGAGACTCAGGTCACCATTTTGTTTTTCCAATATGTCGTCGAACAGTGTCGGCGATATTGTCATGGTAGAAAGCCGTCCGGAAATGATCTCGACTCCGTAATTCATAATTTCTCTTCCGAGTGGCCGGGGTAATATAGATAAGGACATCAAGATGGCACTGGACTTCCGGCTGAGTGCATCGGCCACTTTGTTTGCCTTCCCTGGATGGTAGAAGATCTCGCAGTCGTAGTCCTTCACCAACTCGAGCCATCAGCGTTGTCTCATATTTAGGTCTTTCTGAGTGAAGAAATATCGCAGACTCTGGTGTCTGTATAAATCCTACACTGTGCTCCATACAAATAATGCCTCCATATCTTGAGAGCGAAGACCACAGCGGCCAGTTCTAAATCGTGAGTGGGATAGTTCTGTTCATCTTCTTTGAGTTGCCTAGAGGCGTAGGCAATGACTTTACCCCTCTGCATGTAACGCCCAATTTTTTTCTTAAAGCGGCGTTACGTTAACATACATAGGGCATGTAGACATCATAATGCAGCGGAAACTTTTAAACGTACACCTACATGCACTTACTACCATTTCTAGCACCATAACATGGGAACTTAGCGTAGTAATTTTATACTTAGCATCATATCATCCTTAGCATCATGTCATTCGTAGCATCATGTCATACTTAGTATCATGTCATAGAGTCATACTCAAACACATAACAGTAAAGATAAAGTTCTATCATGAAACGAGCAACCATATTGTTCCTTGGCTAAGTCACTATCACACACATTCTTGGATGCCCTCCTGCTGCTTCCTTAGTGTCCCCTTGCGTGATCTGAGGTATAAGGAAATAAGACTATAAGCACACAGGCTTAGTAAGACTCTTTCCT
Organism: Boesenbergia rotunda; assembly: GCA_024364735.1. Lineage (NCBI taxonomy): Eukaryota > Viridiplantae > Streptophyta > Magnoliopsida > Zingiberales > Zingiberaceae > Boesenbergia > Boesenbergia rotunda. The sequence goes on from JAGFNQ010002296.1 coordinate 110,324, forward strand.
ACTCATTAAAACCATTCATCATTCATTCATGAGCACATAAGCCATTACATACTTAGTGCTTTACTTAGAACATAAGCCTTTTCATCACTTAGCATACATTCGTCATTGCATAAACATAACATAATCATCTTCATAGCATAGCATAAATATAACCATAAACCTTCATGGCATGGCACTATACTTGGCATAACCATAAACATCGTAACATTCATAGCATAGCATAGTGCTTGGCATATACATAGACATAACAAACATAACTTCATAAACATTCTTAACACGAACCTAAATAAAATCATGGCATCCTATCTCAGTATAACATAGTTAAATCATGGCATCATAAATTGGTATGGACATCCTTAAAATCATGGCATTCTAACTTAGCATAAACATAATTAAATCATGGCATCCTGAAATAGCATGAACATAAATCAAATCATGGCATTCTAACTTAGCATAAACATAATTAAATCATGGAATTCCAAACTAACATGAACATAAATAAAATCATGGCATTCTAAACTAGCATGAACATAAATAAATCATGGCATCCTAAACTAACATGAACATAGATAAATCATGGCATTCTAAACTAGCATGAACATAATTAAATCATGGCATTCTAAACTAGCATGGACATAATTAAATCATGGCATTCTAAACTAGCATAAACACAATCAAATCATGGCATCATATATTAACATGAACATAAACAAAATCATTTGCATGAACATACCTTGCATAAACTTACTTTGCATAAACTTACTTTGCATAATATTCTTATCATAATTATAATGCATAACATGGATGGATGCATGTGGCAATTGCATATATATAAGGATGCTTAACCTTTTAAAACATACTTTTAATGCTTAAACATATTCATCATATCATTGGGCCCTGGCTTGTACCATATACATACATCATAAGCGCGCATCCCTAAGTAAATACGAGGTAGCTAGCCTCGACCTACTAGGGTAAGGACAGCATAGTCGGAAGTCCCCGAACCGAGGCGTTCTTAAGGTGCCCATCCCTGTTGCACAGCTACGGTAGTGCCAGAACCGTGGACAGCATAGTCGGTAGTCCAGAACCGGGGCGTTCTTAAGGTGCCCATCCCTTGGACCCATACTTCGGTCCGATACAACCCCATCCATAAAGTAAAATACTTTACATGCTTCATCATTCATAAGACATTCATGGCATCTTTAACATAACATAACTTGTTACGGCTCGGCCCGTCTACCGGCCCATTTACCGGTCCTCACGACCGTCGTACCGTCAACCATCGACCGTGCCGTTTAGCATATTTATGCCTTAAAGACATAAGCATCATCTTTCATTCATAACATGGCATAGGTACACATTATTCATAAACATGGCATACCTACATATCATTCATAAGTCATGGCATTCATACATATCATTCATAAGACATGGCATTCATACATATCATTCATAAATCATGGCATACATACCTATCATTCATAAGACATGGCATTCATATATATCATTCATAAACATGGCATACCTACATATCATTCATAAACATGGCACATGTCTTAAACATTCGTGACCTAATCATATAAATCTTGACATATAACTAAGGGTTTGGTTAGCATGAGACTCTTCCATTTTACTTAAGGACCCTTTGATCCCATACTTAAGGCCAACCCTAATCCTTTAGCCCTAATTCTATTCTTGGCCGAAACTTCAAGGCCATGGGGGTATGGGAAAAATTCCATTAAACCCCAATACCATTGCTTAAATACCAATCATACCTTACCATAGGGCCATTGGGACCCTTACTTGGAATAAGTCCTAACTTTTCCCCCCTTTAGGGTACTTGGCCGAAACCCATGGGGTCTCTAGGCCATGTGGAACATTAACATAAACACCCTCCATCTCCTTAATATCATGATAAAACATAAAACATACACTTGAGGTTTTAAACCCAACCCTACACAAGGGTCCTTGTTGTTGGCCGAAACCTAGGGTATCCTAGGGTACTCCAAAAATTTCCAAAAAATATACTTAATCTCTAAAAATCATCAGGGAACATTAAAAATCATTATCAAGATTTTTTGGCATCATTATGGACCCTAAAACCTTGTGGCTAGGGTATTGATATTGTTTCTTTCATGTTGGCCGAAACCCTATGGAGTCCTAGGGTACTCCAAAAATTCTCAAAAATTATATTTAATCCCTAGACATCATAAGAGTTCATTAAACATCATTATCGAGATTTTTAGCACCATTAAGAACCCTAAAACCTAGTGGCCGAAACCCATAGGGTCTCTAGGGTACTTGGTTTTGTCTCTTTCAACATAAGGGTACTTAGGGTACCCCAAAAATTCCCAAAAACTCCATTTAACCTCTAAAAATCATAAGGGAATATTAAACAACATTATAAAGATTTTTGGCATAATTATAGACCCCTAAAACATAGTGGCCGAAACCCTTGACCTTGGGTTCTTGGGTTTCTCCTTCTTTTCAACATCAAATCCGAAAACTCCCAATATATTATGCTAAAAAATTGTGGAAATCATAAGAAACTATTATACCACAGGTGAGGGAGTCTTTCCTTGAGTTTCTTGATTTTTCGAACCTTGGAAGAAGAAGAAGATTGCAAAAGCTTTGGATCCTTGCCTCCTTGTCCTTGTATCCTTGGGGAAACTCTTAGATCTTTGGAGATAAGACCTCTTGTGGAGCTTTTCCAAGGGGAAACCCTTCCTTGGGTATTCGGCTAGGATGAGGGGAGGAAGAGTTTTGAAAATGCAAGGAAATGGGAAGAAGAGGTAACTCCCAAACCCCCTATTTATCATCCATTAAGGAGGCAAATGAAGAGTCTCTCCATGACCCTTCATCTTCTTCTATGCCTTAACCCATATCCACTTCATTCCCTCCTAACAATACCTTGCTAGGTGAGTTGGTTAGTGCATACATGGTTGCACAAGAGGTCCAAGTTTCAATCCTTGGCTCATCCACCTTTATTTTTATTTTATTTTTATTTCATTTATTTTATTATTTTTATTTTTCCTAAATTCTGAAAATCCCCCTAAAATCACCCATAATTGTGCTAATATTCCTAAATAAAATTATTTTATATTTATATTAATTTTACCTAATTTATACCCATTTTTGGAACCCATTTAAAGCTCATTAGTACTTAATTTCTCCATTAAACTAGGAAAATTTAGGCTACGACTTACCCGTAATCATGCTAATAAGCCTAATTAAATCCTATTTATATTTATACTAATTATTACCTAAATCCACCTATAATTAGGGTACCAAAAAGCTCACATAAGGCCCATTAATACTTAGTTTTCTCAATTTAAATGAGAAAACATGGATTTTCTAGGCCAAAGTTCGCATTAATATTTCTAGGTTCCTCGGAAAATTATCTAAACATGCTTAATATTTTAAGAAAATATTAAGAGAATTTTCCAGGTCGTTACAATCCCCATACCTCGTGAAAGTTCATCCTCGAACTTAGAATATCTCCGGGTACTTGCGTCTCAGCGCGTCCTCACGTTCCCCAGGTGAATTCCTCAAACCGTTGACCTTGCCATACGGTAAGGTGCCTTGGGGAACGGGTTAGTACCAGAAACCAATTCGATCTCGAATTCTACTTCTCTATTAGGAGTTAATCCTGGTAATTCATCTGGGAATACCTCTGGATAATTACCTACAACCCTAATGTCTTCTAGCTTCTGGTCCTTGGTTTGACTTACGTCAACCACATGTGCTAGAATCCAGTGTATCCCTTATCTATCACCTTCTGTGCTTTGAGAGTCGATAAAAATTCCCCGGTTCTTTTCCCCGGCTCTCCGATAAATTCGAACATAGAATCTGCCTCAAGTTAAAAGATCACCTTTCATTTACGGCACTTAATAGAAGCACCATATTTATCCAGGAAATCCATTCCCATTATAACGTCATAATCTTGCATGTCGAGTACTATCAGATCGCAATAAAATTCCCTTCCTGCGATTCCGACCGGTACCGCATGCAGCACATGAGTGGATGTCATTATTTCCCCCGATGGTAGAGTTGTTAAGAACCTGCAGTCTAACATTTGTGGGAGCCTATCTATCTTCTTGGTACATGGCACCGAAATGAACGAGTGCGTTGCCCCAGTATCAAATAATGCAGTAACATACTGACTGAAAAGAAGTATCTGACCTGTGACAACCGTAGAAGCTTTCGCAGCGTCTTCCTTGGTAACAGAGAAAACCCTGGCATTTGTCTCTGTTGAAGGGGCCTCCAATAGCGGGGTATTCTCAAGCTCGGCTGGCATATAGTGTAATTTCGCTGGTGCCCCCTGGTACTGGGCTAGTGGTTGGGGAGAGGCCTGGTTCTTGGTGGGGCAGTAAGCCTCCATATGCCCTTCCTTCCCACAATTGTAACACCGGTTCGTGCCCTTGCGACATTCCCCGGAGTGGTTTTTCCCACATGTTACGCATGGGGAAAACTTGGGCTGCTTATTTGCCGAGCCCCCTTGAGAGTTGTTCCATGGCTTCCGTTTACCACCCTGATCTCCCTTCCAATTGGCTTGGTTGCTCTGGGACTTTTGACCTCTTTCATTCATCGCCTTCCTTTGCTGATTGATACTATTCAGATAGTGCTCAGTGAGTAAAGCACTACTAAACAGTTCTTCGGCAGTCTGGGGCCTGTTAACCCCACCAGCCACGTTCAGAGCTATTTCGGGCCGTAGCATCTTCAGCATAAGTCAGACCCTCTCTTTCTCTGTGCGGACCAGCTCAGGGCACAGACGAGCCAGTCGATTAAATTTCTACACGGCTTCATTGACCGAGAGATTGCCCTGCCGGAATTCCGTAAACTCGTCGTAGTGTTTGGTTGTAACCCGCATATTGAAGAATTCTTCGAAGAATTCTGACTCCGAAATCTGCCCACGCCATCTGGTTTACTTGTCTCATGGTCCTGACCCTCTCCCACCACATTCTGGCATCCCCAGAAAGGCAGAATGATGCGCACTTGACCTTCTCATGCTCCGACCAGTCCAGCAGTTCCAGTGTACTTTCCACCGTCTTGAACCATGCTTGGGCATCCCAAGGTTCACCGGTACCCGAGAAATTCTCCGGTTTCAGTCTTAACCACTGGATCAAATAATCCTCCTGTCGTGCCATAGTGGTCGAGTTCGGCGGAGGAGTGTGTGTAACCGTAGGCGCCACCGGCGCAGCAGTCTGGTTCACTGGTGGAGTAGTAGAATTTTCCTGTTGGTTCATTAAGGTGTTAATAGTTTGCTGCTGCTCGGTAACCTGACGTTGGAGCTGGGTTACTAATTGCATCAAGTGAGGCATTGGAGTCGTCTCGTTAAGCCGGTTACTCTGTCTTCTAGCCATGCTTTTCTTGACCAAAGACAAGTATGGCTAATATCAGTTTCCATTTTTTCCCTACCCTTATGTTATTCTAATTATCAAACTCATAAACGAAAATAAAATGTCATTCATCATTACATATTTTAAGGTACCTTTCATCATAACTATCGTTCATACTTGCATATCTTAAAATCATAAAACATCTTACTACTATCAAATATGTAAAGAGGTACTTACTTGGAAGCGGCAGGAAGAGGGCTGGATGTGTGTGTAGTGAGATGGTTACTGCTCTGATACCAACCTGTAACGCCCGTTTTTTTTTTCTTAAAGCGGCGTTACGTTAACATACTTAGGGCATGTAGACATCATAATGCAGCGGAAACTTTTAAACTTACACCTACATGCACTTACTACCATTTCTAGCACCATAACATGGGAACTTAGCGTAGTAATTTTATACTTAGCATCATATCATACTTAGCATCATGTCATTCGTAGCATCATGTCATACTTAGTATCATGTCATAGAGTCATACTCAAACACATAACAGTAAAGATAAAGTTCTATCATGAAACGAGCAACCATATTGCTCCTTGGCCAAGTCACTATCACACACATTCTTGGATGCCCTCCTGCTGCTTCCTTAGTGTCCCCTTGCGTGATCTGTGGTATAAGGAAATAAGACTATAAGCACACAGGCTTAGTAAGACTCTTTCCTACTCACTAAAACCATTCATCATTCATCCATGAGCACATAAGCCATTACATACTTAGTGCTTTACTTAGAACATAAGCCTTTTCATCACTTAGCATACATTCGTCATGGCATAAACATAACATAATCATCTTCATAGCATAGCATAAACATAACCATAAACCTTCATGGCATGGCACAATACTTGGCATAAGCATAAACATCGTAACATTCATAGCATAGCATAGTGCTTGGCATATACATAGACATAACAAACATAACTTCATAAACATTCTTAACACGAACCTAAATAAAATCATGGCATCCTATCTCAGTATAACATAGTTAAATCATGGCATCATAAATTGGTATGGACATCCTTAAAATCATGGCATTCTAACTTAGCATAAACATAATTAAATCATGGCATCCTGAAATAGCATGAACATAAATCAAATCATGGCATTCTAACTTAGCATAAACATAATTAAATCATGACATTCCAAACTAACATGAACATAAATAAAATCATGACATTCTAAACTAGCATGAACATAAATAAATCATGGCATCCTAAACTAACATGAACATAGCTAAATCATGGCATTCTAAACTAGCATGAACATAATTAAATCATGACATTCTAAACTAGCATGGACATAATTAAATCATGGCATTCTAAACTAGCATAAACACAATCAAATCATGGCATCATATATTAACATGAACATAAACAAAATCATTTGCATGAACATACCTTGCATAAACTTACTTTGCATAAACTTACTTTGTATATTATTCTTATCATAATTATAATGCATAACATGGATGGATGCATGTGGCAATTGCATATATATAAGGATGCTTAACCTTTTAAAACATACTTTTAATGCTTAAACATATTCATCATATCATTGGGCCCTGGCTTGTACCACATACATACATCATAAGCGCGCATCCCTAAGTAAATACGAGGTAGCTAGCCTCGACCTACTAGGGTAAGGACAGCATAGTCGGTAGTCCCCGAACCGAGGCGTTCTTAAGGTGCCCATCCCTGTTGCACAGCTACGGTAGTGCCAGAACCATGGACAGCATAGTCGGTAGTCCAGAACCGGGGCGTTCTTAAGGTGCCCATCCCTTGGACCCATACTTCGGTCCGGTACAACCCCATCCATAAAGTAAAATACTTTACATGCTTCATCATTCATAAGACATTCATGGCATCTTTAACATAACATAACTTGTTACGGCTCGGCCCATCTACCGGCCCATTTACCGGTCCTCACGACCGTCGTACCGTCAACCATCGACCATACCGTTTAGCATATTTATGCCTTAAAGACATAAGCATCATCTTTCATTCATAACATGGCATAGGTACACATTATTCATAAACATGGCATACCTATATATCATTCATAAGTCATGACATTCATACATATCATTCATAAGACATGACATTCATACATATCATTCATAAATCATGGTATACATACCTATCATTCATAAGGCATGGCATTCATACATATCATTCATAAACATGGCATACCTACATATCATTCATAAACATGGCACATGTCTTAAACATTCGTGACCTAATCATATAAATCTTGACATATAACTAAGGGTTTGGTTAGCATGAGACTCTTCCATTTTACTTAAGGACCCTTTGATCCCATACTTAAGGCCAACCCTAATCCTTTAGCCCTAATTCTATTCTTGGCCGAAACTTCAAGGCCATGGGGGTATGGGAAATATTCCATTAAACCCCAATACCATTGCTTAAACACCAATCATACCTTACCATTGGGCCATTGGGACCCTTACTTGGAATAAGTCCTAACTTTTCCCCCCTTTAGGGTACTTGGCCGAAACCCATGGGGTCTCTAGGCCATGTGGAATATTCACATAAACACCCTCCATCTCCTTAATATCATAATAAAACATAAAACATACACTTGAGGTTTTAAACCCAACCCTACACAAGGGTCCTTGTTGTTGGCCGAAACCCTAGGGTATCCTAGGGTACTCCAAAAATTCCCAAAAAATATACTTAATCTCTAAAAATCATTAGGGAACATTAAAAATCATTATCAAGATTTTTTGGCATCATTATGGACCCTAAAACCTTGTGGCCGAAACCCATAGGGTCTCTAGGGTATTGATGTTGTTTCTTTCATGTTGGCCGAAACCCTAGGGTGTCCTAGGGTACTCCAAAAATTCTCAAAAATTGTATTTAATCCCTAGACATCATAAGAGTTCATTAAACATCATTATTGAGATTTTTAGCACCATTAAGAACCCTAAAACCTAGTGGCCGAAACCCATAGGGTCTCTAGGGTACTTGGTTTTGTCTCTTTCAACATAAGGGTACTTAGGGTACCCCAAAAATTCCATTTAACCGCTAAACATCATAAGGGAATATTAAACAACATTATAAAGATTTTTGGCTTAATTATAGACCCCTAAAACATAGTGGCCGAAACCCTTGACCTTGGGTTCTTGGGTTTCTCCTTCTTTTCAACATCAAATCCGAAAACTCCCAATATATTATGCTTAAAAATTGTGGAAATCATAAGAAACTATTATACCACAGGTGAGGGAGTCTTTCCTTGAGTTTCTTGATTTTTCAAACCTTGGAAGAAGAAGAAGATTGCAAAAGCTTTGGATCCTTGCCTCCTTGTCCTTGTATCCTTGGGGAAACTCTTAGATCGTTGGAGATAAGACCTCTTGTGGAGATTTTCCAGGGGAAACCCTTCCTTGGGTATTCGGCTAGGATGAGGGGAGGAAGAGTTTCGAAAATGCAAGGAAATGGGAAGAAGAGGTAACTCCCAAACCCCCTATTTATCATCCATTAAGGAGGCAAATGAAGAGTCTCTCCATGACCCTTCATCTTCTTCTATGCCTTAACCCATATCCACTTCATTCTCTCCTAACAATACCTTGCTAGGTGAGTTGGTTAGTGCATACATGGTTGTAGGTCCAAGGTTCAATCCTTGCCTCATGCACCTTTATTTTTATTTCATTTATTTTATTATTTTTATTTTTCCTAAATTCCGAAAATCCCCCTAAAATCACCCATAATTGTGCTAATATTCCTAAATAAAATTCTTTTATATTTATATTAATTTTACCTAATTAATACCCATTTTTGGAACCCATTTAAAGCTCATTAGTACTTAATCTCTCCATTAAACTAGGAAAATTTAGGCTACGATTTACCCGTAATCATGCTAATATGCCTAATTAAATCATATTTATATTTATACTAATTATTACCTAAATCCACCTATAATTAGGGTACCAAAAAGCACACATAAGGCCCATTAATACTTAGTTTTCTCAATTTAAATGAGAAAACATGGATTTTCTAGGCCAAAGTTCGCATTAATATTTCTAGGTTCCTCGGAAAATTATCTAAACATGCTTAATATTTTAAGGAAATATTAAGAGAATTTTCCGGGTCGTTACACTGCATAAGTACAACTCCGAGTCTTAGTTTGGAGACATCGCTATACATGTCGAAGCTTTGGTTACTTTCTGGAAGGGTAAGAACTGGAGCACTTGTAAGCCTACTTTTTAGCTCCAAGAAACTCCTTTCGCAGCTTTTCGTCCATTCGTACTTTTTATCTTTCCGGGTGAGGGTCGTCAGAGGGGCTGCAATTCTCGCGAAGTCCTCCACAAATTTTGGATAATAGCCCACCAACCCGAGAAAACTTCTAATTTCGCTGGAGTTCTTTGGCCGGCTCCAGTTATTCACAGCTTCAATCTTGGTTGGGTCTAGGAAATAATATGGCCCAAAAAGCCTACTTGGTAGAGCCAGAACTCACATTTGGAGAACTTTGCGTACAGTTGCTTTTTCCGAAGAATTTGTAACACTATCTTCAGATGCTCGGCGTGCTCTTCTTGGGTTCTCGAATAAATAAGGATATCGTCAATGAAGACGATCACAAATTTGTCGAGGAAAGACGAGAATACCCGATTCATAAGGTCCATAAACATAGCAGGAGCATTTGTCACACCGAAGGGCATAACAACGAATTCAAAATGCCCATACCGTGTTCGGAAAGCCATCTTCAGGATATCATCCTGTTTTACTCTAACTTGATGATAACCAGACCTTAGATCAATTTTCAAGAAAACGGTGGCTCCCTTCAATTGGTCAAACAGGTCATCTATCCTCGGAAGGGGATACCTGTTCTTGATCGTCACATTGTTCAGTGCTCGATAATCTATGGACATTCGCATAGATCCGTCTTTCTTCTTTACAAATAGTACCGGAGCTCCCCATGGAGAATGACTAGGGAGAATAAATCCCTTATCAAGTAACTCCTGTAGTTGTTCTTGAAGTTCCTTTAATTCAGTCGGCGCCATACGGTAAGGTGCCTTGGAGATCAGGTTAGTACCAGGAACCAATTCAATCTTGAATTCCACTTCTCTATCAGGAGCTAATCCTGGTAATTCGTCCGAGAACACCTCTGGGTAATCGCATACAATCCTGACTTCTTCCAGCCTCTGGTCCTTTATTTGATTTGTATCAACCACATGTGCCAGAAATCTAGTATATCCCTTGTCTAACATCTTCTGTGCTTCGAGAGTCGATAAAAATTTCCCGGTTCTTTTCCTCGGCTCCCCGATAAATTCAAACATAGAATCTGCCTCAGGTCAGAAGATTACCTTTCGCTTACGACACTCGATAGAAGCACCGTATTTGCTCAGAAAATCCATTCCCATTATGACATCATAATCCTGCATGTCGAGTATGATCAGATCACAGTAGAGTTCTCTCTCTGGGATTCCGACTGGCACCGCACGTAGCACGTGAGTGGATGTCATTATTTCTCCCAAAGGCAGGGTCGTTAAGAACTTGCAGTCTAAAGCTTGTGGTGACATATCTATCTTCTTAGTGTATGGCACAGAAACGAACGAGTGCGTCGCCCCGGTATCAAATAATGCAGTAGCGTACTGACTGAAAATAAGTATCTGACCTGTGACAACAGAAGAACCTTCCGCAGCGTCCTCCTTTGTGATAGAGAAAACGCTGGCATTTGTCATAGCTGATGGGGCCTCCAACATCGGGGTACCTACCAGCTCAGATTGCATATAGTGTAATTGCGCTGGTGCACCCTGGTATTGAACGAGTTGTTGGGGAGGAGCCTGGTTCTTGGTAGGGCAGTAAGCCGCCCTATGCCCTTCTACTCCACAAATGAAACATCGGTTCGTACCTTTGCGGCATTCCCCGGGGTGACTTTTTCCGCATGTCGCGCACGGCGAAGGCTTGGACTGTTTATTTGCTGGGCCACCTTGGGGGTTATTCCATGGCTTTCGTTTACCACCTTGGTCTCCCTTCCAATTAGCGTGGGTGCTCTGGGATTTTTGACCTCCTAAGCGATCATTAAAGGAAAGTACATCAAGGATAATGAAAGGAAGAATCGAGAATCCCAGAATGAACTTGATTCTTACATTCATTTAGCGCCTTCCTTTGCTGATTGATATTGTTCAGATAGTGCTCAGTGAGTAGGGCACTACTAAACAGTTCCTCGGCGGTCAGCAGTCTATTAACCCCGCCGGCCACGTTCAGGGCTATTTTGGGCCGCAACATCTTCAGCATAAGTCGGACCCTCTCTTTCTCAGTGCGGACCAGCTCAGGGCATAGACGAGCCAGTCGATTAAACTTCTTCATAGCTTCATTGACTGAGAGATTGCCCTGTCGGAATTCCGTGAACTCATCGTAGTGTTTGTTTGTGACCCGCATATTGAAGAATTCTTCAAAGAACTCTGATTCGAAATCTAACCACGTCATCTGGTTCACCTGTCTCTTGGCCTTGACCCTTTCCCACCACATTGTGGCATCCCCCGAAAGGCAGAATGTGGCACACTTGATCTTCTTATGCTCAGGCCAGTCCAGCAGCTCCAGTGTACTTTCCACTGTCTTGAACCACGCCTGGGCGTCCCATGGTTCGCCAGCACCTGAGAAATTTTCCGATTTCAGCCTCAACCACTGAATCAGATAAGCCTCTTGTCGCGCTATAGTGGTCGGGCCTGTCGGAGGGGTTTGCGTAACCGTGGGCGCGACAGGTATAGCAGTCTGGTTCACAGGTGGGGTGGTAGAATTTTCTTACTGATTCATCTAAGTATTAATGGTTTGCTGCTGCTCGGTAACTTGACGCTGAAGTTGGGTCACTATTTGCATCAGATCAGGCGATGGAGTTGTCTCATTAAGTCTGTTACTATGTCTTCTAGCCATGCTTTTCTTCATACAAAGACAAGTATGACTAATATAAGTTATTGTTATTCCTACCCGCATATCCAATTCTAAAGTATTTGGTTTCATAAAAATAAGGTAAAGTATCGTTGATATCACATATCCATCAAAGTACTTTCTATCATAAAATATCCTTCACACTTGCATATCCTAGAATCATAAGATATCATCCATACTTACATATTCTACCATATTCTAACATAATAAAAGAAGATAAGGCATGCTTAGAGGTACTTACTTGGAAGCTGCAGGATGAAGGCTTGATATGTGTGTAATGAGATGGCAACTGCTCTGATACCAACCTGTAACGCCCGCCTTTTTCCCACACCTTACGGTGTGGCGAGAGGCGGCGTTACGCTAACATACATAGGGCATGTAAACATCTTAATACAGTGGAATAAATTTTTTGTTTAAACTTATTACACATGTGTTTAACCATGCAACTAATACTTGAATCATGTATATATACCTTAACTATCATTCATGAACATGGTGACATTGTAACTTAGCATATTAACCGCATACGTAGCATCATGATCTAAACATTCCATAACTTATCCATAAGCATCATAAGTAGCAAGTAACTTATCCATAAGCATCATAAGTAGCATGTAACTTATCCATAAGCATTATAAGAGTAAGTTATTCTTTAGGCATAACTATCATAGGTATAGCATAGAACCTAATGAGGTGTTTCAAAACACAAGACATGCAATCAGTATAAATAGAAGAATCCTTTGCCATGTCACTGCCACACACACGCTCTTGCCCCTCCTGCTGCTTCCCTTAGTACCCTCTTGCATGATCTGCGGTATAAGAAAATAAGACTATAAGCACACAGGCTTAGTAAGACCCTTTCCTACTCACTAAAATCCATACGTCACATAAAACATAATCATATGAACATTTAACAAGACATAGTTCTTAACATAGAACATAAGCATAAAAAAATATTTAACATGGCATGGTTCTTAACATAGAACATAAGCATAAAAAGGCATTTAACATGGTATGGTTCTTAACATAAACATAAGCATAAAAAGGCATTTATCATGGTATGGTTCTTAACATAAACATAAGCATCTTCTTAACACAATTCATAAGCATATTCTTAGCATAAATCATAAGCATATCATAAGCATATTCTTAACATAAATGCATAACATGAATGGATGCATGAGTCAAATGCATATATATAAGGATGCTTATTTGAAAATCATACTTATAAATACTTAAATATAATCATAACATCATGGGGCCCTGGCTTGTACCACATACATACATCATGTGCACGCATCCCTAAGTAAATACGAGGTAGCTAATCTCGACCTACTAGGGTAAGGACAGCTTCATCGGTAGTCCCGAACTGTGGACAACTTCATCGGTAGTCCAGAACCGTGGACAGCTTCATCGGTAGTCCAGAACCGTGGACCTTACTTAGGTCCGGTACAAACCCATTCATAAAATAAAATAATTTCACATGCTTCTTCATTCATAAAACATACATGACATAGTCATTCATTCTTAATGCTTAACATCATCATTATGCCTTGAAGGCATGAACCATATCTTCATTCAACATTTTCATTCCATATCATCATTATGCCTCGAAGGCATGAACTTTATCTTCATTCATCATTTTTATTCATAAAACATGACATACATACATAATTATATCCTAAGATATGAGCATCATCCTAGTCCATAAAGCTTACATGATCATGGTACATAAGATAAACACGCATTTCATACATGGTACATTTCATCTAGCATGCATAATCATAGTATCCATCATAGAGCATGCATGGGCAAGATACATATGAACATGATACATACCACTTAGGTTCATGACATTCTACAATACTTAGGTTCATGGCATTCATTATAGAACATGCATAGACCTTCATACACATATATCTATTATAGGCATTTAACATCCTACATGCATTATTCTATTTAACCTACCCCTACATCAATTACATATGTTCATGGTACATGGTCTAAAATATTCATGAGTAAAACATATCACATAACCTAAACATACAAAGTCATGATACATAACACAAAGCTAGGGTTTTGGTAACATAAAGATCCTTACATCATGCTTAACCATATACCTACATCATAGTAACCTACAAACAAGTATCCTTGAGACCTTAACCCAATCCAAACCCTAGATCATGGTCTTGGCCGAAACTCTAAAGAACCATAAGTCCATGGAAAATTCACATAGGTCCTAATTAACCTCCAATACAATACATACAATGCCATAGGAAACCATTTGAACCCTTGATTGGATTTAACCCTAAGTCCTAGCCCTATATCATGCATTGGCTGAAACCCTAGAAGGGTAATAAGTCCATAGGGAAATTCATATAAGTCACCTTAATACTCATTATATCATAGAAAAAAATACTAACCATGCTTGAAAGATTAAATTTTAATCCTACCCATGGTACATGGGTGGTGGCCGAAACCCTAAAGGGGTTCTAGGGTGCTACAAAATTTCCAAAATCAATCTTTTATGCTTAACTTATCATGAGTAAACATTAGGAAACATAAGAGGGGTTTTTAACATCATCTTAGCCCCAAAACATGCTTGGCCGAAAATCTTAGGAGCCTTAATCCTTTATTTTCTCAACATAAATCCCAAAAAACATCTTAAATCGTGATAAGCAACATAAACTATTATACCACAGGTGAGGGAGTCTTACCCTTGGTGTTTTGGTTATAGACCCTAAATAGAGAAGAGGATGAAGACCTTGTTGTCCCTTGATCACCCCTAGCCCTTGTAGCCTTGTAGGAAGCCTTGGATCTTCAAGAGAAAGTCCCCTTATGAAGCTTTTCCAAGGGAGAGGAGCCTTGGTGGGTTTCGGCTAGGAGAAGGAAGAAGTGGGAGAGAAAGAGTTTTGGTGGAAGAAGAGGACAATGACTTAAGTGTTAAGTTGTCTCTTCCCTTCCCCTCTCTTTTATACTACATGAAAGGGGGCAAGTGAAGGGCCATGATGCCTCTTCTCTTGATGACTCTTCACTTCCCTAAGCCTTAACTAAAATCCTCTTCATTCTCTACTAGCACTCCCTTGCTAGGTGAATTGGTTAGTACATGCATTGTAGCGACCCGCCTTCTCTGCCTTAGACGGATCGTTACTTTTGTCTACTTCTCGACTCTAATGCACGACTAATAGAAATGCGGAAATCTTTTTTTTTCTTTTAAATTCATCTAAGAATGATATTCTAACTTAAGTAGTCATGCATGATACCATGTCACACTTTCTTTCTCAAAAACTCGTAAAATGATACTTGTTGAAACCTGCCTCACCCAACTCAACTTTCGGGTATCAGTCGACTGATACTGTATCAGTCGACTGATAGGCCTGAAGTCTGAATTTTCAGGTTTCGGCACTTGCTTCAAAACTCCACCAAACCTATACTTTCGAGCCATATAGAATCATGACACCATTTCTATACTCTATGTCAGTTTTCTAAACAATTTAGCCAATCAAAATGAATCCATAAACTTGAAATTAGGACTTTTGCGGAAGAAAATGAGCTATTCGAGTTTATATGAACTTTAACAATAGAGTTTGTACCAATCTTGACTCCTATGCATTCATAACACCAAATACATGTTCTATAACCTTGCTAAAGCATTATGAAATGTGAATGCAACTTTTCTAGACATATTTAAGCAATAAAAACTTGATTCAAAGAGAAATTAGTACTATCTTGGCCCATGCATCTATTTCTCTAACAAAGTATCAATATTTCTAACTACTCACACTTCTACTCATCCAATGCGATCCTAAGGATATGTATGCTAAATGAAATGACATAGAATCTTTACTCTAAGAAATTGAGCATGTAAAACTATCCAAAACTTAAATGTTCGCTAAACTCCATAAAGCAAGAACTTTAAATTTGAATAAACTATAACATTGTAACCCAAATAACTAAATTGTCTCGTCTCAAAGATCTCTCCAAAATCAGCCACCACACACACTTTACTCAGCACCGCCTCGTCGCCTTCCTTCAGAATTGCTTGCCTTTACCTTTATCTGCAGTAAGAGGAAATGCAACTAGTAAGCAAAAAGCTTAGTAAGTACTATCTAGCTCACAAAATCTCGAAATGTGCAAACATGCTTCTTGATCAATATGGAAATCATATGAGATACTTATATGCTTGAAAGAAAACTAAGAACATGTATAACTCAAAACATGCATACTCATGCAATAATAAATCTCAATTTACTTTTCTTGGCTCAACTTGAAACATTAGCTATTCTTTAACTTTTTGAAAACTCTTTAAACTTTAGAAACTTTGCTAAAGCATATACTTGAAAATAATAATCACTTGGATCCACTGAAGACGTAAGTACCATCTCATGCGCGTTCCCTAAAAGGTTGGGGTAGCGAGCCACCAATCCTAATAGAGCAGACCTTGGTCTACCAGGGCCAAGACCTTGGAATTGGACACCTGGATTTCTTTAACGACGCCCTTGGACGCCGGGTACTGGCCTTAGAAAATAAAATAGCTTTTCTTTCTTTTCTTTCTTATCTGTAAATGCCTTGGCATTTTCTCGAGCACCTTGCGTGCTAAAATCCCTAAGTCTTGACTTTTGGGGATTTCTTAAGGCCTTGGCCTTTTCTTTTCTTTTCTTTATCTTCTCTTTTCTTTTCTCATAGCTTTTCTTGGACCCTAATCTCATATAGGGCACTCAATAAAATATATAAACATATAATGAACTAAGATCACATGCAAAAATCTTAACAAGAAGTAAATATCTCTTTTAAAAACTTTTAAGGGAAATTCTTGCGGAAAAACCGCCTCTTACTACAGGTGAGCAGTACTTACATTGATATCTTGGACTTACAACCAAGATTGACGTCTAGGGCTCGGAAGAAAATTGAGATCTCGGAGAATTCTTCGCGCCTACGCGTTCCTCTCGTCGCGGGGATCCCGAATATAGGAATATCTCTCGGAGGAGAGCCTTGGCCGGCCCTCTAGGGCTTGATGTGGTGTCGCCCAAGAGAGGAGAGGGGAAAGGAGTCGGCGCAAGGTGCTGGGCGAGGGAGAGAAAGGGTTTAGGTTGAGAGAAAATAAAATTTCTCTCTTTAATTATCTATTTATACTTATGGGGCGAATTTACCTAATTATACCTTATCTATTGTTTCACCCAGCTTATTTCAACAAAACCAACCAGCCCAGCTGGTCGCGAGCGTGCTTGCTCTTGCGGTGGTCGCGTGTTCGAACCCCCTGCTGCTCTTAAACGTTTTTCTTTTTTTTAAATATACTAAACGGACTCGGAAAATTCCATAAAAATATTCTAAAAATCCCTAAAAATATCTAGAATATTTCTAAACCATTTTTAAATAATTCTAAGGACTTTAAGAACTGAAAATGGGAATTTTGGGGCGTTACAATCCCCCATACCTTATGAAAAGTTCGTCCTCGAACTTAGAATAATTCTGGATATCTCTCTCTCATGCTGTCCTCACGTTCCCAAGTAGCCTCTTCATGCTTTTGATTCTGCCAGATGACCTTCACTAGTGGCACTTCTTTGTTTCTTAACCTTTTAACTGCTTTGTCCACTATCTGTGTCGGTCTGCTCTCATAACTAAGATCTTCTTGGATCTGTACTGACTGAGGCTGAATCACTTGGCTAGGGTCGTGAATACACTTCTTTAGCATAGAGACATGAAAGTACTGTGGATAGCTGACATATCCTCTGGTAGGTCCAGCTCATATGCTACCTTACCAACCCTCTTTATGATCTTGTAGGGTCCTATGTAGCGAGGACTTAGCTTGCCCTTCTTGCCAAATCTCACCACTCCCTTCATGGGAGCGACCTTGAGAAATACTGAATCTCCAACTTGGAATTCAAGTGGCCTACGGCGTGTGTCAGCATAACTTTTCTGTCTACTCTGGGCAGTCTCAATCCTCTGGCGGATCGTCTGGATAGCCTGAGCGGTCTCATCTATAAGCTCAGTCTGGCTGCCTAGTCCTGACTCCATCTCCTTCTTCTCACCCGCTTCTTGCCAACATATGGGTGATCTGCATTTCCTGCCATACAATGCCTCATAAGGTGCCATCCTGATGGTGGCCTGATAGCTATTGTTGTAGGCAAACTTAGCTAAGCATAGGAATTTGCACCAACTGCCTTTAAAGTCCAACGCACAAGCCCTGAGCATGTCTTCTAAAATCTGATTTACTCTCTCTGTTTGTCCATCTGTCTGGGGATGGAAAGCTGTGTTGAACTGAAGTCTGGTGCCTAGGGCGTCCTGAACACACCTCCAAAAATGGGAGATGAACCGCCCATCTCTGTCAGAAACGATCGACTTCGGAACTCCGTGAAGCCTGATTACTTCTTTCACGTACAGCTGTGCTAACTGCTCTACCGAATGCGATAACTTGATGGCTAGGAAGTGGGCAGACTTGGTCAATCTATCCACTATCACCCATATTGCATCGTGTCCATGGGTGGTTCTTGGAAGACCTGTGATAAAGTCCATGGATATTTCTTCCCACTTCCACTCTGGAATGGGAAGTGGCTGTAGAACTCCTCCTGGTCTCTGGTGTTCTGCTTTGACTCTCTGGCAGGTCAAGCAGGTACTGATATATCTGGCCACGTCTCGCTTGAGTCCAGACCACCAGAACCTTTGCTTTAAATCTTGGTACATCTTGGTAGAACCAGGGTGCATAGAGTACGGGGTACTGTGGGTTTCTTCTAAAATATTCTTCCTTAGTTCCTCATCATTGGGGACGCAAAGGCGGTCTCCAAGATAGAGGATGCCACTATCTGATACTCGAAACTCTGAATTTTCCGCCTCTTGGATCTCCTGCTTGATCTTCTGGATCTCTGGGTCTTGACTTTGCTTTCTTTGTATATCCACAAGCAGGGTTGACTCTAGAGTCAATGCAGAAAGTTGCCCAATTATTACCTCGACTCCAAAATCCTTTATTTCTTTCTGAAGTGGTAGGGACAGTGATGATAGGGACATCAGTGCTACGCAGGATTTCCTGCTCAGTGCATCTGCCACTTTATTAGCTTTACCTGGGTGGTAAAGGATTTCACAGTCATAATCTTTGACCAACTCTAGCCACCTGCGCTGCCTCATATTCAGATCCTTCTGAGTGAAGAAGTACTTCAAACTCTGATGGTCTGTGAAGATTTTGCACTGCACTCCATACCGGTAGTGTCTCCAGAGCTTCAGTGCAAAAACCACAGCTGCTAGCTCAAGGTCATGTGTAGGGTAATTCTTCTCATAGTCCTTGAGCTGTCTGGAGGCATATGCTTTTACCTTTCCTTCTTGCATGAGGACAGCTCCAAGGCCCATCTTGGATGCATCACTGTAGATGTCAAAGGCCTTGTCACTCTCTGGAACAGTCAGGATGGGAGCACTAGTCAATCTTTTCTTCAGTTCTAGGAAGCTGTGCTCGCATTTATCTGACCACTCAAACGTCTGGTTCTTTCTGGTCAGGGTTGTGAGAGGAGAGGCTATTCTGGAAAAGTCCTCCACAAATTTTCTGTAATATCCTGCCAGGCCTAAGAAGCTTCTGATTTCACTGGCATTCTTGGGTCTACACCAGTGGCTGACTGCTTCTATCTTGGCTGGATCAACTTGAATGCCTTCTTTGGATACAATGTGGCCTAGGAAGGCCACCTGATCAAGCCAAAACTCACACTTTGAGAATTTGGCGTACAACTCCTTCTGGTGTAAGGTTTGCAACACTATCTTCAGGTGTTCTTCATGTTCTTTCCGAGTCTTTGAATACACTAGGATATCATCAATGAAGGCAATGACAAACTTGTCCAGAAAATCCTTGAACACTCTATTCATTAGATCCATAAACGTCGCAGGGACGTTTGTCACTCCAAAGGGCATGACCACAAACTCATAGTGCCCATATCTTGTACTGAAAGCAGTCCTTGGCACATCACTCTCCTTCACTCTGAGCTGATGGTAACCTGATCGCAGATCTATCTTGGAGAACACTGTGGCTCCCTTCAGCTGATCAAATAAATCATCTATCCTTGGCAAAGGATATCTGTTCTTAATGGTTACCTTATTCAAAGCTCGATAATCTATGCAGATTCGCATAGATCCATCTTTCTTCTTGACAAACAGTACAGGAGCTCCCCAAGGTGAATGACTAGGGCGGATGAAACCCTTGTCAAGCAGCTCTGCAATTGTTCTTGTAATTCTTTCAGTTCTGCTGGTGCCATGCGATAAGGTGCCTTCGAAATTGGGTTGGTTCCTGGGGCCAACTCAATGTCAAACTCAATTTCCCGATTGGGAAGGAGTCCTGGTAACTCTTCAGGAAACACCTCAGGATAGTCACAGATTACCCTCACTACTTCTCTCTTCAATCCTTCTCCTTGACTTGCATCCACTATATGAGCTAGAACCAGAGCACCCCTTCTCTAACATTCTCTGAGCTTGTAAGGTAGATAGGAACCTATTTATCTTTCTCCTTGGGTCTCCAATAAACTCAAATGAAGGTTCTGCTTCCGGTGTGAACTTGACTTTTCTCTTGCGACAGTCTATAGAAGCATTATACTTTCTCAAGAAGTCTATTCCTAAAATGACATCGTAATCCTTCATTTCAAGGACTACCAAGTCACTGTAGAGCTCTCGGTTGGAAATCTAGATTGATACTGCCCTTAGCCTCTCAGTAGAGGCCATCACTTCCCCTGACGGTAAGGTTGTTAAGAACTCCCTCGTTCAACCTTCCTGGTGGCCTTTATATTGTTTAAGTAGTGCTCAGTGATCAAAGCACTACTTATTAGTTCTTCGGAGGTTTGCAGCCTCTTAACACCGCTAGCCCCCTTTAACGCTATCTCAGGCCTTAACATCTTGAGCATTAGCCTAACTATCTCTTTTTCTGTGCTAACTAGCTCTGGGCACAGATGAGCTAACCGCTTAAACATCTTCACTGCTTCATCCATGGATAGTTCTCCTTGTCTGAACTCCGTGAATTCATCATAATGCTTGTTGGTTACTTGCATGTGAAAGTATTCTTCGAAGAACTCAGTCTCGAAGTCGGCCTATGCCATCTGGCTGACATTTCTCTTGGCCTTGACTCTCTCCCACTATATTCTAGCATCTCCCGTAAGGCAGAAAGATGCACACTTTATCTTCTCTACCTCATGCCAGTCCAGTAGCCCTACTATTCTTTCCAACGTTTTGAACCATGCTTAAGCATCCCATGGTTTACTTGTGCCCGGGGAAATTCCCTGGCTTCAGTTTCTTCTACTGAATGAGGTATGCTTCTCGCCTTACTCTCCCGAGCCACCACCTCTAAGAGATTTGATGGTGGTACTGACTCTGTTACCTCTTGCCCTCTAGGAACTTGCTCCTCGTTTTGGGCCTTTCTAGGGCATCCTCAAATGTATAACTTAACACTTAACGGTAATGTTCTCAAACTTGCTTTAGGATACAACAATACCTTGGTCTTGTTTCTCATCTCATTTCTTAGTCCTATAGCTCGTTCTTGGGCTTAGTAAGACCTTGGTCTTACTCAGAAATTTTATCGGACACCTTACATGCCGAAATCCTCCAAACCTTGTGTTTGGGTAAATCAAGACCTTGGTCTTGCTATACTAAGATCACAACATGAAGGACGTCCTCCACTCCTGCTGTGGGTGGTGTAGGGGGCACTAGGTGCTGATTTGCCATCAGTGTGGCGATGGTCTTCTGTTGTTCTGTAATCTGAGCTTGCATTTGAGCAATGACTGCCATCAGGTTTGGCTGTTCTGTGCCAGGCTCATTGTTATCTTGAACTGGGGTTCCGTTCCTTGCATTAGGAGCTCGGCCACTTCTTGCCATCTAATAATGTATAAGGAAACAAGGAATCACTACTACTTCTCTAGGTATATCTTATCTTCTTACTTAGTATCCTAATGTCCATTCTAGGGATTAAACATGATTCCATGATACTAAGGGATTAAACATGCTTCCTTGTTCTATGCACATGTGAGTAGTACTTAAGCATTTCTCTATACTGCAATTAAATAAAGGAGCAATAGAAAAAAAAACTGAAACTTAAAGCTTTCTTACTTGAAGACGGCAAGGTTGATGCTGATGTGTGTGTGATGCTGGAGAATGGGAACTGCTCTGATACCACCTGTAGCGACCCGCCTTCTCTGCCTTAGACGGATCGTTACTTTTGTCTACTTCTCGACTCTAATGCACGACTAATAGAAATGCAGAAATCTTTTTTTTCTTTTAAATTCATCTAAGAATGATATTCTAACTTAAGTAGTCATGCATGATACCATGTCACACTTTCTTTCTCAAAAACTCGTAAAATGATACTTGTTGAAACCTGCCTCACCCAACTCAACTTTCGGGTATCAGTCGACTGATACTGTATCAGTCGACTGATAGGCCTGAAGTCTGAATTTTCAGGTTTCGGCACTTGCTTCAAAACTCCACCAAACCTATACTTTCGAGCCATATAGAATCATGACACCATTTCTATACTCTATGTCAGTTTTCTAAACAATTTAGCCAATCAAAATGAATCCATAAACTTGAAATTAGGACTTTTGCGGAAGAAAATGAGCTATTCGAGTTTATATGAACTTTAACAATAGAGTTTGTACCAATCTTGACTCCTATGCATTCATAACACCAAATACATGTTCTATAACCTTGCTAAAGCATTATGAAATGTGAATGCAACTTTTCTAGACATATTTAAGCAATAAAAACTTGATTCAAAGAGAAATTAATACTATCTTGGCCCATGCATCTATTTCTCTAACAAAGTATCAATATTTCTAACTACTCACACTTCTACTCATCCAATGCGATCCTAAGGATATGTATGCTAAATGAAATGACATAGAATCTTTACTCTAAGAAATTGAGCATGTAAAACTATCCAAAACTTAAATGTTCGCTAAACTCCATAAAGCAAGAACTTTAAATTTGAATAAACTATAACATTGTAACCCAAATAACTAAATTGTCTCGTCTCAAAGATCTCTCCAAAATCAGCCACCACACACACTTTACTCAGCACCGCCTCGTCACCTTCCTTCAGAATTGCTTGCCTTTACCTTTATCTGCAGTAAGAGGAAATGCAACTAGTAAGCAAAAAGCTTAGTAAGTACTATCTAGCTCACAAAATCTCGAAATGTGCAAACATGCTTCTTGATCAATATGGAAATCATATGAGATACTTATATGCTTGAAAGAAAACTAAGAACATGTATAACTCAAAACATGCATACTCAAGCAATAATAAATCTCAATTTACTTTTCTTGGCTCAACTTGAAACTTTAGCTATTCTTTAACTTTTTGAAAACTCTTTAAACTTTAGAAACTTTGCTAAAGCATATACTTGAAAATAATAATCACTTGGATCCACTGAAGACGTAAGTACCATCTCATGCGCGTTCCCTAAAAGGTTGGGGTAGCGAGCCACCAATCCTAATAGAGCAGACCTTGGTCTACCAGGGCCAAGACCTTGGAATTGGACACCTGGATTTCTTTAACGACGCCCTTGGACGCCGGGTACTGGCCTTAGAAAATAAAATAGCTTTTCTTTCTTTTCTTTCTTATCTGTAAATGCCTTGGCATTTTCTCGAGCACCTTGCGTGCTAAAATCCCTAAGTCTTGACTTTTGGGGATTTCTTAAGGCCTTGGCCTTTTCTTTTCTTTTCTTTATCTTCTCTTTTCTTTTCTCATAGCTTTTCTTGGACCCTAATCTCATATAGGGCACTCAATAAAATATATAAACATATAATGAACTAAGATCACATGCAAAAATCTTAACAAGAAGTAAATATCTCTTTTAAAAACTTTTAAGGGAAATTCTTGCGGAAAAAACCGCCTCTTACTACAGGTGAGCAGTACTTACATTGATATCTTGGACTTACAACCAAGATTGACGTCTAGGGCTCGGAAGAAAATTGAGATCTCGGAGAATTCTTCGCGCCTACGCGTTCCTCTCGTCGCGGGGATCCCGAATATAGGAATATCTCTCGGAGGAGAGCCTTGGCCGGCCCTCTAGGGCTTGATGTGGTGTCGCCCAAGAGAGGAGAGGGGAAAGGAGTCGGCGCAAGGTGCTGGGCGAGGGAGAGAAAGGGTTTAGGTTGAGAGAAAATAAAATTTCTCTCTTTAATTATCTATTTATACTTATGGGGCGAATTTACCTAATTATACCTTATCTATTGTTTCGCCCAGCTTATTTCAACAAAACCAACCAGCCCAGCTGGTCGCGTGCGTGCTTGCTCTTCCGGTGGTCGCGGGTTCGAACCCCTTGCTGCTCTTAAACGTTTTTCTTTTTTTTTAAATATACTAAACGGACTCGGAAAATTCCATAAAAATATTCTAAAAATCCCTAAAAATATCTAGAATATTTCTAAACCATTTTTAAATAATTCTAAGGACTTTAAGAACTGAAAATGGGAATTTTGGGGCGTTACATGCATGGTGATACACTAGGTCCAAGGTTTAACCCTTGGTGCATGCACTTCTTTTTATTACCTTTATGATTATTTTTGCTAAGGCCCATATAAGAGCCCACTAAGGTTTATGTTAATATTTCTAATTTAAATCCATTCCATTCATGATAAAAGTTTACCTAAGGTCCCTCAATGGCCATGGTATTAGAAGACTCATTATTACTTAGCTAATCTACATGAAAAATCATGAATAATCATGCTACGGTTCGTACTAGTATCTCTATATTCCTCGAAATATCAATCTAGGCATGATCAATATTTTTAAAGAAAATATTGAGAAAATTTTCCGGATCGTTACACAAACTATCTAACATAAGGTTTGAGTTTGGAAAGAAGATAAGTGTAAGAGGGAATAAATAAAATCCCAAGGATAATAAGTTGGAAGTCAGTATAGATGAAAAAGATTTTGATGCAACAAATTTCAGAAGATGTTGGAAGAAGAAGTCAATATTTTTTAATATTCCTTACTGGAAACACCTGCATGTTAGGCATTGTCTCGATGTTATGCACATTGAGAAAAATGTCTTCGAATCCCTCATTAATACTTTAATGAATGTTAAAGGAAAAACCAAGGATAATGTTGCAGCTAGGTTGGACATGGTTGAGATGGGAATTAGGCCAGAATTAACACCTATAGTTGAGGAGAAGAGAACATATCTTCCTCTAGCTGCGTGCTTATTCACAAAAATGGAAAAGTTACAAGTGTGCAAGTCATTAAAGGATATAAAAGTTCCGGAAGGCTTCTCCTTGAACATCAACAATATTGTGTGCATGGATCAACTTAAGTTGACTTGCTTAAAATCTCATGATTGTCATGTTTTAATGCAGTATTTCCTGCCAATAGTCATACGTGATGCCTTGCGAAAACATGTTAGATATGCCATCATAAGATTATGCTTCTTCTTCAAAGATATTTGTTGCAAGATTGTAGATGTAGCCAAGTTAGATAAGCTACAATCTGACTTGATTGTTACACTCTGCTTATTGGAGCAATATTTTCCCCTGTCTTTCTTCGATGTCATGCTTCACTTAACAGTCCATCTTGTTCGAGAAGTTCGATTATGTGGACCAGTTTACTTTAGATGGATGTATCCTTTTGAAAGATGCATGAAGGTGCTTAAGAGTTATGTAGGCAGTCGAAAACATCCTGAAGGTTGTATTGTTCAGAAATATTTAGCAGAAGAAACAATAGAGTTTTGTTCAGAATATCTCAATTGCGTTGATCTTGTTGGGGTCCCTCAATCAATTCGACACCCCAAAGAAAATGATTCTGGCTTTTCAGCATTCAGTGCACCACTTATAGTGCAACAAGTTGATCTTCAAGAAGCACATTTGACTGTGCTAGAAAATATGGAAGAAGTATCTCCCTATATAATGTGAGTGTATTGTATTAATTTTTAAATTCCGCATATGTAGTTCAAATTATCTACTGTCTGACACAATTATATACAAATAATTCTACAGTGAACATAAAAACTTTTTGAAATCAATGTTTCCCAAAAAAGAGAATGATGAAAGGTGGATACAAGATGCTCACAACAAGAGATTTATTGATTGGTTTCGTTCAAACGTAGATACTAGATGCATCGTCTTTTTTATCCATTTATGGTGGACAAGTTATAGATACTATTTTAACCACCCTATTCAAATTGAATACATGTCAGGTGGCTGCTGAAATTGACAGTGGTAATGGTGGAACGACATCGACATTAACATGGTTGGCCCATGGATCGCGTGTTCAAGTCCTTAAGTATAATAGTTATGTGATAAATGGCAATTTATATCAAACAAAGGCACGGGATGCTGAAAGAGTTTGCCAAAACAGTGGTGTTTCTCTAGTTGCCAACACCATGCTCGTTTGTAGTGCCAAAGATAAGAATCCCTTGCTAGCTGATGTGTGCTTCTATGGAGTGATTGAAGAAATATGGGAATTAGACTATCATCAATTTTATGTTCCTCTTTTCAAGATTGCATGGGTTGCAAATGATAAAGGAATAATCAACAATGATGCATGTGGCTTCACCTTGGTCAATCTGAACAAACGTGGGCATAAGAATGACGAATTTATGCTTGCAAGTCAAGTCAACCAAGTCTTTTATATTGATGACCCATTAAAAAAGGAGTGGTCAATTGTTCTCCCGGTTCCAAATAGATGTTATGAGGGAGAGGACGATGATTGGAGCAGTATTCCTGATTCTCGACCAATTGATGATGTTGATATTCATTGTATTCCTGCTCATCAAAGATACTTTAGATTGGAAAATGATGGGGTCTGGGTCACGAAAAAGAAAAAATGATGTTATGCATTTTTATGTAATGAACAAGATGGTCCTTTAACTCTAGCTTTAGATTATGTTATGCATCTTTAAGTGTGCTGGAACTGATTTGTTACCTTCAATAAACATAGCTATTTTATTGTTTGCTATATGGTGTTATTAATAGATTCTTGTTAGCATTTCAGGCATAACTATAAAAGCATTTCTTAATAGCCATTTTATTGTTTGCCTCATCATATCCTTGTTGATTACTATTTTATGTTTATTTTATTGTTATTATACAGATTTTAACAATGGTTTTATTTATGTTATTTACAGTCAAAACTCGATGGGTCGTAACAAACAGAAAACAAAAGTGGTAGTTGAGGAGTTACATGGAGTATTGATGCGGAGCTGCATGGAGTTACTGATGAAGAAGATTGTTCTATAGATGTTAAGAAGAACAAGAGAGGTCCTACATCAATGTGTAAACTAACTGCAGCTGCTAGATGGGGGAAAAAAGCAAAAATCGATTATGATGACATGGGGCAACCATTATACAATGCAAATGGAAAGGCACTGCAATCGTACATTGGCTCTGTTGCTAGAACCATGGTGCCAATCAATATAAAGTCTTGGCCTACTGTTCCAAAAAATATAAAGCAAAAATTGTGGGAAGAGATCTCGGTAAGATTAACATTCTTATTCATGCCCAACTTCTTTATTAATAATAATACTTACTAATATTTTGTGTTGCAGAATGTATTTGAATTAGCACCATAAAGTAAGGCTGATGTGATGAGTTCAGCAGCACAAAAGTGGCGAGATTTCAAAAATAAACTGACTAGTAGGTTTGTTTGGCCAAACAAAGGTAATCTCGACAAATTGAGTTCTCCACCAAGTCAGTATCAAATCCTAAATGCAATTTGGAAAGCATTTGTCGATGAGAGACTTCATCCCTCATGGGAGGTACTTCATGACATTGTCATATTTCTATTTAGAATTATTTAATTTTATATTTAACTCAAGAATATAATGATGCATGTAGGCTATTCATGATAAGCAAAAAGAACGAACAATGCATTATAAATATCATCACAGACTGTCTCGCAAGGGTTACATCGGCTTAGAGGCTAAATTGGTAAGATATGCCCCATTTTATTTTCCATTTACAACAAGGACTTTATGTTATTAAACTGATCGATTTTGGAATTGTAGCGGGAGAAACAATTAATTGCTGAAAATGAGGAAGTGGATAAATCGATGCTTTGGCGTAAAGCCCGTGAGGACAAATCTGGCAACGTAACAAACAAGGAGATAGCAGGAGTCATTGAAAAAATTGTAAATGTTTAGTTTTATCAAATTTTCATATTGCATAGGCAAATAAAATTTGAGTTTTTGGATTGATTTGTTGTATCCCTTATTGTAAGATGATTTGATGGAAAAGAAGGTAAAAGGAGAGTTCAAACCTTCTGGAATGAATGATGTGTTGACCACTGCCTTAGGAAATCCGGAACACTATGGACGAGTTAGAGGTGTTGGAGGAAGCGTCAAACCCCAACTATACTTTAAAACTCCAAGAAGGATTATGGAATCTGTTCCAAAGGATTCAACTGACAACTTCAAAGATCAATCAGAGGAGAATAAGCTCTTGAAGGCTGAAGTTGAGAAATTGAAGGCTCAACTTGCTCAAGTCACTAATGATCAAACTTGTGAAGCTGTGATATCGAACAAGTCCTCACACATGAACGATCCAAAATGCACGAAGATGTGAGGTTTATGAAAGTCGCACTTCAAACTTGGAGGTTCTATATTTCTCAATATTA
This sequence comes from Boesenbergia rotunda, assembly GCA_024364735.1. NCBI lineage: Eukaryota > Viridiplantae > Streptophyta > Magnoliopsida > Zingiberales > Zingiberaceae > Boesenbergia > Boesenbergia rotunda. The sequence goes on from JAGFNQ010002296.1 coordinate 139,181, forward strand.
TGTCTAATTGATTCATTTTTTTCAATTTCAAATATTTGTTATCAATCTCTTATTGTTCTTAAAGGGGAAAAAAATGTAATTTGGCTGTGAAACAACGTGAAAATGTGGTAGCGTATGCACAATACTATCAGAAGGAGGCCCAAATATAATGATTCATCATGTTCCACTTGGGGAAGGGAACTTCAAGGTATCTGTTGATGTTGTCTTAGATGAAGGAGCAGAGCTTCCAATCCCAATTAAGTCTGGACCAACAATGTCAATGATGCTGTCGAAACAATTGTTGCTTGGCCTAAAGAGTTGGTAATTTTACCAACAATGAAGGTATACTTTTAGTTTTCGCAAAGAGTTGGTATTTTACAATTATCACTTGATTTTGTTTTGAATGCTCATATTAATATTTAAAAATATTGTAGAAGAATGTGAAACCTCAATCGTTTGCTCTTTCGGATGTTCATGGTGATCAAGCCAAGTACAAGGAAATTGAAAAAACATTACCGATGGCATGCAAATTTATCTACTCGTATGTTATCAGATTAATGCCTGAAGACGAGAGCATACACATAGAATTTGATGAAGGTATGTTTGGACATCCTAAAGGTGTATGGTTGCTAAGAGAAGATATATTGCGCTTTATGGAGATGAAAGAGATAGGCGTCAGACAAATTTTGGTTTACATGGGGTATGTTATGTTTTATATATAGTATTTGTTCACATGCTTACCTTTGTTCACATGCTTACCTTTATTCACATGAATCCAACTGTGTTAAGTTATTTTAATGTGTTAAGATCGTGGTTATGTATGCGTAACTAGTTTGTGATCAAATATGCTAATCGTGTGGTATGATAATCATAGAGATTATACATGTTCTTTATGTTAATCGTGTTTGGTAATGATATCTGTTCATGTTTGGTTCAATTCATGTTATGTTAATTGTGTTTTATCTTTGATCATGTTATGTTAATCGTGTTGGTATGTTAATCGTGTTATATCATATGTGTTTGATAACCTGTGACACTTTGTTTGTTCAATTCATATCTGTTCATGTTTGATAACCTGTGACACTTTNGATTGGAGCAGTATTCCTGTTCTCGACCAATTGATGATGTTGATATTCATTGTATTCCTGCTCATCAAAGATACTTTAGATTGGAAAATGATGGGGTCTGGGTCACGAAAAAGAAAAATGATGTTATGCATTTTTATGTAATGAACAAGATGGTCCTTTAACTCTAGCTTTAGATTATGTTATGCATCTTTAAGTGTGCTGGAACTGATTTGTTACCTTCAATAAACATAGCTATTTTATTGTTTGCTATATGGTGTTATTAATAGATTCTTGTTAGCATTTCAGGCATAACTATAAAAGCATTTCTTAATAGCCATTTTATTGTTTGCCTCATCATATCCTTGTTGATTACTATTTTATGTTTATTTTATTGTTATTATACAGATTTTAACAATGGTTTTATTTATGTTATTTACAGTCAAAACTCGATGGGTCGTAACAAACAGAAAACAAAAGTGGTAGTTGAGGAGTTACATGGAGTAATTGATGCGGAGCTGCATGAAGTTACTGATGAAGAAGATTGTTCTATAGATGTTAAGAAGAACAAGAGAGGTCCTACATCAATGTGTAAACTAACTGCAGCTGCTAGATGGGGGAAAAAAGCAAAAATCGATTATGATGACATGGGGCAACCATTATACAATGCAAATGGAAAGGCACTGCAATCGTACATTGGCTCTGTTGCTAGAACCATGGTGCCAATCAATATAAAGTCTTGGCCTACTGTTCCAAAAAATATAAAGCAAAAATTGTGGGAAGAGATCTCGGTAAGATTAACATTCTTATTCATGCCCAACTTCTTTATTAATAATAATACTTACTAATATTTTGTGTTGCAGAATGTATTTGAATTAGCACCATAAAGTAAGGCTGATGTGATGAGTTCAGCAGCACAAAAGTGGCGAGATTTCAAAATAAACTGACTAGTAGGTTTGTTTGGCCAAACAAAGGTAATCTCGACAAATTGAGTTCTCCACCAAGTCAGTATCAAATCCAAATGCAATTTGGAAAGCATTTGTCGATGAGAGACTTCATCCCTCATGGGAGGTACTTCATGACATTGTCATATTTCTATTTAGAATTATTTAATTTTATATTTAACTCAAGAATATAATGATGCATGTAGGCTATTCATGATAAGCAAAAAGAACGAACAATGCATTATAAATATCATCACAGACTGTCTCGCAAGGGTTACATCGGCTTAGAGGCTAAATTGGTAAGATATGCCCCATTTTATTTTCCATTTACAACAAGGACTTTATGTTATTAAACTGATCGATTTTGGAATTGTAGCGGGAGAAACAATTAATTGCTGAAAATGAGGAAGTGGATAAATCGATGCTTTGGCGTAAAGCCCGTGAGGACAAATCTGGCAACGTAACAAACAAGGAGATAGCAGGAGTCATTGAAAAAATTGTAAATGTTTAGTTTTATCAAATTTTCATATTGCATAGGCAAATAAAATTTGAGTTTTTGGATTGATTTGTTGTATCCCTTATTGTAAGATGATTTGATGGAAAAGAAGGTAAAAGGAGAGTTCAAACCTTCTGGAATGAATGATGTGTTGACCACTGCCTTAGGAAATCCGGAACACTATGGACGAGTTAGAGGTGTTGGAGGAAGCGTCAAACCCCAACTATACTTTAAAACTCCAAGAAGGATTATGGAATCTGTTCCAAAGGATTCAACTGACAACTTCAAAGATCAATCAGAGGAGAATAAGCTCTTGAAGGCTGAAGTTGAGAAATTGAAGGCTCAACTTGCTCAAGTCACTAATGATCAAACTTGTGAAGCTGTGATATCGAACAAGTCCTCACACATGAACGATCCAAAATGCACTGAAGATGTGTAGGTTTATGAAAGTCGCACTTCAAACTTGGAGGTTCTATATTTCTCAATATTATGTCTAATTGATTCATTTTTTTCAATTTCAAATATTTGTTATCAATCTCTTATTGTTCTTAAAGGGGAAAAAAATGTAATTTGGCTGTGAAACAACGTGAAAATGTGGTAGCGTATGACACAATGCTATCAGAAGGAGGCCCAAATATAATGATTCATCATGTTCCACTTGGGGAAGGGAACTTCAAGGTATCTGTTGATGTTGTCTTAGATGAAGGAGCAGAGCTTCCAATCCCAATTAAGTCTGGACCAACAATTGTCAATGATGCTGTCGAAACAATTGTTGCTTGGCCTAAAGAGTTGGTAATTTTACCAACAATGAAGGTATACTTTTAGTTTTCGCAAAGAGTTGGTATTTTACAATTATCACTTGATTTTGTTTTGAATGCTCATATTAATATTTAAAAATATTGTAGAAGAATGTGAAACCTCAATCGTTTGCTCTTTCGGATGTTCATGGTGATCAAGCCAAGTACAAGGAAATTGAAAAAACATTACCGATGGCATGCAAATTTATCTACTCGTATGTTATCAGATTAATGCCTGAAGACGAGAGCATACACATAGAATTTGATGAAGGTATGTTTGGACATCCTAAAGGTGTATGGTTGCTAAGAGAAGATATATTGTGCTTTATGGAGATGAAAGAGATAGGCGTCAGACAAATTTTGGTTTACATGGGGTATGTTATGTTTTATATATAGTATTTGTTCACATGCTTACCTTTGTTCACATGCTTACCTTTATTCACATGAATCCAACTGTGTTAAGTTATTTTAATGTGTTAAGATCGTGGTTATGTATGCGTAACTAGTTTGTGATCAAATATGCTAATCGTGTTGGTATGATAATCATAGAGATTATACATGTTCTTTATGTTAATCGTGTTGGTATGATATCTGTTCATGTTTGGTTCAATTCATGTTATGTTAATTGTGTTGTTATCTTTGATCATGTTATGTTAATCGTGTTGGTATGTTAATCGTGTTATATCATATGTTTGATAACCTGTGACACTTTGTTTGGTTCAATTCATATCTGTTCATGTTTGATAACCTGTGACACTTTGTTTGGTTCTAGCAGTGTAGTACAACCTTAAGTTATTCCAAGATAATAATAAGTCTAAACTCATCAAAAAAATAAAAGTATGCAAGGACAGATTCCCTCAGTTGTTAGTTGAAAGTATGCAAGGATTAGGGAATTTGTTTGGTACTCTGTAATAGTATTATTAATCTCCTCAGAGACAAAGAGAATGTACTCTATAAAAGTCGCTGCGAGCTCACAAAACCCCTAGAGAAGTTATATATACTCGACTTGGCCATGCATATGCATGCCACTCCTCAGATACAAGGAAAGATAGGGGCCGGCTTCAGCTAGCTTAAGGTTGACATTCTGTTACCGCAGTGTAACAAGAGCAATTAGGGGATAATGATAAACACGGGTTTGTGGTAGAGCCCCCGGAAGACAGGGAAATTATGTCTTCCTGTCTCCTGCTGGCATGGGCTGCTGCTGCATGCATGCCTCTTTGCTTGACTTTAAAATAAAGCAACGGCACACAAAGGGAGGCATGTCCTAGCTCCGCGGCATGAGCTCTGCACATTTGATTGGTCGGGATGATGTTGCTGGTTGGGGGGTCAGGGACCACAGTTCGCGCATGTTCTTCGATCACCGCGCTAATCAGTTTGCACGCCTAGCAGTCAATACCTCATAATACTTGGCATAAAATTGTTAACAATCTTTTACAAATTGATAACCTTGGAATAAAATTGCTTTCTTAAGTGTATTTTCCTTGGCAACTTATGATGTCTATGAATAATATGCTTTCTTAAGTGGCTTTTCATTTGCTGGAAAATAGTGCTTTACCTTAAGTTTGCTGGAACCTCACCTATCGATCTTGGTGTTTTGGTCTCTTTTATACTATCTTTTTATGTGTTGTTGGGCAGTTCCTTACATCATAACACTGACCAATCAAATATCTTTACTTATACTTCCTTTGGTACACTATATGGTAGTGTAGAAAAATTAGCAAACAAAAATCTTGGTTCCGTATATTCTATTGTTGATCAAACTTTCTTTCAGTTTTTTATTAATTCTTTTCTTTTGTTAGCAGTTCATCATATGGCCTTGTCCAAGTGTATGGAATAGATGATAGGATCTTGCAGCTCATTAAATGACAATTTTTCTTCTTCAACTATGGATTAAATTTTCTCCCATTGATGCCTTATGTGGCTTCTTCATGTGTTTTTCATTTCATTTGCTAATTGAATTTTATTAGGATATGAAACTATCGCCTCTGGTAATTCTACAACTGTCACAGCAGATTGATCTGTTGAAATTAGTATCAGGACTTGCAAAGTTGTTCTATGCTTGGTTGGGTGCAATCAACAAGGGCAATTAAGTAGCTAAATATTTCTCTGCTGTATGTATGTAATACTTCTCTGCTATACTCCATGACTAGCTACTGTATATATATTTCTTTACTCTTTTGTAGAGTATTTGTTGGGTAGCTTTAAATATTATGTAAAATATTTAATAATTAGCTTTTGAGTGCAGTTATCTTTTCAAATATTTAAAGAAAGAAAATAGGGCAGAGTATGTTTCATTTGTGAATCCCAATCACATACCTACACACGGAGTGAACGAATATGATAGTAAATTGTCACAACATATTGCTGCTCAATTAGAAGTATCGAATAGAGATAGCATATGCTTAATCCCATACAACACTGGGTAAGATTTTAATTATTTATCAATTTCTCCTATATATATTGTTAATGCTATATTGTCATTTATGCAGGTACCATTGGATTCTGACTATAATTAATGAAGACAAAAATATGATATATTTATTGAACTCTTTAAGTAATAGGAATCGAGATCATGCGTGGCAAACAATTATAACCAAGTAGGTAGTAGATTATGTTGTTTGTAAATACATTCAATTCATTAGATGTTCAAAAATAACTTTCAAATTTTTACAATGCAGTGGAGTCAAGATATACAATGCCTCAAGGGGTATTTCAAAAGGGCCAGGTTTTAAACAATTGACGGTATATATGATGACTACGTATTTAAGCATTAGTTGATAATTCTTATTGTTATGATTGTGACTAATTGCATTACACTTTCAATTTCATTAGGGTAATTTAAAACAAAATGGTGGTGTTGAATGTGGATATTGTGTAATGCGGTATATGAAAGAGATAGTCATGGATGAAGATTTACAATTGGAGAGGAAGGTAAATCTTTTTATGAACTATAATCTTTATGAAATATTTAGTCATTTTGTATTGACTCTCACACTTCTATTAATGGTTTAGTTTGCAGGCTCAAAAAATAATAAAAGATATTACAATCAATCTCAGTATGATGAAGTCAGAAGCGAATGGAGTGAATTTGTCTACTTTTATGTGGGTGCCTAAGTGTAGGTTGTGAAAAAAAATATTGATTGTATTTTGAGATTTATGAATACAATAGATTTTGGGTGAAGTTGGTTAATGTCTTTTATGAATACACTTTTGAGTTGTAAGAAATAGAAATTTCTGATATATATATATATATATATATATATATATTTGTTTAATTTTGATCGTGAAAAATATTGTGTTGTAGTAATTCAAATAGATATTTTTAAAAAATATTTGTTTAATTAAAATTGTATTGTAACAAAACATGATGAATTACTTCGACAATACAAATAAATGGTGTAGTAATACAATACAATAGACTTCATCAAATTTAATTAGCAACGTAGTTAAAAAAAATATTTACTTCGTCATTTTTTTAATTTGTGAAGTCGTTTGTATAAATTACTTCGCTAAATTTAAATATTTGTTATAGCAACATACACTCTAATACGTCTACATTATGTTGAAGTAATACAACCTAAAATACTTCGACCAATTCAATATTTGTAGAAGTAAAATTAAATATTTACTACACGAGAATAAAAAAATTTGTGAAGTCGTATAAATATTTTACTTCAGAAGTACTTATGAAGTTATATACGATCAAATACTTCAGCGAGATCGATGAAGTATTAGAGCCATTTTACTTCGAAAACGGTTGAACTTTGAACCGATTTTGAACCGGTGAAAGACTTCGGTATTTCATGGTGAAGTAAAAAACTGACCTTTTTACTTCACGCGCGTCTACTTCAGTAATTATCTACCTATTACTACAGATAATATCCGAAGTCTATTATCAACTTTCACATAGTGAAGCTATGGTGGAGGCGGATTTACTTTGGTAGGTTAGGCCTTGGCAATATGCCCTTCTACTCCACTGATGTAGCACCCGCTCATGCCTTGGCGACATACTCCTAGGTGCATCATCCCACACTTTAAGCATTGAGAATATTTGGGGTAATTGCTTGATGAGCTTCCTTTGTTGCTTCCAAAAGTCTTTTGGTCTCACTGCTTCCTTTTATTTGGGTTCCCTTTCCAGTTCTGCGGGTTATCCTGCGATTTTTGGACTGGTACTTGCTTCTGTTGCATACTGGTGGCCTTTAAACTGTTTAAGTAATGCTTAGTGATTAAAGCACTACTTATCAGTTCTTCTGTGGTCTGTGACCTATTAACACCGCTTGCCACATTTAGAGCTATCTCAGGCCTTAACAACTTTAGCATTAGCCTACTCTTTCTCTTTCAGTGCCAACTAGATCTAGGCACATATGAGCTAACCGGTTGAATTTCTTCACTGCTTCATCCACGGATAGTTCTCCTTGTCTGAATTTCATGAATTCATCATAATGCTTGTTGGTTACTCGCATGTGGAAGTATTCTTCGAAGAACTCAGTCTCGAAGTTGGCCCATGTCATCTGGCTGACATTTCATTTGGCCTTGACTATCTCCCACCACATTCTAGCATTTCCGGTAAGGCAGAAGGAGGTACACTTTATCTTCTCTACCTCTGGCCAGTCGAGTAGCTCTACTATGCTCTCTAGAGTTTTGAACCATGCCTGAGCATCCCATGGTTCGCTTGTGCCTGAGACGTTCTATGGCTTCAGTTTCTGCCACTGGATAAGGTATGCTACTTGCCTTACCCCCCCCTTGCCGGGACTATAGATGTAACCGATGGAACTTCAGTTACAACTGGTGACACTACATTTGCCACCGGCAGGGTAATAGGAGCGGTCTGCTGGTTAGCCATCAGGGTGGCAATCACTTGCTGCTGTTCTGCTAACTGCCTTTGTAACTGAGCCACCACCTCTAAAAGATTTGGTGGTGGTACTGACTCTGTTACCTCTTGCCCTCTAGGATCTTGCTCCTCGTTTCGGGCCTTCGTGGCACGTCCACTAGGCATTCTCTTACTCTATATCATAAAGAGAATAAAGGCACTATCTTCATACACATAATAGAATATACTGACATGTATATAATAGCATATACTGATACTAATTGCCAAATAAAGACAAGTATATAAAACTAAGCATATGCACATTCTTTGTAACGCCCGCCCTTATATCTACTCTCGGGGCGGGGTTACGTACAATCAATCATATAATTTTAAAATAAAAAAAAAATAAAAGTGCAAGGACTAAGTACTAAGCATGCTTGTTTAAAACTATCAAGTGATATTTACAAGTGCTAAGCATACTAGTCAGTGCATGCCAATCAGATATCATGCTTTAATGATTAGAACATGGTAGGTGCATAGCAAGTTCAGTCACACATAAATAATGATAGTGAGGTTATACATTCCATTGCAAGGCATCATGAAATCACATCCTAAAACATCATTTAGAAGCATAGTTATAGGTTTCCATGCATAATAACAGTTTATAAGATTGAGTCTAAAGGAAGTCTAGAACATCATGTGAAATTTTTTAATCAAGAGTTATCCTATAACATGATAGGTTCACAAGTAGTTCAACTCACAACATAATCAAACATAATCGAGTATAAGAGTAATCCAAGTGTAATCACTAACATTCAAGAGTACCAACCCTAATCACTAACATTCATGATCAAAGAAACATCAACATAAGCATAGTAAAGTAGACATAAGAATCTTTCTTTCCCGAGCCACCACCCCACACATCTTCAGCCCTTCTGCCTCTTCCTTTAGTTTAAGTGTCCCTTACCCTTATCTGCAGCATAAGACAACACATAAACTAGTAAGCACAAATGCTAGTAAGGATCCAGTCCTACTCGCAAAATCCATACGGAAGAATACAACATGTATACATAATGAATCATAAGCATGAGTTTATCATAGCATACTAAACATCAAAGTTTCTAAGCAAGCAGTATAAAGTATCTTAAGCATACCCTTCACATATAATAAATGTTTTCAAAACAATTCCATAAAGGTATTACTTAAAAATACTTTAACATCATATAGGGGCCCAGTTGTGTACCACATCAAGCGTGTTCCCTAATGAATTGGGGTAGCGAGCCACCAACCCATTAGAACAGGACCCTTCCGTCCTACCGGAGCCATGACCTTCAGTTAACATGTACCCCGGATTTGTTTAACGACCCCCTTCCGAGTCGGGTACATAACTTTCAAAGTAAAATACTTATCATGCTTTTACATATATGCTAAGGAGTACTCCAAATCCACCCTCAAGGGACACACCACTCTTCAAGGGTGTTCATGATCCCATAGGGACACACCACACAACATAAGGGGTGCTCTTGATCCCATACTTAGTGGAGTATCCTTTCAAGCATATCAACATACACATCACATGCAATTCATAAGGGTGCCCCATGGGCTACAAGACATGCTCATACATACATCATATTTCAACCACTTAAACATACTTTATATATGACAAGATTGGTCACATAAATCATATTCATATCATAGGAAGTGGTAGCATGCTTCATGGGTTAATTTAATTCTTCCCAACCCTAATGTTTCATGCATGGCCGAAAGTTACATGCTAGGGAAAGTTAAGTTCTCCAATCAAGCATTCCATTTAAACATTTATACAAACACCATGAATACACTATCATGCAATACACTAAGCATAGAATACATCATAGGATAATCATGCAACCCTAAACCCTAATTCTTCATGCCTTGGCCGAAAGTGTAGGGTAGGGAAAAGTTGGGTTTTTGAAACCAAACATTTATACAAATACCTTGTATACACTATCATGCAATACACTAAGCATAGGATACAAATTCTTCATGCCTTGGCCGAAAGTGTAGGGTGTTCAATCCTAGTTTTTGTCATCACAACATGAAGGGAAAACAACATATATATATACCTTAAGTCCCAAGGGGTCTCCTCATACATCAAGGAGTAGCCAAGGCCTCCCCCTTGGGGGTGGCCGAAACTTGCACAAGGGACAACTCCCATTTTCGAAAAAAAGAAGAAGAAGAAGGAATCATGCAACAACAATTACACTGCAGGCGAGGGAATACTTACATCCTTTCGCTTGAAATTCACCTTCTCTAAATCCTTAGGGTACCCTTGGTTGAAGGAGGGGTGAGAGTTCCCCTTGCTAGAACTTCTCTAGGACCCTTGGCCCTAGTAGAGGGCAAGATCCTTGGATGGTGTCTTCTTCCTTCCAATTCCCTAGGGTTAGAACCCTAGGGTGTATTTTCGAAAAATGAAAAGGAGAAGAGGCTTCTAGGTTTCGGTGGGGAGAGTGGGGAAGAAGAAGAATGAAAGTTCTTTCTCCCTCTCCCTCCCTCCTCTCTTATTTATACTATTCTCATGAAGGGACATGTCTCTTCACTTCCCTAGCTTTAACTAGCACGTTTCTTATTCCCTCAACACGAAACACTCTTGGTGCATTGGTTAAGACATGGTTAGTGTAACTAGGAGGTTCAAGGTTCGATCCTTGCTTCCTCCTTTCTACACTTTCTTTTTATCACATTTTGCACTAATCCACATCAAAGCCCATTAAGCCAAGCCCATCATGACATTTCATAATAATATTTCATGAATTCATAACATTACATATGGGAAAAATTGGGGTGTTACAATCCCCCGTACCTTATAAAAAGTTCGTCCCGAACTTAAAACAGTTCCGGATACTTTAATCGCATTGCCTCCTCTCGTTCCCAGGTGGCTTCTTCGAATTGCTCGTTTCGCCACAGAACCTTTACTAAGGGCACTTCCTTGTTCCTTAGCTTTTTGACTTCCCGATCTAGGATCTGAATAGGTCGGCGTTCGGAACTTAGGTTCTCTTGGTCTTGTACTGGTTGGGGCTCTATCATTTGATTCACATCAGAGGTACATTTCCTGAGCATTGATACATGGAAGACATTGTGGATAGCCGACATTTCTCGTGGTAGCTCCAGTTTGTAGGCCACTTTGCCTACCCGTCTCAGGATCTGGTAAGGTCCCATATATCGCGGACTCAGCTTCCCTCTCTTCCCGAATCTCATCACCCCTTTCATAGGGGCCACTTTAAGGAATACTGAATCCCCAACATCAAACTCTAGTGGTCTGCGTCGCTTATCAGCGTAGCTTTTATGCCGACTCTGAGCAGTCTCTATCCTCTGGCGGATATTCTTTATAGCCTGAGTGGTTTCATCTATAATATCAGTCTGGAGTCCCATCTCCTTCTTTTCACCACTCTCAAGCCAACATATACGAGATCTGCATTTCCTTCCGTATAGTGCTTCGTACGGTGCCATATCTACAAGAAAAAAGACCTATTGTGACATTTATTTTATGACACTTAATAGTAAATGTCATTATAAACTAATTATAATGACACTTATTAAAACAGATTAATTTTATAAATAAAATATTTGATTAGACCTTTTATCATGACACATTTTATAAATGCCTTTATAAACATAAATGTTTTCTCATTTAAATAAATTATATATTTAATTTGTTTAATTATTTTTTTTCCAAATTAATTAACCGCACGAACGCTAACACCTGCTCTTTTCGATCCCTCTAAAAAAATTACAGCGCCAATACTCCAAATCGCAGCGCGAATCCTAAATCGCACCGCGCGAACCTAGTTTCTCCTCTGTTAAATCCCTGTGCCCTAGTTTCTCCGGCCGAACCCCATCCTCGCCGACTCTTCTTCGTGCATGGCGATCGACCGACGTCGCGCTGCCTTCGCCACCACCTCCGGATTGTCGGCGAGCAATGGACACTAGTCTCCAAGTCCTACAGAAGCACCGACTTCTCCCCTCGGATCCCTCTCCTCTCCCACGTCGTCGCCCTCTTCCTATCCCTGTTCCGATCGCCGGACGCCAAGATCCGCCACCTATCAAGCTTGATCCTTTTCCTAGAGCACCGTCGTCGACCATTGTGTGCTCCCCTTCACTACCTTCTTTGAGGTTCTAGTCCAATTGAATCGACCCCCATCCGATGTCTCTCTGATCGCCGGGTCATCTCGCGAAGCTTCTTCCTCGCGCGCCGATCTGAGTTAAAGTCGGTGATCTCTTTCCTCTTCTTCCCTCTTCGCCATTGCTGTGCGCTGAGAGAGGTAAGAATTGCTTTCTGTTGGAGTTGGATTTCTTATGTTGAAATCTATTGGGATGCTTGGTTGGGTATTTGCGTTGCTAGAATCAGTAATTTGTAATAGATCTTTATTATTGTTCCTTGGTAGCTTTTCAGTTGTAGAGGTGGTGTTGTGGTTGTTTCTGTTGGATTTTGTCTTAGTCTCAAGTTTTGGATGGACATGATGATTGGTTTGGATTGGCTTTTGATGCCGTGAGTTTAGGGTGGTGTATATGCCATTTTGCTTGGGTTTTGTTTACTTCTACTTGATTTGTGGCTGTTCTAGGTGGAGGAGGTTTTAGAGAATTGGATAGGTTAGTTGAGCGTGGTTGCTTTGTTTGGGATCTTAGCTATGAGAGGTATGTTGTTTTGATGGTCCAGTTAGGAATTTGCATTTTGTTTGTATTTGTGAATTGTTCATAAGGGATACCATGGGTGTTTGGGTGAGGAGTTTGCTTGATACAAATTGGGTTGGTGCCTTGGATAGTTGAGACTTGCATATCTACTAGATTGGTCCAGAAAGCATTCTATTGGTCAAAGGTCTCACTGCAATCTACTATAAAATCCAAGGGACATCATGTCGTGCAACAAGATAATAAAAAAACTAAGTTAACCTACATTACTTCATATGAACCACATGAAAATAACAAGTACAATAGTAAAATAACAACGATAAGAAATATCTACAAGAATCTTAGCTAACATGATGGCATGATCAAAGGGAAATAAATGATATTCAACAGAATAAGATGGATCAAAGCAAGCAGCAAGGTAGTCAAGATTCTTTAGGGTAGGTGCATGTAGGCTAAACATTGAATGCTCTTCCTTAACAGATATTCCTGATTCAATGTAGAGCGATGGAGAGCCTCAATATGCCGCTATGGATGAGAATCAGCAACATAACACCAACTAAACTGTTGCTATTCTTAAGTAGCGGTTTGTAACATTGGTAGATGATAAAATGATAGAATGTGTTATAAATGGTACGAACATGTTCATGTAAATCTCATTGTTTGACAAGTTGCTTCAATTATTTTTGAAGTTTTAGAGTTGATGTTGTGAAGGTTAAAAGAATATAAAAAAATCTTATTAATATAACTTAAAAAGGCTAAATAATCTAATATTACCAGTGATGCAACCATACATACAGCTCAATAGTGGGATAGGATCATATTACAATTGTCAAATTTGTTGGAATACTCTGCTTGTTTCTTTTAGTTTTTACCTTTGCTATCCCCTGTTTGCATCATGGTGGCCTAATCTGAAAATTATGGGAGCTTCCCCAACATCACAAAGATGTTATAAGATTGTTTTAAGTTTTTATATTCTTTTCCATTTTTATCTCTAAATTATTAACTTAAACACGCACATACAATATGGTTAGTCATTTCTATACTAATAGTTTTCTAAATTAATGATTTTATAAGCCTTGTATTTATATGATACAAATAAATTTCTATAATTCTTTTGATCATCTTATTCAGAGTGCTCCAGTGGCTTGTCACTGAGAGAACCACTTGATGCATGCTCAATTCAATTTCTAAAAGAGACAAGTAGATATTGTTGAAAATAACCATTAAAAAGAGGTGCACACTACATATTTTGGGTTCTAAGATTTGTTCCTTGTTAGGGACCTTAATGTTATTATAGGGATTTATTTGTGAATAACTTATAGTACAAGGGTAAGGGGGTAAGGGTCTGAAAATGTAATATTCCCATAATGAACTTCAAGAGCTCATTTACTGAAGGACTTCACGAAGTAGGTGCAAGAAAACAAAATACTTTCCTTTTCTCACTGCAGTATTGATTTTTCAAGTACGCTAATTCCTTGTATCATTTTTGTTCTTGCAGATATGTTGGCTGAGCTTCAAGAGCTTGTTGAATCTATTGATATGGCAAATGGTTAGTGCTATTGTCCTTTTTTTCTTCTAAAATGTTCTGTCTTGTTTTCAGATGTACAGATTCATTTGTATTGGTTAAGTTCAGTTATGTCAAAACTCTGAAACATAACTAAATATCTATGTGTGAATCATAAACAAATGGTAGTTGCTTGCAATTTTTAAGCCTATTCATCTATGATACGCCTCTCCTGTCAAATTTTGTATCAGATCCTGATCTAACTGTTCGCACAAAAGTACTTGGTGCAATATCTTGTAAGTTTCTTTTGCTAGCTATGTTTCACTATCATAAAAAAAACTCAGCTAAATTCTACATGTCAATACTATGGGAATTTTTTTTAATTTTCTTTTTGTGCTTATTTATATAGCTTTGATTCAGAACAACAAGGAAGGAATTAATGCATTCCGAATAGCAAATGGTTATGCCAGGCTCAGAAATGCACTAGGTTCAGAAAACATCAAATTTCAAAGGTTCTTCAAATGCTGATGCCATTGGATGCTTTATTTGCTATCATCTTGTATATTTTGATTGCTTTGCCTTTCAAGCATGCATGCATGGCTTGGGAAGCAGCCTCTCAAGCAGTCCAATATAACAAACTCATCGGCTTGTAAGCTCTAATTTACTAGTTTCAGTTCCACTTTCAGTTTCGATATCTTTTCATTATTTGATAATATTTCATATACTTGTGGAAATATCACATTACCTAGCTATCTTCTCAGTTCATACTTCCTAGTCTTTGATGGGGAAGAACACTCATGCATTGCCCAAGTGTATAAGCTTTATAAATGAAATATAAATTAAGCCAGAGATCTCAAGCCGGAGAACTTCTTGTTGGTGAACAAGGATGATGATTCCTCGCTCAAGGCCATAGATTTTGGCCTCTCAGTCTTCTTCAAGCCAGGTACTTACAATTTATTAGTTTATCATATATGATGATAAATTTGTCTCTTCCAAGATGTCCGTGATTGGAATATGTTGATAAATTCTATCACGATCTGAATACCTGCTTGTCATTAAACGGATGGTTCCATACTATGTTTGGTGAAAAGCCAATCATTCAAACTCAATCCATAATTGGTCACGTCAAATGAACAAGTCAAACTGGATTGGATTACTCTGGATTGACTATAACATTAGTGCATGCTGCTTATCATTTTTATTTTCCTCGTCTTAGCTTGGTTTCTATGGGGTAAATCAAACAAGCAGTTTCTTGATGATCAGATCATGACTGTCTTTTTGGAGGACAACGTTATTGCACCTTGATTATGCAATTGTTTCTTTTTTTTATAAGCATTACTGATCTTCGACTGAGATTGTAGCAGTATAAATTGGGTTTCCTGTAACCTCAGGTCAGCTGATGTCTGGACTGCAGGAGTGATTTTATACATATTATTATATGGGGGGCCACCCTTTTGGGCTGGTACAATTTTGATTTTATCACTTTCTTCTTGGTATTCATTCTTAGCTTTGTAGTAATCATATCAACTCTTAGATGGCTTTCATTCATGTTTATTTTCATGCAGAAACACAACAAGGGATATTTGATGCAGTTCTGAAGGGAGTCATTGATTTTGATTCTGACCCATGGCTAATGATATCTGATAGTGCCAAGGACCTCATAAGAAGGATACAAATTGAGGTTGCCAATTGAGTTTGTTAACTGCTCTTACTCCACCACCGGTTGGGATACTTGTTAAGTGGATACTTGTTAAGTTTTTTCAGCTCAGTGTGCATCTGCATCTGCCTCTCCATCTGCCGTGGAAGAGGTTGCCAATGTGTTACAGGCAATGTTAATAGTTTGCTCAGTGTGCATCTGTCGTGGAAGAGCCTCTGCAACTGCTCGGTGTGCAACTCTGCAGACAATTGGTGTAGCAGGCAGCATCATTATCAATGCAAATAGTTTTACACAGGTTGGACAGTTTTACATAGGTTTAACATGTTTTTCGTAGTATAATTGTTTCTTATTTTAGTTCTTTCGCCGAAACATGTTAAGATACATTTTTTTCTTTATTATATACTTTAATTTTATTTCATTTACATAAAATAATTAATATATGTTTTTTTTTGTAGGTGACAAAAATATTGGATTTTGTTAAAAATATGATTGTTGAAGATTGAAGATATAACAAAGTTTGGAAGTTCGGTTATGTTTTACTTTAGGAGAGACTTACTTTTTTTGTTAGTTCTTAAATTAAATACATTGAGTGCATTTGTGATTGTGATTAATGCATAGATATTTTTTGAGGTGACAAATTTGACAGTCTTGTATTGTAAAAAAATTGGCAATTATTAATTAACACTTTAATTTCAATTTAAAATTTTTATTTGTGTTTATGTTAATTAGTTATATGCGAAAATATTTATATCATGAAAATATTGAAAATGGGTGAGATATTTATTAATATATGATATTTTTAATGTCACAATAGAACACCAAATCATGTAGACAAAAATATCATTGTAAAATTCATATGAAGACATTTCAAAATGTCATAATAAATATCATTAGTGACATTTTTTATTATGATTATAAATTAAATTCAAGACACTTATAATTGTCTTGATAAATACTTTTAAAGGACATATAAATTTATCATCATTACTATAATAAAACAACATGTATAAATGTCATTACAAATCTTATAGTGACACTATTTTTTGTCACTATAACAATTATTCATGCTATTAGTGTTGTCACTATTTTTATTTTATAGTGACATTAATAATTGTCATAAGTGATAAGACTTTAGACGACATCACTATAGAGAACATTTTAACTTAATGTCACTATATCAAAAATGTCAGTATAAGTAATATATGATGACACTTTTCAATGTCATTAAAAGCATTTTCACTTCCCGATAGTAGCCTGATAACTGTTGTTATAAGCAAACTCTGCCAGGCTCAGGTATCGACATCAGCTTCCCTTGAAGTCCAAGGCACAAGCTCGTAACATGTCCTCTAATATCTGATTCACTCTTTCAGTCTGCCCGTCAGTCTGGGGGTGAAAGGCCGTACTGAATTTCAGCTTCGTGCCAAGAGCCTTCTGCACGTGTCCCCAAAAATCTAAAGTAAATCGACCATCCCGATCAGAGATAATGGTCTTGGGAACCCCATGTAGTCGGACAATTTCCTTGACGTACAGTTGAGCCAACTGCTCTACTGAGTAGGTCATCCTGATAGCCAGAAAATGGGCAGACTTGGTTAGCCTGTCCACAATAACCCATATACCATCATATCCGTTCGTTGTTCTAGGCAGCCCTAAGATGAAATCCAAAGAGATGTCTTCCCATTTCCACTCGGGGATCGGCAGAGGTTGCAGAACTCCTCCAGGCCTCTGGTGTTCTGCTTTGACCCTCTGGCAGGTCAAACACATACTGATATAGTGGGCTACATCTCGCTTCATACCGGACCACCAAAACTTGCTCTTCAGATCTTGATACATCTTGGTAGACCCAGGATGCATCGCATAAGGCGTTCCGTGAGCTTCCTCGAGGATTCTTGTCCGTAAGTCGGAGTCGTCGGGAACACATAATCGATCCCGAAGATATAAGACTCCGCTGTCTGAAATCCGAAATCCATCGTCCTTGCCTTCGAGAACCTCTTGCCTGATCCTCTGAAGGCTCGGATCATGATTCTGCTTTTCCAGAATATCGTCGAATAATGTCGGCGCAATCATCAGGGTGGATAACTGTCCTGATATGATTTCAATCCCGTAATTCATAATTTCCCCCCAGGGGTTGTGACAAAGCTGATAAGGACATCAAAGCAGCACATGATTTCCTACTGAGTGCATCGGCTACCTTGTTGGCTTTCCCCGGATGGTACATGATCTCACAGTCATAATCCTTGACCAATTCGAGCCATCTGCGCTGTCTCATATTCAAATCATTCTGGGTGAAGAAATATCGCAGACTCTGGTGATCTGTATAAACTTTACACTGAGTTCCATATAGATAGTGCCTCCATATTTTCAGCGCAAAGACCACCGCTGCTAGTTCTAAGTCATGGGTAGGATAATTCCTTTCATGTTCTTTGAGTTGCCTAGAGGCATAGGCAATCACCTTCCCATTCTGCATAAGCACAGCTCCGAGTCCCAGTTTGGATGCGTCGCTGTACATATCGAAACCCGTACCGCTTTCTGGAAGAGTCAATATCGGAGCGCTAGTCAGCCTCCTTTTCAGTTCCGTAAAGCTCTTCTCACATTCATTGGTCCATACATATTTCTTGTCTTTCTTAGTAAGAGCTGTCATAGGGGCTGCAATCCGAGAGAAGTCCTCTACAAATTTTCTGTAATAGCCTGCTAGCCCGAGGAAACTTCTGATTTCGCTGGCATTCTTGGGTCTGGTCTAGTTACTCACAGCTTCGATTTTAATTGGGTCCACCATTACTCCTTCCTTGGAGATAACATGTCCCAAGAATGATACTTGATCGAGCCAGAACTCGCATTTGGAAAATTTAGCATACAGTTGTTCCTTCTGAAGAATGTGTAGTACTATACTCAGGTGTTCAGCATGTTCTTCGGGAGTTCTCGAATATATAAGGATATCATCGATAAAGACGATCACAAATCTGTCGAGGAATGCCGAGAATACCCGATTCATTAAGTCCATAAACATAGCTAGAGCATTGGTAACTCCAAATGGCATAACTACGAACTCATAATGTCCGTATCTGGTTCGGAAAGTCATCTTCGGTATATCCTCCTTTTTCACCCTGACTTGGTGATAACTAGATCTCAGGTCAATTTTAGAGAAAACCGTGGCTCCCTTCAGTTGATCGAACAGGTCATCTATCCTGGGTAGAGGGTACCGAACATCGTGCATACATGATTTAGGATTGAACTTCAGCAAATTACTTTACTATAATGTTCTTACCTATTCTTGATAGTCACGTTGTTCAGCGCCCGATAGTCGATACACATTCATATCGACCCATCCTTCTTTTTCATGAACAGTACGGGAGCTCCCCAGGGAGAATGACTAGGGCGGATAAGTCCCTTGTCAAGCAGCTCCTGTAACTGTCCCTGTAATTCTTTTAATTCCGTCGGCGTCATACGGTACGGTGCTTTAGAAATGGGGTTAGTACCAGGAATCAATTCAATTGCAAATTCTATATCTCTTTCAGGTGCTAACCCTGGTAAGTCATCGGGAAATACCTCTGGGTAATTGAATACGACTTTGACGTCTTCTAGCTTCGGGCCCTCTGTAGGACTGGTATCAACCACATGAGCTAGAAACCCAGAGCATCCATTTTCTAACATCTTCCTTGCTTTCAGAGCCGATAAGAATTTGCTTGTCCTCTTCTTCGGCTCTCCGATAAATTCAAATAGAATTCCCGCCTCAGGTCGGAAGATAACCTTTCGTTTACGGCACTCGATAGAGGCGCCGTATTTGTTCAAGAAATCCATGCCCAATATCACATCATAATCTGGCATATCAAGCACTATCAGATCGCAGTAGAGTTCCCTATCTGCGATTCTAATCGGTGCGGTACGTAGCATTTGGGTAGAGGGCATCACCTCACCCGAGGGCAGAGTTGTCAGAAATTTGCAGTCTAAATCTTGCAGTGACATATCATTTCTTTTGGCATATTGCATAGAGATAAACGAATGTGTTGCCCCAGTGTCAAATAAAGCAGTAGCATACTGACTGTAAATAGATATCTGACCTGTGACAACGGTGGAGGCAGTTGCCACGTCTTCCTTCGTAAGAGAGAAAACCCTGGTGTTTGTCGTGGCAGGCGGGGCCTCTAATCTCCCCTGGCATATATGAGTACCATCTATAGCTGCCTGCATGTGGTGTAACTGGCGATGAGCACCTTTGTACTGAGCATGCTGCTGCTGAGGTGCTTTGGCTGCAGTAGGACACTCTCTGGCCATGTGTCCTTCCTATCCGCAGGTGAAGCATCTCCTAGCGCCCAAGAGGCATGTCCCGAGGTTCATCATCCCACAAGTGGCGCACGGAGGGTACTTAGGTTTCTTGCCTGCTGGTCCACTGGCAGATTTATTCCATGGCTTCCTCTTTCCGTTGTGGTTCTTTTTCCAGTGGGGGTTGCTATTCTGAGGTTTCTGACCTCCCGACTGACTCTGATTCTTGCTGGCGGTCAGTGCTTGGTTTTGCTGGTTAATATTCTTCAGATAATGCTCAGTAATAAGGGCGGTGCTGAACAGCTCCTGTAAGGCCCGCTTTTTTTTTTCATAAGCGGCGTTACGTTAACATGCTTAGGGCATGTAGACATTATAAGGCAGCGGAATAACTTTAACTTATACATGCCCTGCTACCATTCTTAACTTAATGACATAGGAACCTTAGCATATTAACTTTGAACATAAGCATCATATCACATCATGTCATACGTAACGTCATATCATAAAGTTCCATAGGTCATTATTCAGACATATAAGTAACCAAGGTGAAGTTCTAACATAAATAGTAAACATAGAGTTTCCTGGGCCAAGTCACTACTACACACATGCGTTCTTGCCCTCCTGCTGCTTCCATCATTGTCCCCTTGAATGATCTGCGGTATAAGGAAATAAGACTATAAGCACACAGGCTTAGTAAGACTCTTTCCTACTCACAAAATCATTCATCATTCATCATCTCATAATAAGCACATGAAAACATTAACATACTTGGTGCTCTACTTAGGACATAACATCTTAAATCACTTATCGTATACATAACATGGCATGAACATAAACATAGTAGCATTCTAAGCATGGCATAATACTTGGCATGAACATAAACATAGTAGCATTCTAAGCATGGCATAACACTTGGCATGAACATAAACATAGTAGCATTCTAAGCATGGCATAATACTTGGCATGAACATAAACATAGTAGCATTCTAAGCATGGCATAATACTTGGCATGAACATAAACATAGTAACATTCTAAGCATGGCATAATACTTGGCACAAACATAAACATAATGAACATTCTTCCTATCATAACATATGAGCATCTTCTTAGCATTATCATGGCATAGATCATTTGTTCTCATGCATATTTCTTAACATGAAGCGTAAGCATAAAATCTTATCATCATAGCATAATGCATAACATGAATGGAGGCATGAGTGGAATGCATATACATATATGGATGCTTAGTTTAAAATCTTACTTTTCATGAACATACTTTTCATAAACATACTTTTTCATAATGAATGCATGGGCAATGCATATATATCATAAGGATGCTTAATCATTAAAAACATACTTTTCATTTCTTAAACATAATCATCATAACATCATTTGGGGTCCCCGGCTTGTACCACATACATACATCATAGCGCATATCCCTAGCAAGTCCGAGGTCGCGAGCCCCAACTTACTAGGGTAAGGACAGCATAGTCCGTAGTCCCCGAACCGAGGCGTTCTTAAGGTGCCCATCCCTGTTGCACAGCTCCGGTAGTGCCAGAACCGTGGACAGCTTCGGTAGTCCCGAACCGGGGCGTTCTTAAGGTGCCCATCCCTTGGACCCATACTTCGGTCCGGTACAAGCTCATTCATAAAGTAAAATACTTTGCATGCTTCATCATTCATAAGCCATTCATGGCGTACTTATCATAGCATAACTTGTTACGGCTCGGCACGTCTACCGGCCCATTTACCGGTCCTTGTGACCGTCGTACCATCGACCATCGACCGTGCCGTTTAGCATATTTATGCCTTAAAGACATAAGCATCATCTTTCATTCATCATCACTCATAGCATATTCATTCATTCATCATACTTAACATCATCATTATGCCTTAAAGGCATGAACCTTAACTTCATTCTTCATTTTCATTTTTAGACATGACATCATTTTCATTCTTAAACATGGGATCATTTTCATTCTTAAACATGGCATCATCCTCATTCTTAAACATAAACATAACATACTTAACATGGCATCATTCATATCATGAACATAACATAACATACCTATCATAGCATTATTCTTATCATGAACATAAACCTATCATACTTATCATGGCATTATTCATTATCATGGCATATCATTCATAAACATGGCATATCATGCATAAACATGGCATATCATTCATAAACATGGCATATCATTCGTAAACATGGCATATCATTCATAACATGGCATATCATTCGTAAACATGGCATATCATTCATAACATGGCATATCATTCATAAACATGACATATCATGCATAAACATGGCATATCATTCATAAACATGGCATATCATTTATAAACATGGCATATCATTCATAAAACACAAATCACATCTTACCATAGGGCCATTGGGACCCTTACTTGAAATAAATCTTAACTTTTACCCTATTAACCCTTCTTGGCCGAAGCTTGTGGAGTCCCAAGGCCATGTGAAAATTCACATAATCACCATCCATCATCCTTATATCATGGCAACACATAAACATATGCTTGAAGTTAAAGACTCAACCCTAACCCTTGGGTCCTTGGGGTTGGCCGAACCATATGGGGCCTCTAGGTACTCCAAAAATTCCCAAAAATTATATTTAACCTCTACACATCATAAGGAATCATTAAATAACATTATCATGATTTTTATCATAATTATAGACCTTTAAAACATGGTGGCCGAAACCCTTAAACTCAGGGTTCTTAGTTTTTGTTTCTTTCATGTTGGCCGAAACCCTAGGGTGTCCTAGGGTACTCCAAAAATTCCCAAAAATTATATATAACCTCTTAACATCATAAGGGAACATTAAATAACATTATCATGATTTTTATCATAATTATAGACCTTTAAAACATGGTGGCCGAAACCCTTAAACTCAGGGTTCTTAGTTTTTGTTTCTTTCATGTTGGCCGAAACCCTAGGGTATCCTAGGGTACTCCAAAAATTCCCAAAAATTATAATTAACCTCTACACATAATAAGGGAACATTAAATAACATTATCATGATTTTTATCATAATTATAGACCTCTAAAACATGGTGGCCGAAACCCTTAAACTCAGGGTTCTTAGTTTTTGTTTCTTTCATGTTGGCCGAAACCCTAGGGTATCCTAGGGTACTCCAAAAATTCCCAAAAATTATAATTAACTTCTAAACATCATAAGGGAACATTAAATAACATTATACAGATTTTTAGAATAATTTTAGATCTTAAAAAAATCATGGCCGAAACCCTTAAACATAAAGTTCTTAGTTTTCTTTCCTTTCAACATCAAATCCAAAATCCAACCACTATGTCATACTAAAAATCATAAAAATCATAGGGAACTATTATACCACAGGTGAGGGAGTCTTACCTTGGGGTTTCTAAATTTTTAGACCTTGGATGGAGAGAAGGAAGAAGACTTGATGTCTCTTGACCACACCTAGTCCTTGGATCCTTGTAAGAACTTTAGATCTTGGGAGATGGAGCCTTGGTGGAAACTTTTCCAAGGGGAACTCTTCCTTAGAATTTCGGATAGAATGAGAAGGGAGGAGGGGAGCAAATGCACTTGATGGTGAAGAGAAGTAACCCCCCAAACCCCCTCTTTATAGCTCCTTTAAAGAGGCAAATGAAGAGTCTCTCCATGACCCTTCATCTCCTTCTACTTCTTAACCAACCTCCACTTCATTTACTCATAAGTATTCCTTGCTAGGTGAGTTGGTTAAAGCATTCATGGTTGTAAAGAGGTCCAAGGTTCAATCCTTGGCCCTTGCACCTTTATTTTTCATTTTATTTAAACCTTTTCCTCTAATTTTCGAAAGTTCCCTTTTATTTCGAAAATTCTCCAAAAATCACCCATAATTATGCTAATATTCCTAAATAAAATTCTTTTATATTTATATTAATTTTACCTAATTTATATTAATTTTACCTAATTAATACCCATTTTTGGAGCCCATTTAAAGCTCATTAGTACCTAATTTCTCCATTAAAATAGAAAAATTAGGCTAAGACTTACCCATAATCATGCTAATATGCCTAATTAAATCCTATTTATATTTATACTAATTATTACCGAAATCCACCTATAATCATGGTACTAAAAAGCCCACATAAAACCCATTAGTACTTAGTTTTCTCAATTTAAATGAGAAAACATGGATTTTCTAGGCCAAAGTTCTCCTTAATATTTCTAGGTCCCTTGGAAAATTATTTAAACATGCTTAATATTTTAAGAAAATATTAAGAGAATTTTCCGGGTCGTTACAATCCCCCATACCTCGTGAAAGTTCATCCTCGAACTTAGAATAACTCCGGGTACTTGCGCCTCATCTCGTCCTCGCGCTCCCAGGTAGCTTCTTCGAACCGTTGACTTTGCCATAGAACCTTGACTAAGGGCACTTCCTTACTCCTCAGCTTCTTGGCTTCCCTATCCAAAATCTGGATGGGTCTGCTCTCATAGCTTAGGTCCTCTTGCACTTGCACCGTCTGTGGCTTGATCACTTGGTCCATATTTGGGATACACTTTTTCAGCAGGGACACATGGAATACGTTATGGATAGCTGACATCTCTGGAGGCAGCTCCAGCTCATATGCCACCCTACCGACTCTTTTCAGAATCAGGTACGGCCCCACATAGCGTGGACTTAGTTTTCCTTTCTTCCCAAATCTGGTCACTCCCTTCTTCATACCGGACCACCAAAACTTCTCCTTCAGATCCTGATACATCTTGGTGGATCCTGGATGCATCAAGTAAGGGGTTCCGTGAGCTTCTGCCAGTATCTCTTTTCGAAGCTTCGGATCACTAGGAATACATAGATGATCCCTAAGGTAGAGTATTCCCCCTTCGGCGATATGAAAACTATCGCCCTTTCCTTCTAGGATCTCCTGTTTTATTTTCTGGAGACTTAGATCACCATTTTGTTTTTCCAATATGTCCTCACATAGCGCGGGTGATATTGTCATGGTGGAAAGTCGCCCGGAGATGACTTCGACCCCAAAATTCATAATTTCTTTTTCAAGTGGTCGGGATAATTTAGATATGGACATCAAGGTGGCACTTGACTTCCGGCTGAGTGCATCGGCCACTTTGTTCGCCTTTCCTGGATGATAGAAGATCTCGCAGTCGTAGACCTTCACCAACTCGAGCCATCGGCGTTGTCTCATATTCAGGTCTTTCTGAGTGAAGAAATATCGCAGACTCTGGTGGTCTGTATAAATCTTACACTGCGCTACATATAGAGATAATGTCTCCATATTTTAAGAGCGAAGACCACCGCGGCCAGTTCCAGATCATGAGTGGGGTAATTCTCTTCATATTCCTTAAGTTACCTAGAGGCATAAGCAATGACCTTACCACTCTGCCTAAGTACAGCTCCAAGTCCTAGCTTGGAAGCATCGCTGTATATATCGAAGTTCTGATTATTTCTTTGACATATAATTGGCTAATGTCATTATTAACTCCATGATATAATTATATGCATACATCATAGTTATATACTTATTTTAATCATGGGTACCTAATAATAATAGTATGCTTCCGAATATTAATTCTCAACCCGGGTTACGAATTATATTAGTTGTATGATTATTATAGAATAGGTGAGATCCTACTTATTATATTACCATAAAATAACTTAAGGTAGTCTTATATATTATATATAAGGCATCAGTAACCCATAACCTATAATAAGTGTTAAAATAATTAGCACCCTACCCTATGCGTCCCTACCTAAGTTATACCGTATGACCTATACCATTAATTATATCAGTATTAATATCATGGAACTAATGTTATACGCTAACATAGGTGAGAGTGTTATAATCTCCTGTGGGTATGTAGGCTATCAGAAAATTTTCTACATGTGACTATATTATAGATTATACATAATATCATAAATTATAGTTTTTTTTCCTACCCCTATATTATTCTAATATTTAATTCCTAAAAGAAAATAAAGTATCATTCATCGTTACATATCGTAACGTACTTTTTCATCATAAATACCGTTCATGCTTGCATATCTTAAAATCATAAAACATCTTCCTACTATAAGATATGTAAAGAGGTACTTACTTGGAAGCGGCAGGAAGAGGGCTTGATGTGTGTGTAGTGAGAAGGTTACTGCTCTGATACCAACCTATAACGCCCGCTTTTTTTTTTTCCATAAGCGGCGTTACGTTAACATGCTTAGGGCATGTAGACATCATAAGGCAGCGGAATAACTTTAACTTATACATGCCCTGTTACCATTCTTAACTTAATGACATAGGATCCTTAGCATATTAACTTTGAACTTAAGCATCATATCATATCATGTCATACGTAACGTCATATCATAAGGTTCCATAGGTCATTATTCAGACATATAAGTAACCAAGATGAAGTTCTAACATAAATAGTAAACATAGAGTTTCCTGGGCCAAGTCACTACTACACACATGCGTTCTTGCCCTCCTGCTGCTTCCATCATTGTCCCCTTGAATGATCTGCGGTATAAGGAAATAAGACTATAAGCACACAGGCTTAGTAAGACTCTTTCCTACTCACAAAACCATTCATCATTCATCATCTCATAATGAGCACATGAAAACATTAACATACTTGGTGCTCTACTTAGGACATAACATCTTAAATCACTTATCGTATACATAACATGGCATGAACATAAACATAGTAGCATTCTAAGCATGGCATAATACTTGGCATGAACATAAACATAGTAGCATTCTAAGCATGGCATAATACTTGGCATGAACATAAACATAGTAGCATTCTAAGCATGGCATAATACTTGGCATGAACATAAACATAGTAACATTCTAAGCATGACATAATACTTGGCACGAACATAAACATAATGAACATTCTTCCTATCATAACATATGAGCATCTTCTTAGCATTATCATGGCATAGATCATTTGTTCTCATGCATATTTCTTAACATGAAGCGTAAGCATAAAATCTTATCATCATAGCATAATGCATAACATGAATGGAGGCATGAGTGGAATGCATATACATATATGGATGCTTAGTTTAAAATCGTACTTTTCATGAACATACTTTTCATAAACATACTTTTTCATAATGAATGCATGGGCAAAGCATATATATCATAAGGATGCTTAATTTTTAAAAACATACTTTTCATTTCTTAAACATAATCATCATAACATCATTTGGGGTCCCCGGCTTGTACCACATACATACATCATAGCGCGCATCCCTAGTAAGTCCGAGGTCGCGAGCCCCAACTTACTAGGGTAAGGACAGCATAGTCGGTAGTCCCCGAACCGAGGCGTTCTTAAGGTGCCCATCCCTGTTGCACAGCTCCGGTAGTGCCAGAACCGTGGACAGCTTCGGTAGTCCAGAACCGGGGCGTTCTTAAGGTGCCCATCCCTTGGACCCATACTTCGGTCCGGTACAAGCTCATTCATAATGTAAAATACTTTGCATGCTTCATCATTCATAAGCCATTCATGGCGTACTTATCATAGCATAACTTGTTACGGCTCGGCCCGTCTACCAGCCCATTTACCGGTCCTTGTGACCGTTGTACCGTCGACCATCGACCGTGCCGTTTAGCATATTTATGCCTTAAAGACATAAGCATCATCTTTCATTCATCATCATTCATAGCATATTCATTCATTCATCATACTTAACATCATCATTATGCCTTAAAGGCATGAACCTTAACTTCATTCTTCACTTTCATTTTTAGACATGGCATCATTTTCATTCTTAACATGGCATCATTTTTATTCTTAAACATGGCATCATTTTCATTCTTAAACATGGCATCATCCTCATTCTTAAACATGAACATAACATACTTAACATGGCATCATTCATATCATGAACATAACATAACATACCTATCATAGCATTATTCTTATCATGAACATAAACCTATCATACTTATCATGGCATTATTCATTATCATGGCATATCATTCATAAACATGGCATATCATGCATAAACATGGCATATCATTCATAAACATGACATATCATTCATAAAGATGGCATATCATTCGTAAACATGGCATATCATTCATAACATGGCATATCATTCATAAACATGGCATATCATTCATAAAACACAAATCACATCTTACCATAGGGTCATTGGGACCCTTACTTGAAATAAATCTTAACTTTTACCCTATTAACCCTTCTTGGCTGAAGCTTGTGGAGTCCCAAGGCCATGTGAAAATTCACATAATCACCATCCATCATCCTTATATCATGGCAACACATAAACATATGCTTGAAGTTAAAGACTCAACCCTAACCCTTAGGTCCTTGGGGTTGGCCGAACCATATGGGGCCTCTAGGTACTCCAAAAATTCCCAAAAATTATACATAACCTCTACACATCATAAGGGAACATTAAATAACATTATCATGATTTTTATCATAATTATAGACCTTTAAAACATGGTGGCCGAAACCCTTAAACTCAGGGTTCTTAGTTTTTGTTTCTTTCATGTTGGCCGAAACCCTAGGGTGTCCTAGGGTACTCCAAAAATTCCAAAAAATTATAAATAACCTCTACACATCATAAGGGAACATTAAATAATATTATCATGATTTTTATCATAATTATAGACCTTTGAAACAGGTGGCCGAACCCTTAAACTCAGGGTTCTTAGTTTTTGTTTCTTTCATGTTGGCCGAAACCCTAGGGTATCCTAGGGTACTCCAAAAATTCCCAAAAATTATAATTAACCTCTAAAAATAATAAGAGAACATTAAATAACATTATCATGATTTTTAGCATAATTATAGACCTTTAAAACATGGTGGCCGAAACCCTTAAACTTAGGGTTCTTAGTTTTTGTTTCTTTCATGTTGGCCGAAACCCTAGGGTATCCTAGGGTATTCCAAAAATTCCCAAAAATTATAATTAACTTCTAAACATCATAAGGGAACATTAAATAACATTATACATATTTTTAGCATAATTTTAGATCTTAAAAGCATGGTGGCCGAAACCCTTAAACATAAAGTTCTTGGTTTTCTTTCCTTTCAACATCAAATCCAAAAACCAACCACTATGTCATACTAAAAATCATTAAAATCATAGGGAACTATTATATCACAGGTGAGGGAGTCTTACCTTGAGGTTTCTAAATTTTTAGACCTTGGATGGAGAGAAGGAAGAAGACTTGATGTCTCTTGACCACACCTAGTCCTTGGATCCTTGTAAGAACTTTAGATCTTGGGAGATGGAGCCTTGGTGGAAACTTTTCCAAGGGGAACTCTTCCTTAGAATTTCGGCTAGAATGAGGAGGGAGGAGGGGAGCAAATGCACTTGATGGTGAAGAGAAGTAACCCCCCAAACCCCCTCTTTATAGCTCCTTTAAAGAGGCAAATGAAGAGTCTCTCCATGACCCTTCATCTCCTTCTACTTCTTAACCAACCTCCACTTCATTTACTCATAAGTATTCCTTGCTAGGTGAGTTGGTTAAAGCATTCATGGTAGTATAACAGGTCCAAGGTTCAATCCTTGGCCCATGCACCTTTATTTTTCATTTTATTTAAACCTTTTCCTCTAATTTTCGAAAGTTCCCTTTTATTTCGAAAATTCTCCAAAAATCACCCATAATTATGCTAATATTCCTAAATAAAATTCTTTTATATTTATATTAATTTTACCTAATTTATATTAATTTTACCTAATTAATACCCATTTTTGGAGCCCATTTAAAGCTCATTAGTACCTAATTTCTCCATTAAAATAGAAAAATTAGGCTAAGACTTACCCATAATCATGCTAATATACCTAATTAAATCCTATTTATATTTATACTAATTATTACCGAAATCCACCTATAATCATGGTACTAAAAAGCCTACATAAAGCCCATTAGTACTTAGTTTTCTCAATTTAAATGAGAAAACATGGATTTTTAGGCCAAAGTTCTCCTTAATATTTCTAGGTCCCTTGGAAAATTATTTAAACATGCTTAATATTTTAAGAAAATATTAAGAGAATTTTCCGGGTCGTTACAGCTCCTCTGCAGTCTGTGGACTATTAACGCCGCCGGCTACATTCAGAGCTATCTTGGGACTGAGCATCTTGGTCATTAATCTGACCCTTTCTTTCTCTGTACTGACCAGCTCCGGACATAATCGTGCCAGTCGGTTGAATTGCTTAACGGCATCGTTGACTGAGAGATTTCCTTGCCGGAATTCGGTGAACTCATCAAAATGCCTGTTTGTGACTCGCATATTAATGAATTCCTCCAGAAATTCGGACTCGAAGTCCTTCCACTTCATCTGGTCCACTGACCTTCTAGCTTTTACCCATTCCCACCACATCCTGGCGTCGCCAGTGAGGCAGAATGAGACACATTTAATTTTCTCATGCTCAGGTCAGTCTAATAATTCCACTGTGCTCTCGACTATCTTGAGCCAGGCCTTGGCGTCCCAGGGCTCGCAGGTGCCAGAGAACTTTTCCGACTTCAGTCTCTGCCACTGAATCAGATAGGCCTCCAGTCGGACTCCTCTGGCCTGAGTGTCCGGGGGTGCCTGCGCAGTTGGAGGCTCAGTGGGTATCACATTCTGACTTCCTTGCGGGGTTGCAGTGTTCTCCTGCTGGGTCATCAGAGTGTTTATTATCTGCTGTTGTTCAGTGACCTGGCGCTGCAGGTCTGTGATCACCTGCATCATATCGGGTGGGGGTGCGGTCTCATTACCCCGATTGCTACGTCTTCTAGCCATATCTATCATACCGGTAATAAATAAACTAACATAAGCATTAACACTACTTTCACTTGTTATGCAAGCATAAATCATCTCTATATAATCATTACTGTACATGAAACAAAGTAAAGCGAGGTTAGGATCTCTTACTTGGAAGCGGCAGGATGAAGCTTGATGTGTGTGTAGTGGAGGGGAAACCTGGCTCTGATACCAACTTGTAACGCCCGCCCTTATATCTACTCTCGGGGCGGGGTTACGTACAATCAATCATATAATTTTAAAATAAAAAAAAACAAAAGTGCAAGGACTAAGTACTGAGCATGCTTGTTTAAAACTATCAAGTGATATTTACAAGTGCTAAGCATACTAGTCAGTGCATACCAATCAGATATCATGCTTTAATGATTAGAACATGGTAGGTGCATAGCAAGTTCAGTAACACATAAATCATGATAGTGAGGTTATACATTCCATTCCAAGGCATCATGAAATCACATCCTAGAACATCATTTAGAAGCATAGTTATAGGTTTCCATGCATAATAACAGTTCATAAGATTCAGTCTAAAGGAAGTCTAGAACATCATGTGAAATATCTTAATCAAGAGTTATCCTATAACATGATAGGTTCACAAGTAGTTCAACTCACAACATAATCAAACATAATCGAGTATAAGAGTAATCCAAGTGTAATCACTAACATTCAAGAGTACCAACCCTAATCACTAACATTCATGATCAAGGAAACATCAACATAAGAATAGTAAAGTAGATATAAGAATCTTTCTTTCCCGAGCCACCACCCCACACATCTTCAGCCCTCCTGCCTCTTCCTTTAGTTTAAGTGTCCCTTACTCTTATCTGCAGCATAAGACAACACATAAACTAGTAAGCACAAATGCTTAGTAAGGATCCTGTCCTACTCGCAAAATCCATACGGAAGAATACAACATGTACACATAATGAATCATAAGCATGAGTTTATCATAGCATACTAAACATCAAAGTTTCTAAGCAAGCAGTATAAAGTATCTTAAGCATACCCTTCACATATAATAAATGTTTTCAAAACAATTCCATAAAGGTATTACTTAAAAATACTTTAACATCATATAGGGGCCCAGTTGTGTACCACATCAAGCGCGTTCCCTAATGAATTGGGGTAGCGAGCCACCAACCCATTAGAGCAGGACCCTTCCGTCCTACCGGAGCCATGACCTTCAGTTAACATGTACCCCGGATTTGTTTAACGACCCCCTTCCGAGTCGGGTACACAACTTTCAAAGTAAAATACTTATCATGCTTTTACATATATGCTAAGGAGTACTCCAAATCCACTCTCAAGGGACACACCACTCTTCAAGGGTGCTCATGATCTCATAGGGACACACCACACAACATAAGGGGTGCTCTTGATCCCATACTTAGTGGAGTATTCTTTCAAGCATATCAACATACACATCACATGCAATTCATAAGGGTGCCCCATGGGCTACAAGACATGCTCATACATACATTATATTTCAACCACTTAAACATACTTTATATATGACAAGATTGGTCACATAAATCATATTCATATCATAGGAAGTGGTAGCATGCTTCATGGGTTAATTTAATTCTTCCCAACCCTAATGTTTCATGCATGGCCGAAAGTTACATGCTAGGGAAAGTTAAGTTCTCCAATCAAGCATTCCATTTAAACATTTATACAAACACCATGTATACGCTATCATGCAATACACTAAGCATAGAATACATCATAGGATAATCATGCAACCCTAAACCCTAATTCTTCATGCCTTGGCCGAAAGTGTAGGGTAGGGAAAAGTTGGGTTTTTGAAACCAAACATTTATACAAACACCTTGTATACACTATCATGCAATACACTAAGCATAGGATACAAATTCTTCATGCCTTGGCCGAAAGTGTAGGGTGTTCAACCCTAGTTTTTGTCATCACAACATGAAGGGAAAACAACATATATATATACCCTAAGTCCCAAGGGGTCTCCTCATGCATCAAGGAGTAGCCAAGGCCTCCCCCTTGGGGGTGGCCGAAACTTGCACAAGGGACAACTCCCATTTTCGAAAAAAAGAAGAAGAAGAAGGAATCATGCAACAATAATTACACTGCAGGCGAGGGAATACATACATCCTTTTCGCTTGAAATTCACATTCTCTAAATCCTTAGGGTACCCTTGGTTGAAGGAGGGGTGAGAGTTCCCCTTGCTAGAACTTCTCTAGGACCCTTGGCCCTAGTAGAGAGCAAGATCCTTGGATGGGGTCTTCTTCCTTCCAATTCCCTAGGGTTAGAACCCTAGGGTGTATTTTCGAAAAATGAAAAGGAGAAGAGGCTTCTAGGTTTCGGTGGGGAGAGTGGGGAAGAAGAAGAATGAAAGTTCTTTCTCCCTCTCCCTCCCTCCTCTCTTATTTATACTATTCTCATGAAGGGACATGTGTATCACCCCAAAATTTTCCCATATGAAATATGAAGAATTCATGAAACATTATTATGAAATGTCATGATGGGCTTGGCTTAATGGGCTTTGATATGGATTTGTGCAAAATGTGATAAAAAGAAGATGTAGAAAGGAGGAAGCAATGATCGAATCTTGAACCTCCTAGTTGCACTAACCATGTCTTAACCATTGCACCAAGGATGTTTTCTTGTTGAGAGAATAAGAAACATGCTTGTTAAAGCTAGGGAAGTGAAGAGACATGTCTCTTCATGAGAAGAGTATAAATAAGAGAGGGAAAAGAAGTTGCATTTCTCTCTTCTTCTTCCCCACTTCAAAACCGAAACCTAGAGCCTCTTCTTCTTCTTCATTTTTTCGAAAAGTACACCCTAGAGTTCTAACCCTAGGGAATTGGAAGGAGGAAGATCACATCCAAGGATCTTGCCCTCTACTAGGGCCAAGAATTCTAGAGAAGTTCTAGTGAAGGAAACACTCACCCCTCCTTCAACCAAGGGTACCCTAAAGATTTAAAGAAGGTGAAATTCAAGCGAAAGGATGTATGTATCCCCTCGCCTGCAGTGTAATTGTTGTGCATGAATCTTTTGTTCTTCTTGTTTTTCGAAAAAAGGGAAAATCCCTTGTGTAAGTTTCGGCCACCCCTTAGGGGAAGGCCTTGGTTACTCCTTGATGCATGAGAAGACCCCTTGGAACTTAGGATATATGTATATTTGTTTCCTTCATGATGTTAGGAACAAAACCCTAGGGTTTTGCCCTTATGTAGGTTTTGGCCACCCCTAAGGGGGAGACCTTGGTTACTCCTTGATGCATGAGAAGACCCCTTGGAACTTAGGGTATACATATATGTTGTGTCCTTTCATATTGTGATAACAAAAACTAGGGTTTAGGGTTTGGATAGGTTTCGGCCAAGGCATGGAAACTAGGGTTAGTGAAGGTTGAATTATCCTATAATATATCCACGCTTAGTGTATTGTATGATAGTGTATACAAGGTGTTTGTATAAATGTTTGTGTGAATGTTTCATTGCCAAAAACCCTAATACTCCTACCCTATGACTTTCGGCCAACACCCTAAGATTAGGGATTGTGAAGGTTAAACTACCCTATGAGATATGCTTATGTTTGGGGATGATGATATGTATATGCATGTGATGTTTAAATGGAATATTTGATTGGAAAACTTAACTTCCCCCTAGCATGACTTTTGGCCAAGGCATGAACCATTAGGGTTGTGAAGGTTGATTACCCCATGATGTATGCTATGCATAGTATGATACATGATATATATATATGTGATGCTTGTGTGGGATGTACTCTATGAGATATGCTTATGTTTGGGGATGATGATATGTATATGCATGTGATGTCTAAATGGAATGTTTGATTGGAAAACTTAATTTTTCCCTAGCATGACTTTCGGCCAAGGCAAGGAACATTAGGGTTGTGAAGGTCGATTTCCCCATGATGTATGCTATGCTTAGTATGATACATGATGTATATATATGTGATGCTTGTATGGGAAGTTTGATGTCAAAAAAACCTAACCTATCCTTACCTTATGAATTTCGGCCAAACCCTAGTTTAGGGTTAGGAAGAATGAATTTAATCCATGAAGCATGCTACCACTTTCTATGATATGAGTATGATTTATGTGACCAATCTTGTCATATATAATGTATGTTAAGTGGTTGAAATATGATGTATGTATGAGCATGTCTTATAGCCCATGGGGCACCCTTATGAGATTGCATGTGATGTGTATGTTAAAATGCTTGAAAGGATACTCCACTAAGTATGGGATCAAGAGCACCCCTTATGTTGTGTGGTGTGTCCCTATGGGATCATGAGCACTCTTGAAGAGTAGTGTGTCCCTTGAGAGTGAATTTGGAGTACTCCTTAGCATATATGTAAAGACATTATAAGTATTTTACATTGTAAGTTGAGGTACCTGACTCGGAAGGGGGTCGTTAAACAAATCCGGGGTGCATGTTAACTTAAGGTCATGGCTCTGGTAGGACGGAAGGGTCCTGCTCTAATGAGATTGGTGGCTCGCTACCCCAATTCATTAGGGAACGCGCATTATGTGGTACACAACTGGGCCATATATGATGTTGATGTATTTTTAAGTAATACCTTTATGGAATTGTTTTGAAAACATTTATTATATGTGATGGGTATGCTTAAGATACTATATACTGCTTGCTTAGAAACTTTGATGTTTAGTATGCTGTGATGAACTCATGCTTATGATTTATTATGTGTGCATGTTATATTCCTTCGTATGGATTTTGCGAGTAGGACATGATCCTTACTAAGCATTTGTGCTTACTAGTTTATGTGTTGTCTTATGCTGCAGATAAGGGTAAGGAACACTTAAACTAAAGGAAGAGGCAGGAGGGCTGAAGATGTGTGGGGTGGTGGCTCGGGAAAGAAAGACTTCTATATCTACTTTATTATGCTTTTGTTTATGTCTCCTTGATAATGAATGTTAGTGATTACTCTTATACTTGATTAGGTTTGATCATGTTGTGAGTTGAACTACTCGTGAACCTATCATATTGTAGAATAACTCTTAATTAAATATTTCACATGATGTTCTAGACTTCCTTTAGACTCAATTTGATGAACTAATATTATGCAATGGAATGTATAACCTCACTATCATGATTTATGTGCTACTAAACTTACTACGCACCTACCATGTTCTAATGATCCAAGCATGATATTTGATTGGCATGTACTGACTAGTATGCTTAGTACTTGTAAATATCACTTGATGGTTTTAGACAAGCATGCTCAGTACTTAGTCCTCGCACTCTTGCATTGTTTTTATGTTATGTTAAAATAATTATATGATTGATTGATTGTATGTAACCCCGCCCCGAGAGTAGATATAAGGGCGGGCGTTACAACATGTCTCTTCACTTCCCTAGCTTTAACTAGCACGTTTCTTATTCCCTCAACACGAAACACTCTTGGTGCATTGGTTAAGACATGGTTAGTGTAACTAGGAGGTTCAAGGTTTGATCCTTGCTTCCTCCTTTCTACACTTTCTTTTTATCACATTTTACACTAATCCACATCAAAGCCCATTAAGCCAAGCCCATCATGACATTTCATAATAATGTTTCATGAATTCATAACATTAAATATGGGAAAAATTGGGGTGTTACATTCTTACTTGGTAGACGGCAGGACTGATGCTTGATGTCAGTGTGGCGGAAAGGCGGAAACTTGGCTCTGATACCAAACCTATAACGACCCTCTCTTCTTAACCTTATCCTTAGAGGGAGGTCACAGTTTCTTCTTCTCTTTTCTTTTTTTTTTCTACATTGCTCCCAGTCGACTGATGATAGGTGCAGTCGAATGGTGCCAGTCGACTCTGTTAGATCGTGATCGTCAAGCTAGAGGGGGGTGAATAGCTTCTTTCATATTCTACCTACAATCGTTAGTGCGCAAGTGGAATATACTAAATAAAAACAAACCTAACGAAGAAGAAACACACTTATTTACGTGGTTTGGAGATAATACTCCTATTCCACGGCTGCTTGTAAGGTGGGCGATCCCTAATCCGTCCGTGGATGATTCCCCGGAGCACCTCTGGCTAGATCTCGTAGCTCCTTGTTAGTGGAGAAACCTCACCACAACCCCTGGAGAATACCTGAGCAACAAAGGCTACTAACCAGCTCTTTCCAAGCATGTTTCGCCAAAGAAGAAAAGCCTGAAACGAGCTCCCTTAAATAGAGCTCGAGTTCTGATATGGCCGCTACCAGTCGACTGCCCCTGGGGCAGTCGACTGGTCCCATCTAGATTCGACCGTTACGCCCAACGTTTGAATCTCCAGCCATGACTAGTCGACTGCCCCTTTCCTAAGCCTATGGTTACACTTCTCGAGTACATTTCTCTCCGCACTCGAACCCTCCCGGCTTAGTTCCCGAGTACAAACACTCACACTCGGACCCTTACAACCTGGCTGACTCTTCAATCAGCAGTATCGATCTGTTGCCTTCACGCCCTCTTCATCTTCGGCTCCCATCCCTCAGATGCGCACGTAAGCCCTCGGCTTGCCTTCATGTCATCCTTCACGCATGCCTCGAAGTCCGCATCCCTCGGCTCATTGTCTCTGCTTCAGTAGCCTCGATTCGTCACCTTCAAGCCCTCTTCGACTTTGGCCCACGCTCGGATACGCACACAAGCCCGCGGCTTGCCTTCATGTTATCCTTCATCTAGGCCTCGAAGTCCGCTTCTCTCAGCTCATCGTACCTGCTCTGTCCATGGTCCCTCGGATGCGCACGTAAGCCCACGGCTTGCCTCCATGCCACCTTTCACCTGAAGACCTCCAACCAAGTCTATGGGTACCTGCAAACCAGTACACTCACATACACATATGAGACCACAATAAACCCCTAACATAACCATATTGACACACACATCAAAACCCATGATCCTCCGGATCATACCCAGGCCGATTACCCGAACAATCTCCCCCTTTTTGATGTGTGATAATATGTTTAAGTTAAGTAAACAAAAACAACAATAGCAATTGAAAATTAAAAGCATAGCAAACTGTAAGATGTGTATACTGAAAGACATGAATTTCTTTATATGAACATCTTTATTATGAAAAGAGAATCACAACTACACTAGGTGCCTGTTTACATTAGTACATGCACGAAGTCAAATTACTTTGTGTTGTAGATAACATAGTGTGTTATGTCACACAGAAGATCATGTTATTGGTTCCTTGCTTAGTATAAATAAGAGGCTGACAACCGAGATGGAATTGGACAACCTATTAGAATGGATGTAGTGTAACTAGGTGTGATTGGTCGTGATCATAGAATTACACTAGTGTGCTTTGAGTACATTGACCAGGACCAAAACCTGAGGTTATCCAATTTGTACTGACTCGATAATTGGATAGGACCTCAGTTTATATTGTTGAGTACGATCCCTTCATCCCGAAATAATAACGGGCATATATTATTTATTATTATTTTTTTGATTTACCAATGGGCGAGATCTATTCTGTTAGATCGATAGGTCCGGTAAGTTGGGAGATAATATTAATAATATGATATGCTGTTGATTATTGAGGAAATTCGTTGTTGGTACAAGTTGCATCAATGATGTTCTCCTCTAAGTGTTTTAATGTTTGACAATACACTTAAGTCAGTGATACATTGAACAGACAAAGGGGAGCAAAGGAGGAGTAACATAAGTGGAAAAAGGTCCTAGTTAACCTAGGCACTAAGACCTGGTGAGTGAAGCTGGGCACTAAGTCCTGATCGAGGATTGGGCACTAAGTCTTGGCAAGGGTTGGGCACCGAAGACCTGCTCGGAAGGTGGGCACTAAGTCCTGGTCGGGGACTGGGCAAGAAGACCTGGTCGAGGGTTGGGCACCGAAGACCTGGTTCGGTGAATTGGGAACGAAGACTTGGCCGAGATTTGGGCACCTAAGTCCTGGACCTAGGGTTTGGGAACGGAGTCTTGGTACGAGGGACTGAGCAACATAGCTGAGCGATGACTAAGGATAGAAGTAGAGACGGGTCGGGGTTCGAGCGTCTCGAGGTCCGGAGTAATCGGAGGCTAAGCAAAAGTCCACCCGAAGGACTGGGTGGCAACCGGCTCCTGAAAGGAGTAGGTGGAAGGCGCGTTCTCGGGGGTGAGAACTTGCGTCGGTTCGACCTAGGGTTTCATGGAAATCCGAAGTCCGAACTAAGTCCTTAAAGTTAAGGATGTGTGTATATTTGCTTTGTATGTGTGTATCTTGCAGGTACCAAGATTGGAAGACAAAGTAGACAAAAAAAACTGGGTTGGAGGCTTTGAATCCAGGCACCCCCATCAATGGGGGCAGCCAAGCCAAAGACTAAAAAGCAGGTTAAGTGAAGAAGGCAGAATAGGCTTCCAGCGGGGCACCTGGGAGGTCCGGGGCGCCCGAGTTCAAAGCTATTTTGTGTTGGTGCAGAAAGCACCCAAGTCAAACTTGTGTTTTGATAATGGCAACAAGGTCCAAAAGTTAAGTCTTACTTGTTGTCTAACAAGTTACTCTAGTGTGCAGGCTAAAAAGTCCTAGCGAAGGACTGCTAAGCACTGCTAAGCACTGGCGAAGGAATGCCAGAGCAAAAAGTCCTAGCGAAGGACTGCTAGGCACTGGCGAAGGAATGCCAGAGCAAAAAGCCCTAGTGAAGGAATACTAGGCACTGGCGAAGGAATGCCAGGGTAAAAGCCCTAGCGAAGGACTGCTAGGCACTGGTGAAGGAATGCCAGGGACTAAAGCCCTAGCGAAGGAATGCTAGGCACCGGGCGAAGGACAGCTTGGTATCCAAGACCTGGCAAAGGACCACCAGGCAAAAGTCCAACCAAAGGAGCGGTTGGCATCAGGTACATTCTCCCGAGAGGAGTAGGTGAGGACGCGTTCCCCGTCGAGGGAACAGTAGGCGTCGGTTCGACCTAGGGCTCCATTTTGGAGGCCCAAAATCAGAACCAAGACAGCTAAGGCTCTATAAACATAATACTATAATGCTTTATATTGTTTTGGACTAACCCTGGATGCAGGACCGAAGGAACGTGTGTCTGCAGCTCAGAATGCCCAAAGGAGAGAGGCAAGTAGCTGAGCAGGGCACCCTCAGTGTCCCGGGCGCCCCCAGTGGCAACACAAAACAAGCGAAGCAACAAAGGCTTCGGCTAACCACTGGTCGGGGCGCCCCCAGCAGCCAGGGCGCCCCGAACGCCCAGGGCGCCCTCAGTGCCCAGGGCGCCCCGCGCCTACTGCAGCGAAGCAGATTACCCTTATCCAGCCGAGAAGCCCGCGCTGAACGAGTCAAGCAGGGCGCCCCCAGTGTTAAACATCATCCCTATTCGAGTGGGATAGAGGTTGACCGAGCGAAGCTCGGATCACGTGACTCGTGGGGGGGGGGGGTGCCCCCGACGTCCAGGGCGCCCCGAGGTGCTATAAAAAGCAACCAACGCCCAGGCTTTTAGCAACGACTTCGATTCAACGCTTCTACGCTCTTCTGCTCTCGCGCCTCGCTCCGGAAACCTCCCAACTCGAGTCGACGAGGTCCCGCTGCTCCGAAAAAGACAACCTACACCGGACGTCGGTTAAAGAAGAGTTTTCGTTTTATTTTTGTTAAGTTTACTGTGCTATAATTGTAACTCAATACTGTAAACTGATTTGCGAACTTATAGAATTGCCCGCAGAAAACGGTCAACGACCGTGGGCCTTGGAGTAGGAGTCGACTTAGGCTCCGAACCAAGTAAAAAATAACTGTGTTTGCGTTGTGTGTTTTTATTTTCCGCTGTGCAATTTCTCTTATTTTAAATCCGAACGTTTTCCGATATTCACCCCCCCCCCCGCTCTATCGGTTCTCTCGATCCAACAAGTGGTATCAGAGCGGAGAAGTCCAAATTTGGTGCAACCACCAGTTTGAAAATTTTTTGGATTTTTATTTTCTTTTTCTCGTTCGATTTTTTTTAATATTTCGTTCGAATTTTCTTTTTCCCGTTAATCGAGGTTGGTGCAACACCCCTCGTTATTTCATTTTATTCATCCCACACTACTAATCCAAGACCAAGTCTTGGGAAATCTGTTTTAGTTATTTTTTTCAGATTAAATGGTCATGCAAGAAGGATTCAACACC
Source organism: Boesenbergia rotunda (assembly GCA_024364735.1). Taxonomy (NCBI): domain Eukaryota; kingdom Viridiplantae; phylum Streptophyta; class Magnoliopsida; order Zingiberales; family Zingiberaceae; genus Boesenbergia; species Boesenbergia rotunda. The sequence continues at coordinate 180,209 of JAGFNQ010002296.1, forward strand.
GCTAGACCTCCACTTTTCAGTGGAGAAGACTTTTCCTACTGGAAAAGTCGAATGGAAGTCCACCTGAAAACTCAGGTGGACATGTGGATTATCATCCAGTCCGGACTAGAGATTCCCATAAATGCTGACGGCGTTCCTCAAAGCTACACAGAGTGGGACACTGCTCTGAAACGAAGAATCGAAGCAGATGCAAAGGCGACTCAGACTCTTCAATGTGGCTTGACAAAAGAGGAACTAAACCGGGTGGGCCCCTTCAACAGTGCTAAGGAGCTGTGGGCAAAACTGATCGAGCTGCATGAAGGAACATCAGACACTCGGATCAGTAAGAGAGATCTGCTCCTAAACAAACTATACACCATCAAGATGGCCGACAACGAAACAGCAGCCCAGCTCCACGCACGAATCGAAGAATTGATGAACGGTCTTCACACTATAGGTCACAAGGTCGAAAACCGTGACCTAATAAGGTATGCCTTAAATGCTTTCCCTAGAAATACCTTATGGGCATCTATGGTAGATGCATACAAGGTTTCAAGGGATCTCTCTAAAATTAAATTAGATGAATTGTTTTCCGAGTTAGAACTTCATGAACAGACTAACTGCAATATGGCCGAGAAAGGTATTGCCTTTGTTGCAGGAAAAACTGGAAGATCAACAAAGAAGAAGACACAACCTGAACCCGAGTCTAACTCAGACTCAGACTCAGAAGACGAAGAAGGAGATCGACCGAAGCTGGTCCGATTGGCCCGAAGTTACTATAAAGAATTAAAGAACCAAACCAACAGAAAGAAGGCCAACCGAAGAAAGGAGAACCAGCTGAACCCACAAATGACAAAAACAAGCCCAACGTAACCTGCTACGAGTCCAAGAAGAAGGGCCACTACAAGACGGAGTGTCCAAACCTGATGGAGACCAAAAAGACAAGAAGAAAGAAAAACACTCCAAGCAACCTGGGATGAATCTTCCTCAGAAGAAGAAGAAGAAGAAGCACCCCAGTCAAACCTACTAGCCCTGACCGCCTCAGAAGAAGTCGGGACCGAGTCAGAATCTGAACAAGACGACGACAGACTAACCTTTTCAGAAGACGGCGAAATCAAGGTAAGTGGTTTCAATAGAAGTCAATTAAACGAACTTATTTCTTGTCTTTCTCGAGATTTGGCGAAAGCCAAACTCCGAGTCGAGTCCCTCCAACAGGAAGTAAAACTCCTAAAAGAGGGAGCTGACTCTAAATCCTTAACCGAGAAAGTTCAAGAAGGAACTCCTACTCAAGTTGAAAAACTTGAGAAAGAGAACTCCTCCCTGAAAACTCAAGTTAAGGATCTTAGAGCTGCCTTAGAACGATTCACTTCTGGTTCCAAGGGTCTTGACATGATTCTTGGAAAACAGAAGTCCGTTCTAAATCGATCCGGACTTGGCTATAGAACCAAATCCCGACAAAGATCTTACTTTGCTGTACTGAATCAGTCCAGAGGTAAAATTCAGGCATGGGTACCTAAACTGTACCTGAACAAACCAACTGGATCAAATCAGTATTAGATCCCCAAGGACAAGATTCATATCTTGCCTAATCATTACCGTGGCTTCAGTCCAGGGGGAGCCAAATTAAAAACTATTTTTATTGTTAAATAGAATTTAATTCTTGCAATTTGCCTGATTGAGTGTTTATTTAATTTCTGCAATTTACCATGCTTAAACTTAGGTTAGTATAAGGACTAAACAAACTTAACTGAAACTTGACAACATAGTATTGGGTGGAGGTGAGATGATAGTATGTTAGGGAAACCAATTCTAATAAGATCAAGTTTACTTGGTCTCTTTAGACTGGTGAAACTAGCCGAAGCTACCGATCCAAAATCCAAACTAGTTAGACCAGAACTTTTTCAAAAATTAATTTTGAAAATGAAATTTCATTAAACGGGTTTGTCAAGGAAAGGGTTGATGATCCAATAAGGCTACGGCCAAAGAAGGCCTAGTGCCTCGCCAAGACCTGGAAGCTAATTTTTGAATTTCAAATTCAAATTACTTCTTGTCAAATTCAAATCTAACACAAATTTTCAGTTAAGTATAGATTCAAACATTTCCCTTCAAAATAAATTTAACTGTTTTTCAAAAATTAATTTAAGGTGTTCAAAATAAATAATAATTTTTTCAATATAATTTTACTTATCAAAACTTGTCTCATAAAACCTATAAGGCTAACATGATTGAAAACCCTAGATTGGGTGTGACAGTAAGATTAAGATTGCAAATTCATTAATGCCTATATTATGAGTTAATCCTGTAGTTCATAGTCAAACCATGGTCAACATGGTCAAACCATAGTCAACACGGTCAAACCATGGTCAACTTTGTCAAAACCACAGTAAAAACAGTCAAATCTAGTCAAACCTGGTCAAACAAGTCAAATCTGGTCAAAAGCAATCTTTTAGGGTCAAAAACCTGTCCCTAGGGCGCCCAAACCCTTGCGGGCGCCCCGAGGCTGGTCAAAAGTAGCTCTCTGCTACTACAGGCTGACCGGGGCGCCCTCAGTAGCCAGGGCGCCCCCATACTGTCCTTCAACGACAGAAAGCTGCCAAAAGGTAGCCACAGCCCCGTCCAGGGCGCCCTCGCCAGGCGGGGCGCCCTCGGCATCCAGGGCGCCCTCCCACTACAGGGCGTCCGAAACTGCACTATAAAAGGGGCTCCATACCCCCTTCTACTCCTCACACTCAAACTTCTTCTTCTCCTCAACTCTCTACCCTCCAAGAGTTCTTGCAACCCTCTCAAGCTCTCATCTTCAACAATGCCTCCCCGAGCAGCCCGGTATATTTTTTTTAGGTTAAATTTCCTTAAATGCAATTCCTTCATACTTTTTGTAAACGCATATTCCCTCTCTTAGAAGACGCCGACCAAACCAGGCAGAACCTGGTACCCAACCTAGTCCTGATCCTAGGTTTCCAAATTTAGAACTATGTAATAAGTTCGCTCGTACAACCTATAAACCTATCAGGACGAGCTACTTGAATAGACAATTTTTTACCCAATCCTGTCCTTTAGCAATGAACGTTATAAACTTCTACCAACTTGACAATCTAGTATTCTGCACCCATTCAATCAACACATCCTTATGTGCAGAATTTTACAACAACATAATTAGACAGGATGGTCTCATGTTTGTCACCACTGTCCAAGGAATACCCTTAACTATCACACCTACTCTACTCAACCGATTTCTGGGACTACGAGTCTCACAGTCCACCTTCTGTTGTTACCCACCTAGGGAACCTCCCTTTGATGCTCCCTACTCTCACATTACCGTAGACATGTTACACTCTTACTTCTTTAGGCAACCCCTGGCCAGACGATTTCAGTCTGTCGAACTACAGGTCCAGGACTATGCTCTATATAGAGTCATAGTCCGATGTATTCTACCATTATCTACTAGAGACGTCACTACTATGCGACCATTCCACACCTTTCTCCTATATGCCTTGATTCATCAGCTAGACATCGACATAGGACTTCACATGTTTCATGCTATCCTACATGCATCCAGTGTTACCACGCAAGGGCGGGTACGCACACCCTACTGCCACATTATCACGTCTATATTACATCACCTTGGTCGGATCATCACCGAGGGAGAGATGGCTGAGTTGACTGATTACGACGAGATATGATATAGAAACTTCTCCCTAGCTGGTATAGAGGTTTCCGGTACCGGGGTCTTGTCTTGGAGATGTCAGAGAGCAGCTCCTCCGATCGACTCAGATGAGGAGGTCGATGTTGATGTTGGAGATATAGCAGCAGCAGCCCGAGCACACATAGACGAGCCTCCACACCGACTCTCTACCAGCACCTCACACGGATACAGACGGAGATCCACAGCCTCCGAGAGGAGGTCGAGGCCTATCACATCGAGCAGATGGACGCTCATAGAGCCGATCGAGAAGTGGATGATGCGAGATACATTGAGATGATGGCACGATTCGATTCATGGCAGCCCGGCCCATCTGACCACCCGGGGCCTTCTTCATAGCTAGTCTATTTTTGCATTGTACTAAGTAACCAAAACATGACTTATGTTTGACGCTACTGTACCTCTGTTTGACTAGGTAACCTATTCTGTTTGACTACTTGAGTATCTGAGTTAGGATTGTGCTCTGTAGAATAGAATAACTCTGCTTTTGATTTTCTTTGCTTTACTTAATTTAAAAATCAGGTTTTTGAAAAACTGTTGTTTTTAAAATCAGTTTTTTTTTCTTTCTGACTTAGTTTATTTCAAAACTACCCCCTTTCAAAACTAGGGCTTTTTCGCAAATGGACTTAGCCTAGGCCCTAACCCTAGAACTGCATGCACCTATAGACTTAGAAGCCAGCATCTCACAAGCACCTTAGGATACTTTTGATTGATAACCTAGAAAGGGTTGAGATGCTTAGGTCTTTGCCTTAATTCAAGATGCTTTAAGTCAGTGCATCTGCAGTAATTGGGGCACTAAATACAACTTACACAGCAATCAAGTTAAGTGTCAAGTTTAGAAAATCTAACTTGAACAGAAACACTTAACTTGATTAACCCTAGCAAAAACTACTGCTTATAACAGTTAGTAAGTAGCTAAATGGGTTAGACAGGTCCCTACAAGAGAAAATCAACTGATTTTGTTCAAGTCTTATCATGAATTGGTTCAGTACAATAAAATCAGCAAATATTTTCCTTTATGAAAGTCATTTCCTTTAATTTCTGCTTTATTTATCTATTTTTTGATATATGGCAAAGGGGGAGAGATAGGAAAGGAGAGGATTTAAAATTTTCTAGCTCAAAGCTCAAATTTTTTCTATCATTTATTCAAAAAGTACCTAGTTTCTCAAAGTACTTAAAGTTTTCAAAAGGTTACTAAAGTACTTAAGTTCTTAAGCTTTTAAAAACTTTACTAAGTACTTAAGCTTTTTCAAAATTTTCCAAGTACTTAAGCTTTTTCAAAATTTACTTAAGCTTTTTCAAAATTTTGTAAGTACTTAAGCTTTTTCAAAATTTTCTAAGTACTTAAGCTTTTTCAAAATTTTCTAAGTACTTAAGCTTTTCAAAAATTTTTGTAAGTACTTAAACTTTTCAAAAATTTCTGAGCACTTAAGTTTTTTTTGGTACTTAAGTTAAAACTTTCAAAAACCTTTTGAGTACTTTAAAAACTTAAGACTTCAAAATTTTTCTAAGTACGCTAAACTCATGCTTCCAAAACCTCTTCTATGTACTTTTAAAAATTAAAGTTGTCAAAAGATTTCCAAGTACCTAAACTTAAGTTTTCAAAAGTGCAAAAATCAGTTTTTACAAAAGCCTTCTGTTGAAAAATTCTAAGTAAAAATTTTTCTCCTCAAACTTAGAACCCCATGAATTTTTGAAAAATCTAGGGGGAGAATCCTTCCAGGGGGAGGGAACAAAACTTAGTGTTTTTACATGTTTTGATTAAACTTAACTTTTTGAACTAGGGTTGCCATAAATCAAAAAGGGGGAGATTGTTGGTGCAGAAAGTACCCAAGTCAAACCTGTGTTTTGATAATGGCAACAGGGTTCAAAAGTTAAGTCTTACTTGTTGTCTAACAAGTTACTCTAGTGTGCAGGCTAAAAAGTCCTAGCGAAGGACTGCTAGGCACTAGCGAAGGAATGCCAGAGCAAAAAGTCCTAGCGAAGGACTGCTAGGCACTAGCGAAGGAATGCCAGAGCAAAAAGTCCTAGTGAAGGAATACTAGGCACTGGCGAAGGAATGTCAGGGTAAAAGCCCTAGCGAAGGACTGCTAGGCACTGGCGAAGGAATGCCAGGGACTAAAGCCCTAGCAAAGGAATGCTAGGCACCGGGCGAAGGACAGCTCGGTATCCAAGACCTGGCAAAGGACCGCCAGGTAAAAGTCCAACCAAAGGAGCGGTTGGCATCAGGTATATTCTCCCGAGAGGAGTAGGTGAGGACGTGTTCCCCGTCGAGGGAACAGTAGGCGTCGGTTCGACCTAGGGCTCCATTTTGGAGGCCCAAAGTCAGAACCAAGACAGCTAAGGCTGTATAAACATAATACTCTAATGCTTTATATTGTTTTGGACTAACCCTGGATGCAGGACCGAAGGAAAAGTGTGTCTGCAGCTCAGAATGCCCAAAGGAGAGAGGCAAGTAGCTGAGCAGGGCGCCCTCAGTGTCCTGGGCGACCCCAGGGGCAACACAAAACAAGCGAAGCAACAAAGGCTTCGGCTAACCACTGGCCGGGGCGCCCTGGCTGGGCCGGGGCGCCCCCAGCAGCGAGGGCGCCCCGAATGCCCAGGGCGCCCTCAGTGCCCAGGGTGCCCCGCGCCTACTGCAGCGAAGCTGATTACCCTTATCCAGCTGACAAGCCCACGCTGAAGGAGTCAAGCAGGGTGCCCCCAGCGTCCAGGGCGCCCCCAGTGTCAAACCTCATCCCTATTCGAGTGGGATAGAGGTTGACCGAGCGAAGCTCGGATCACGTGACACGTGGGGGGGGGGCACCCCCGACGTCCAGGGCGCCCCGAGGTGCTATAAAAAGCACCCAACGCCCAGGCTTTTAGCAACGACTTCGATTCAACGCTTCTACGCTCTTCTGCTCTCGCGCCTCGCTCCGGAAACCTCCCAACTCGAGCCGACGACGTCCCGCTGATCCGAAAAAGACAACCTACATCGGACGTCGGTAAAAGAAGAGTTTTCGTTTTATTTTTGTTAAGTTTACTGTGCTATAATTGTAACTCAATACTGTAAACTGATTTGCGAACTTATAGAATTGCCCGCAGAAAACGGTCAACGACCATGGGCCTTGGAGTAGGAGTCGACTTAGGCTCCGAACCAAGTAAAAAATAACTATGTTTGCGTTGTGTGTTTTTATCTTCCGCTGTGCAATTTCTCTTATTTTAAATCCGGACGTTTTCCGATATTCACCCCCCCCTCTATCGGTTCTCTCGATCCAACATTTTACTGCTGCGAGTTCGAAGCAGGAGATTAGCTTTGACTGGGTTCAAGCTAGGCCCCCAGGAGGTCCGGGGCGCCCTGGTCAGAGGTTTTATCAGCCGTGGCAAGGTCGGCGCGGGGATAAGGTTTGACCGAGTCGGTAGGGGCGCCCCCGACGTCCAGGGTGCCCCCAGGAGCACTATATAAGGGGCCTCGACCCCTCTGCTTCAAACATAACTGCTAAAAGTCACCCTGAGCATTCTGACCGATGACAACACGCTAAAGATGAGACTCTACGACCGGGAGGCTCTAGGAGGAAGTGCGCGGCACTTCGGAGGTCTAGATCGGCCGAGTTTCAAACCCTAGTTGTTCGGTTTGCATTTAATATTCTGTACTTACTTTGCTATTGTAACGCCCGCCTTTTTCCCACACCTTATGGTGTGGCGAGGAAGGCGTCGTTACGCTTAACATACATGGACTTAGAGAACATCTTAATGCAGCAGAATAAATTTTTTTCTACACATACTTTTAATCATGCAGCTAACTCGTGAAACATTTATACATGTCTAAACATGTCATTCATGAATCTAGTGTCATTGAACATAGCATATTATCAACATGCATGGCATCATGATATAATCATTCCATAGCCTATTCATAGTCATCATAAGTAGCATGTAACTTATCCGTAAACATCATAAGTCTTAAGTCATTCATTAGGCATACCCATCATCAACATAGCATAAAATCTAAGAAAGCATTTCAAAACCCAAGACATGCGATACGTGTAAATATAAGAATTCTTTGCCATGTCACTGCCACACACACACATGCTCTTGCCTCTCCTGCTGCTTTCCTTAGTAACCTCAAGCTTGATCTGCGGTACGAGGAAAATAAGACTATAAGCACACAGGCTTAGTAAGAGCCTTTCCTACTCACTAAAACCACACGTCACTTAAACATAAACATATCAAGTATCTGACATAACATAAATATAAAACATAAGCATAGTCATGGCATAAATCATAAGCAGATGACAACTAACATAGCATGATTCTTAACATAACCATAAATCTACAACATACTTAGCATGACATAACTCTTAACATACATGAACGTAAGACATACTTATCATAACATAATTCTTAGCATACATGAACATAAGACATACTTATACATGGCATAATTCTTAGCATACATGAACATAAGACATACTTATACATGACATAATTCTTAGCATACATGAACATAAGACATACTTATACATGGCATAAGTTATAAGCATAAGCATAAGCATAAGCATAAAACATAAGCATAAAACATACTTACCCTGGCGCGATGCATATCATGGATGTATGCATGAGTCAAATGCATTTACTACATAAGGATGCTTAATTTAAAATCATACTTTTAAATGCTTAGCATAAACATAACATCATTGGGGTCCCCGGCTTGTACCACATACATACATCATAAGCGCGCATCCCTAGTAAATACGAGGTAGCGCCCCGACCTACTAGGGTAAGGACAGAATAGTCGGTAGTCCCAGAAACGGGGCGTTCCTAAGATGCCCATCCCTGTTGCACAGCTTCGGTAGTGCCAGAACCGTGGACAGCTTCGGTAGTCCAGAATCGGGGTGTTCTTAAGGTGCCCATCCCTTGGACCCTTACTTCGGTCCGGTACAAGCCCATTTATAAAATAAAATATGCATGCTTCATCATTCATACTTGTCATTCATACTTATCATTCATACTTATTTCATATCATCGTTATGCCTTCATCATTCATACTTATCATTCATACTTAAGGCATAACCATCATCTTCATTCATACATATCATTCTTTATTCATAAAATAGGACATACATGCATAATCATGTTTCTAGTCATAACCTTATCCTGGTTAATAAAGCTTGGATGATCATGATACATAATAAACCTGCACTTCATACATGATACATTTCATCTAGCATACATAATCCTAGTATTCATCATAAAACATGGATGGTAAGCTACATATAAACATAACACATACGACTAGGGTTCATGGCATTCATCCTGAAACATGCATATACCTTCATAAACCATAAATCTATTATAAGCATTTATCAACTTACATGGATCATTCTATCTATCATAACATACATCCTACATCGATTACATATATTCATGGATTATGATCTAAATTTTTATGAGTAAAGCTTCACATAAAATCTAACATACAAACTGTTAGTATTTGTGAGAGAAGTGTCCTAAGGTAATCGCCTTATGAATGTAATCATTTATTTTAAATAAATGAATATTCACTATTTGAGTATACATGTTTGTGTATTTGATTGAGATCTTAAACTCATTTACTGAATGTCCGCAATACAATTCACAACATGAGGGAATTTGTGATGAATTCACAACTAGTGATTATCTCTACATGTGCAATTGTGAAGTATTGAAATTGTCCCTAGTCGATGAATTGATAAATACGAACACTATCAATTCTGTTGAGACTAGCATGGGTTATTCTCTAATCAGCTGATTCTCACTGGCTGGTGACATTGGGATGTTCGGAGATAAACATGAATGCTAGTTAAGGAACTAGTTCATTGGAGTGACTGGCTGTAAAACTTCATATGGTAATCTACATATAGATATGTCAATGAAGTTCTTACTGCAGCTTAAGTGCGATGTTCCTTTGACTTGCGGTGTTCAAGTCATCTTGGTCATGGAGACTTATACTTTGACATCTTAAGCAAGCATCTCTAAGGAGGTGTGGACCCAAGATGGTTGGGTATAAGCCGAAGTGCCCGAAGATGTTTGAACAACCTACAAAGGATTCACCAATTCTTGCGAGGAGATGTATACCCAAGGCCTATCGTCGGATTGTTACTCGAAGCCTCTGGCCAGAGCATCACATGTTCAGAGTATGAATCTCTCAGAAACATGAGAGTAATTAGAATCCGTTGGACAAGAAAGACACTACTTGGGCTAGGTGTGACGTAGTCACCTAGTGGGGACTGACACACATAGACTGTATCCTGAACCAAGTGGGTATAAGATGGTGAAGGGAATGGGGCACGACTCATTATAGCTGCTGAAGGGTTTCAGAATTATTTCTGAGGTCAACCGTTGATCTTTCGATTAATTGGGGGTCATGATGTACTACTAGGTGCCACTCATGATCGTTCTATAATTGGTTGATTATAGACGGCCAACATAAATCGAAAGCCTATTTAGTCACACGCACTACGAGTAATCCGAGGGATTTAAAACGAGTTGAAAATTAGATTTTTCGATCAAGAGAGATAAGTCGAATCTGAATTTTTCAGAGACGCATCGGAAGCATAAAATGGTTAAGTCTTTTGAAGACTTATTGGACGAATTAAATGAGTTTAATTCATATGGTCTTGGCTTTGGTTTGGCTGGCCAAAAAGGGTGCCCACCCTCTTTGTTTGGTCGTCCACATCAAAAGGGGAGAACCAAATTGTTTGGTTCAATTTATAAAATAAACCAAGTGTGGTTTGTTTTATAAAATTATGGATGATATAAATTTTATAATAAACCAAGGTTTGGTTTATTTTTCATGGAAATTAAAATGAACCATGGATTGGTTTATTTTATTTTATAAAATCAATAATGGATTGATTTACCATGATAAAGCAATTTATATAAAGAAATTTATATAAAGAAATTTATTTTTCATGGAAATTAAAATGAACCATGGATTGGTTTATTTTATTTTAGAAAATCAATAATGGATTGATTTACCATGATAAAGAAATTTATATAAAGAAATTTCTTTCCAAAAGAAAAAAAAAGGGAGACATGGTTGCTTTTATCATAAATTAAATTATGATAAAAACTTGGCATGATGGAATAAATCATAGAAAAATTTATATGATAAATTTCTTATAAAAATTTATTCCATAAAAAGGAGACTTGGCGATTGAGAGACTACTATATAAAGGAACCAAGGCAAGGCATGGAAATTAATCTAAGAGATCTAGAAATAAGCCCTCTCTCTCTCTCCTTCTCTCCCTCTCCCTCCTCTAGTGCCGCCGGCCCTAAAAGGGGGAACCCCTTTTGTCGTGAGCTTCAGCCACCACCAAGCAGCTGCCGAAGAAGAAGAAGAAGCGGGCGCAACTCCTTCCTTCCTCCTGGAATCTTGATTCTGTTCTTCGTTTGGTGGTTAGTCTTTCCATCTCTCTCTTGGTATTCTTGTCGTGCCTTTGGAGAATCTAGTAGTTCTTGTCGGCACGAAACTCGTGGCTTTGCGAAGTCATCCCGAAGAAAACTCGGCGTGGACGCAAATAGAGGCGGAGCTTCCAAGGGACGCTTACGGTTGGATCTCGTCCCTTCCTTCGAGTTACGCGAGGTATTAAGTAAATTAGTTTACTTTCTGCAAAATTTTAATATATGATCATGTCTACACAATATAAGGTTGCATGCTTAGATGTGTGGTTAAATAATTTGGGAAATTATTTATGCTAAATCTTCCGCTGCACGTAATAAATTTTAAAATTATGAACCCGCATCCATGTCAACATACACCCGGTCCCAACACAAACACATGTTATACGACACATAAATTAAGATTTTTGTAACATAAAGATCCTTGCCTCATGCTTAACTACTTACTAGCATCATGGTAACTTAGAACATGCATTTTTGAGACCTTAACCCAAACCAAACCCTAGGTTTGGGTCTTGGCCGAAACTTGAAGAGGGTGTAAATCCATAGAAAATTTTGCCTAGGTCATGATTAACATCCTATACCTTGCATATCATGCCATAAAAACCATTGAACCCTTGATTGGACTTAACCCTAAGTCCTAGGCTTAAACTAGGAGTTGGCCGAAACCCTAGAAGGGTAACAAGCCCATGGAAAAATTCATATAAATCACCCTACTACCCATAAGATGTCATAAAAAACATACTAATCATGCTTGGAGAAGTTGGAGTTTACCCTAGCCCCTTTTCCTTGATGTGGCCGAAAACCCTAGGGGGGTTTAGGGTGCTACAAAACTTTCAAAAATCATACTTTTATGTTTAACCTATCATGAATAAACATTTGAAACAAGAATGAGGTCTTTAACATGATTTTTAGCCCAAAACATGGCTTGGCCGAAATCTTCACAAGTCCTAACTATGGATTTTTCAACATATCATGCCAATAAGAACTTAGATCATGACAAATATCTTAAAAGCTATCATACCACAGGTGAGGGGGTCTTACCTTGGGTTATCTTTAGTTTTTAGACCTTAAAAGAGAAGGAAATTGGAAATCCCTTTGACACTTGAACCCTCCTTGTCCTTGTAACCTTGGAAGAGAACCTAGACCTTCCAAAATAGAGCCCTTGGTGGAACATTTCCTAAGGGGGAGAGCACCTTGAGGTTTCGTCTAGAGCAAGGAGGAAGAAGAAATGAAGAGGAGAAGGGAAATTGTAACTCCCTTACCATCTTTATACCACATTAAAAGGGGCAAGTGAAGAGTCATGGTGTCTCTTCCCTTGATGACTCTTCATTTTTCCCAAGCCTTAACTAAGATCCACTTCATTCCCTCATAGCACTCCCTTGCTAGGTGAATTGGTTAATGCATTCTTGGTTGTACAAGAGGTCCAAGGTTCAATCCTTGGTGCATGCACTAATTTCCTATTTTATTTCCTATTATTTCGAAATTTCCTTAAAAATTCTCCCATAATTATGTTAATATTTCTAATTAAAATCCATTTATTTTTATATTAAATTCTACCTAAAATTCACCAATAATCACGGTACTAGAAAGCCCATGTAAGACCCCTTAGTACTTAATTTCTCAATTTAAATGAGAAAATCATAGATTTCTAGGCTAAGGTTCATACTGATATTTCTAGATCCTTCGAAAAATTATCTAGACATGCTTAATATCTTAAAGAAAATATTAAGAAAATTTTCCGGGTAGTTACAGCTATACTTTTGTTTGTACTTATACACTGTAAGTCGGGTTTTATCCGCCTCAGAAAATTCCAGAAAGGAGATCAATAGTGGTCTCACGCCGAGTACATAGGCCTTGGACGTACTGACCCTGGGGGGTTGGGAACCAAGTAAATAAATCCCGCCTTGTCCTTGTGTTCTTTCTATTTTTATTTTCCGCTGCACTAACACTCTGAGTCCAGTACGAATGAAAGTTTTACGAAAGTTTCCAAATAATTTTTAACGGTCGATATTCACGCCCCCCCTCTATCGACGACACCGTCCTACATGTGGTATTAGAGCTAGGTGATAACCATCATTCTTGTTGATTATTTTAGGCTCTAAAATTCATGTTTGATCCACATTTTATATGCTTAAGTTTGTAATTGTATTAAGTTTCTTGTATTCCCTCTATTTTGGCTTTTAATTCAAATCTTTATATATTTGGGTTATTTTTGGTACTAAATTTGAATATCATTTTGTAGGCTTCAATTGATCATAGACCTAGATCAAATTGGGTTAGACTTGAGTCAGCATTGAATCCAGATCAAAGGGATCAAGCATTGGATTAATAGGAGCCGTCCATTCCAGGAAACGGCTAGATCTGAGCAATCGGTCAACTTCTGGTCAATCCGAGTTCAAGATGGAGTCAATCATGACCATAGATCAAGATCTGAAAATTTCAGCCAAATCAGAAGTAATCTGACCGTTGGATTAAGCTCAATATGTTCTAGACCATCCATTCAAGAAAAGGGATGATCTGGACCATCCGCCACTGGTCTGGCTAATTCGAGCTATGGACAGGTAGATCAGGACCATTGATTGAGATCTGTGGAGTTTGGTTCAGATCTGAAGAGATCTGACCGTTGGATGAAGCTAATTTGATCTCAGCCGTCTGTTGTTTCCATCATCATGTGGCTGAACCCAAGGCTGATTGAACCTAACTGCTGTGTTGTTGGGCTGAGCTGGGTTAACTGAACCAAAGGGCTGAGCCGAATTCAAGCTGGACCGAACCTAGGCTGGAACAAACCAACTGCTGAGCTGATTTGCCTGAATCAAGACTGAACCCAAGCTGACTGAACCAAGTGATGGGCTGAGCTGTGGTTGAACCCAAGGTTTGAGTTGATTTGGCTGAACCCACGTGCGATCCAGGGTTTTTTTCTCGACTGTGACAGACGGATGCATTCATCCTCTCGACTCCATCTTCTACACACGAGGGCGATCGGGGAGAGGCGGCTGAGGCGAGGGGTTCCCGTCTCACTCAACCTCTCCACCTCCACAACGGCCGGCCGGAGTTCATCATCGCCACCTTCTTCTTCTCTACCATCTTCATCGCCGCCGCAAGCTAGGGTTAGGGGTTCCAACCCTAGCTGACCGGAGCTTCGATTGATCAGTTTGAGGGATTCCCAACTCGATCAGATCTTCTCCATCCACTCTCCTCCATCTCGACGCCGACAACAGCTAGGGCTCAGGGGTTCCGAACCCTAGCTGACTTCCTATCCAATCTCACCACCGGTAGTCGATTCCTCATTTCCAGCATAAATTCAATTTTCTTCCACAATTTCTTCACAGTTTTTATCTTCAGCAGATTTTCTTCACAGTCTTTTATTTTCAGCAGATTTTCATCAGTAGCTCTTTACTTCGGCAGTAACTTCCTTCACAGCTTCAATCACAGCACTTCAATTTCCAGTAGCCGGCAGATTTCTTTCCTAGCTTTTCTTCAGCAATTCCTTCGCAGCTTCCTCTTCAATTTCAGCAGTTCTCCTCCTTCATTTCAGCAGCTCTTCAGCATTTCCAGCGAGTGGCAACTACCAATTCTGTTATTACTTCCATTACAGCAGAATTCACTTCACAGCAATTCCATTCAACACCCACAGCTCTTCATAGCAGCAGCGTCTCGTAGCATTTCCAGCAGCTTGCATGTGTTTTTCCTTCACAGCAGATTCGGCAGCAATTCTGTGATTAGTTTCATTAATTATAGTGGTTATGTGTTCCTTGTTGATTCTCGAATGTGGATGCTGATGCTTGTATTAAGTTTGATCTTCCATGTTTTAGAATGGCATACACCCATTTTATCTTAATACATGCTCACCATGTGTTCGATGAAATGCCCCAACCAAATGTTTAGTTTAATTTTGTAATTTCTCAGTTTAGATTTTTGCTACGTTTTATTAATTGAATGTTTCAAGTTTCTCTTATGTTTAAGTATGCAATTAGGTAAGATTAGGTTAAGTTTCATTAATGCTCTATTTCCATAAATGCTTTCTTAATGTTGCCTTGCGTTTCCTTGTCATGTTAAGTTAGGTTAGATTAGATTTCTTTAATGCTGTAGGTTTTTTTCCATGTTTAGTTTTGTTGATGCTTTCTTTCTAGTTGTCTTTTTCTTTACTGCACTTGTAATTAGGTTAAATTAGATTTCCTTACTTGTACTGTCTTTCCTTAATTAGCCTAGATTTCATACCTGCTTTGCTATGTCTTTTCGTAGTCTTAAAGTTCAAATCCAAACCCCAGTTTGATATCAAAAATCCCAAAAGCAATACAATACGATATTGAGAATTATCATGTACCGACTACATTCGTTGGGAGACGACTCGAGTTATTCTATGCTATATTAGTTTAGAGGAGTTTGATACTTGAATTGTATTTGAAACCGTGACATGACTGAAACGGTTATCAAATTTGGCACTGTTGCCAGGGAATGTAGTGGTGCTTGATAATTATATCTTTTGATTCTATTTTTGATTGCTTTATCTTTTGTATACGGTTGCTGCTATTTTACTTGTTTTGCGACAGGACTGCAGATTCAAAATATTTTCAAATGCTTATTCATCTTCTCACCAGCAGCCGTGTCAACAATTTCAGCAGCCCTATTCAGATTTGCAGCAGTACCAAACTTTCACTCAGCCACCACAGCAGTTTCAACCACAATTTCAGAATTTTCAGCAAGGGTGCAATCCAAATTTTCAACAAAATTTTCAACCATTTCAGCAGTCTCAACAAAATTTTCAGCAACCATTTAATCAGCCACCAATTCAATAGTTTCAGCAGAATTTCCTAAATTTCCAACAACCACTTAATTATGGTCAGCAAGGTTTTTATCAAGGCCAGCAAGTATTTCAACCCTCACAGCAAGGTTTTCATTATTCACAGTTTCCAAATCAAGATTTCCAGTGTCAAGGTCAGAATTGTCAGCAGGGCACTCAGAATTTTCAACCTCAAGCATTTCAGCAATTCAATCAACAATTTCAGCCCCAACTTCAGAATTTTCAGAACAATAATTTCCAGCAACATCATCCTTGCTATCAACCCAATTTTCAGCAGTTTAATCAACCCATTCAACCATTTGAGCGGCCCCAACAACTCCAATTTCAGAACTCACAGCCTACTCTTGATTTTCAGCAAACTTATGTTGCATTTCAAGACCAACAGGAGTTCCATACCAATCAAGGAGGCTTTGAAAATCTTAATGAGAATGAGGCTCAACAACAAAGGATAGAAGAGATGCTTCAACAAATCATACAACAAGAACAAAGTTTTCAACAACAAAAGCAACAAAGGCTTCAAAACATTGGAAGACAAATTGAACAATTAGTTCATCAAATGGAACAAAGGCATGCCCAAGGATCAGGACAATTACCTTCTCAGGCCACTTTTGATTTTGAGGGGCATGGAGAGGATCCTCCTAGCATGTCAGATAAAGTGGTTGAGGCAGAGTTTATGGCTAAGGATGTTTCACTTGACATAGTGGTAGGGGATTGCACTGAGCCCCAGGGACCACCATCATTGGTTGATGTATCAGGAGATCCAGAGGATAGGATTAAGAGTGTAGGGGATTGCACTAAGCCCCAAGAATCACCCATTCCTACTGGCTTAGAGGCATTGGGGGAGATTGATTGCAGAACTTGTTATAGTTTTGAAATCAATTCTGAAACTTTACAGGATCATTCTATACTTTTATTTTGTGATGATTTAGTTATTGATGATTCTAATTTCTCTAATATGGGTGTTGCAGATATGGTTGATGAAGCATGTGCTGGAGATGATATTATAGATGTAGGGGATTGCACTGAGCCCCAGGGACCACCACCATTGACTGATAAATTAGAAGATTCAGAAGATCAGAATGAAAGTGTAGGGACTTACATGGTGGAAGCAAGAACCCAAGAATCACTTGTTTCAGTTGAGTGTCCACCAGAACCTGAACCTGAAGAGGAGAGTGCACATTACCAGGAGGAGCCAATAATTACATCTACTCTTGTAGAACCTCCAGATATTCTTTAGCACGATCAGGTAGGTATTTCTCCTATTTCTTTTGAAAATTGCATAGAGGTACCCCAAACTGATTTTATTGTTTGTGATACACTTATGGATGCATCTTATGTAGAGCTGGAGTGTGAGAAATTCATTGAGGTACCTAATGTTAAATTTGTTGAATGTAAAGCATGTTGTGATACATCTCATATAAATGCTGATTGTGAAAAATTCTTGGAGGTGCCTAAAATTAATGTTGTTTGTTGTGAGGAATTTATTGACACATCTTCTGTAGAAATTTTTTGTGAAAAACCTGTAGAGGCACCTAAAATTGATTCTGTTCATTGTGGTGAATGTTTGGATACACCTAGTGTTGAGTTTGCTTGTTGTGATGATATTCTTGATACATCATTTGTGGAAAATAATTGTGGAAATTGCATAGAAGTACCAAATGTTGATTTTATTGGTTGTGATGCATGTCTTGCGACATCTCATTTAGAAATTGATTGTGAAAATTCCATTGAGGTACCTAGTGTTGATGTTATTTGTTCTGATGAATTACTGGACACATCCTATGCAGATATTGACGATGAAAAACTAATAGAGGTACCCATGATAGATTTCATTGGATGTGATGCATACATCGATTCTTTTTATCTAGAGATTGATGATATTACACTTCTTTCTTACCTTGCATGCTTGAGAGAGGTATTACATGGTTTTGCAGGGTCCCGAAGACTTCTGGAGTGGGTGCTCCATCTGAACAGACTTCAACCTTCTGGAAGGACTTCCAAAAAGCATCAAGAGGGAGGAGTTGCTTTTATTTTGACTAGTAGCACTCTCCCTCTAAAGTGGATCTTGCACCTTAATCGCCTTCGGCCACCTGAACATTTTTCTTTTAAGTTTAAGTGTGGGGGAGCAATGCACTATGACATCGATCACGTGAGGAATGCTCTCTCGACTACCCACACTCCACCACTACCGGGATGGATGCTACTCCTTAACTGCCTCCAGCCGCCAGGAATAAAGGGGAGTTCGTTCCTTTTCTTTCCTTTTCATATTTTTCTTTATGTTTATACTTGCATGTTTGTTTGCTTTTATACTTTGCATTCATGTTTTGTTTCCTCATTCTGCATTTTGTTTGGTTTTGAATAAATCATGTTTGATTTCGAGTTGTATCTCCTTACATGTTCCTTTATTATGCTTTGAGAATCATAAAAGATGGTTAAGTCTAATTATTGAGTTTTGGTTTCCTTGGTATGCTTGGGGACATTAATTACATTTAGTCAATTGTTGTGGTAATGGACTCTATCTTGTTGGATTAAGCATGACATTTTATTGTTCACCTAGTGAGGATATTGCCTTGCCTATCCTTAATCCTCTTATGTGTGATAGCATTTGTGATTGTAACGACCCAGAAAATTCTCTTAATATTTTCTTAAAATATTGAGCATGTCTAGATAATTTTCCGAGGGACCTAGAAATATTTATATAAAATTTGGCCTAGAAATCCACATTTTCTCATTTAAATTGAGAAGTTAAGTACTAATGGGCCTTATATGGGCTTTTTAGTACCATAATTATTGGAGAATTTTAGGTAGAAATTTATATAAATATAAAGGGGGTTTTAATGAGAAATATTAACATAATTATAGGGGAATTTTTAGAGAATTTTCGGAAATTTGGGGAAAATAATAGAAAATAAGAAGGAAAAATAAAATAAAAATAAGGTGCATGGGCCAAGGATTTGAACCTTGGACCTCTTGTACAACCATGTATGCTTTAACCAACTCATCTAGCAAGGGAATGTTATAAGGGAATGAAATGGAGATTGGTTAAGGCTTAGAAGAAGATGAAGGGTCAAGGAGAGACTCTTCATTTACCTCCTTAATGGGTGATAAAGAGGGGGGTTTGGGAGTTTCTTTCTTTCTTCCATCAATTGCATTTGTTCCCCTCCTCCCTCCTCATTCTAGCCAAAACCCCAAGGAGGAGTTCTCCCTTGGAAAAACTTCCACCAAGGCTTCATCTCCAAGATCTAAGGTCTTCACCAGAGTACAAGGGCTAAGGGTGGTCAAGAGGCAACAAGATTTCCATCCTTCTCTCAAATCTAAGGTTTATAATCAAGATCAACCAAGGTAAGACTCCCTCACCTGTGGTATAATGGCTTTTCTTAAAGATTAAAATGATATGAAAGTTTTGTAAGTGATGTTTATGTTGGAAAAACCAAAGGAAACCCATGAACCTAACCTTATAGGTTTCGGCCCCATGGGTTCTTGGTCTATAATGATGATAAAAATCAAAATCATGTTGTCTAATGTGCCCTTATGATGTCTAGAGATTTAATATAATTTTTGAGAATTTTTGGGGTACCCTAGAGACCCTATAAGTTTCGGCCAACTTCAAGGACCCATGGGTAGGGTTGGGTCTTAAACTTCAAGTATATGTTTTATGTATTATCATGATGTAAGGGAGATGGAGGGTGATTTATGTGAATTTTCACATGGCCTAGAGACCCTATGAGTTTCGGCCAAGATGGGTTAATAGGGTAAAAGTTAGGATTTATTTCAAGTAAGGGCCCCAAGTTCCCTATGGTAAGATATAATTGATGGTTAATGATTGGTTGTGTTAAATCCGACACTTTTATTTCGCTCTAGAAAATTTTTCAGAAAACACCCTAGGTTTATCGGGCCCTTAGACAAAATTTCGGAGAGTAAAATGTAATAAAACTAAAAGTTTCAAGGGCTAATGTGTAAGGAATTAAAGCACTAGGGGTGTTCTTGCGATTAGGCTGAAAGTGACTGGACCAAAATGTAAAAATGCCACCCCTTTTTGTGTTTAAAGCCCTCGGCCGCAAACTCCTCCCCTCCGCGTGCCCTAGCTGCAGACAAAGCCGCAGCCACCGCAGACGAAGCCGAAACCACCGCCCGATCAACTCGACTTCTGCTCCTTCCTGCGAGCCCTCGCCAACGCAGTCGATCCAGGCGAGCTCCGGTGAACAACGGCACGCAAACGCCCTGCTCCGGCCAAGCGATGCTGCGAAGGAGAAGGTCGGGCACTGTTATCACGCATGGATCATCCGGAGAGTCTGTGTAGCTCTCCTAGCTTTGGAAGTGAGAAGGTGAGGTCAGCCCGTGCCCTCCTATAGAGTTGCTTTCCCATTCGATCGAGTTTTCCTTTGATTCGGATTAAGTTCGGATTTGGGATGTATTAGTTTTGCTTTGATCGGAGGGAGGTTTGTATAGGTTAATTGACACTACGGTGTGGTTTCAGGACTATTGGTTGCTGCTAGGGTTTTGTGGTTTTGGAAACTGAAGTCGGATGATGATGATGCTCGATTCTGTGGGTTCTGTTTCCTCTCATCTTTTGTTGCTGTGAAGGCCTACCATTGGAGCAGGGAAGGAGGTCTTGGCTTCGGATCTCCAGGGAGTTGAGGTAAGGGTTGTTATCTGGGTTGCTAGTTGTGGTTTCGGTCTCTGTGAGCTCAATTCAGATTTGGATGGGTTGCTTTGTAATTCAGATTTGGATGGGTTGCTTTGTAATTCAATTTGGATGGGTTTTGCCGTGTAATGATATGTTGAGGTAGAGAGCTATTTAGAGATCTATTTGGTGTAATATGTGGAGATTATCGAATTAGGGTAAGTAGTGGAATTGTGTTGTTATTGGATTCAAGCCACTGCCATGCGTGGGTTTTTGGTTGTAACCCAGTTTCTGTATATTGATCAAGTGGTGTTTTCTTGTTTGGTAATACATGGTGGTTTGGATTATAACAAGGAATGATTAATTAAAAGGATTAGGTAATGGATCAATGATTGATAATTGGAATAGTTTTACCAATTGTTTCAACCATGAGCTGCAATTATGAGATTAATTTAGTTCTAGGATCTTGAAGTTTGAATGAACAGCCTACTCTCCTTGGTTTTCAATTGTGTCGTGAGCTTGAATAGGTAATAGGTTAATTGGATTAAGATTTTCTTGTTTGTGGTTGTCCTGAGTGGTACAGGGATGATGGAATGATATGTATTTTGTTTGGGATTGAGTTTGCTTTGAGTTGGGGTTAATGGTCGATCCCGATATATCTCTTAGCTGTGGGCTATGCTATTGTGATTTTGGTTTGATTCTAATGTTGAGTTGGATTGGATCTGGTTTAGGGTTGGACTAAATCTAAGTTTGAAACCCAATCGCGAAAACTTATGCTAATCATCTAATTTGGGATAATTAAATGATTACGATAATTAGGTTAACCCTGATATGGTTTAGGGATCTGTTTAGCTACTTGATAATTGTT
The DNA here is from genome assembly GCA_024364735.1 of Boesenbergia rotunda. Classification (NCBI taxonomy): domain Eukaryota; kingdom Viridiplantae; phylum Streptophyta; class Magnoliopsida; order Zingiberales; family Zingiberaceae; genus Boesenbergia; species Boesenbergia rotunda. The sequence continues at coordinate 201,606 of JAGFNQ010002296.1, forward strand.
AAGATAGCTAAAATTATGTCCGTTGATACAGGACATTGATCGCTTTTGGACTTCGGGACGGGAGATTCTCATTTGATACAGACTGCTACTCTTGGAGGCGGGTACCCTTTGACTTATCTCTTTTGATATTGTCATGTGATTATGCATAGACTGTTATAGATAGCAGTAAGATTATACGCTATCCCTGTCTATTATGCCTGTTCTGGATACTTGTTGTTCATCTCTGAGTTATTGTGCCTGTTCTGGATACATGTAGTTTATCCCTGAGTTATTATGCTGTTTGTTCCATACAGTCTCGGATATTGTCATATCGATATATATGCTTAGAGATAGTGGTGTATCTCCTGCCTTTGACCTTGAGGGATTGGTAGTTTTCCGGTCAGTATACCTTGTAAGTTACCTGTATTTCCTGTTATAGGATTTCAGACTGAGACTTAGTATACTGAGGACTTGGGAGGGAGGTATGTGTATCTATCATACACCATCTCTGCATTATTGCATGCTGACCCACGCGGACGTTGTGGACGATGTCCTGACTGGGTACAGGTTGTCACAGCTCCACCCACGCGGACGTTATGGACAATCCTGACTGGGACTAGGGGGTGACACATGTCATTGCATCAGGGTGCTTTATATGTTTGGGGCATGCACCATCCTTGCATTGTTGCATGCTGACCCACGCGGACGTTGTGGACCATGTCCTGACTGGGTACAGTTTGTCACAGCTCTACCCACGCGGACGTCGTGGACGATATCCTGACTGGGACTAGGGGGTGACACATGTCATTGCACCATGTGCATATTTTGCATTGTGCATTGTTTGCTGCACTTATTTGCTGCACTTGTTTGACATCGCATATTCTGGAGACTTGCTAACTGAGCTTATATGTCTATTGGTTTTCCTCTGGTATTTCTTACCCTCTATACAGGTTAGATGGATTCAGGTATATATCTACTTCGGTATGTTCAGTACTAGTTTTTCCCTACTGTTGTTGTGAGACTGTAGTAGCTGAACTCTTATTGTTGGTATAACCTTCTATGCATATCTGTTGGGTATTCGCTGAGCTATGGACTCACCCCGTTGCCATATATATTTATTTCAGGTTGATGTCTGCGAGGAGATCCCGAGCCGCCAGTCCCCAGCTCCCGAGGAGCCCTTTTTGGTTTTCCTTGTTTTGTTATGGACCCTGTAGCATTCCTATGCTTCCGCTGTATGTTTTGAACATGTATGCACGTTCTGTTTGAAGGTATTGTACTTTTGAGTCCTATGTTGGACTTCGTTCGGTTTTGGCTTTGTTCCTGCCCCCTGGCAGCTCAGGTGAGTCTGGATTTGGTTTTCGATAGATATAATCATAAAATTATTGTTTCTGCATATATCTGAGGCCTGAGGCCCTTTAAACTGCGGGGTTGTGTTATATTATCTGTGTGTATGTGTAAATTGTCCGCCGGACAGGGGAGGTGCTGTCCGATTTTATATTGGATCAGCGGCTCCTGGGTCTCGGGGCGTGACAATTTATTTTGGTATCAGAGCCTAGGTTTCGATGCCTACGTGTTTTACGGGATTTACGGTGTTTATCTGATACCGATTTATTTTTGGTATTTTTGGTATCAAGCCCAGGATGCGGGATACCATCGATTCGTGGATTTCTCGGAATTTAAATCTGACACTGAACTGGTAGGTGTCGGAGCTCGGGTTTGATGTTATTCATCCGAGTACATTACGGATTTTTAAAGCCGTGGTTGCGATGCGACGGCAATTTGGGACTTGGCAGCGACAGGACTTCTCCAGGCGGAAAAGGTATATCTTTCTAATACTATCTTAGCTTTAATGCTCAGTATTAGATTTTGGATGGGTTAGACTATCCCAGCTTGGTGGGATCATATATTCATGCTGGATGAATAGAGATATGTAGACTTGGGTTAGTTGGATTGACATTTGTCAATCTATCCTATTCGTGATCGTTCATGTGAGCGATTAGTGACATATTGCGGATGAGATCTTAGAGCAGAGAATGTTAATTCTCTAGTAGCCCCGGTTGTTGAATCGGAAAGCCAAGGTCGAATATGTCGACAATCTATTGGAGGTTTATTCTTTTGATCCTTCTAGACCTTACTATTTATAGTATGGGTTCTAGCTATTGTTAGCTAAGCGAGAACTAGGGATTGCTTATTGTTGTTGGCTCGATCAGCTTAGGATCGACTTACCCTAGTTCAAGGAGTTTCAGACAGTTGGGTCGTTCGTGCCTAGTTAGGTGACCTGGAAGGCACGTGTATAAAGCATGACCTATTTTTATGTAGAAGGGTAGGATGACCTACATATTATTACCGTTAGTGGATTGTTACATCCTATTCCCTGATAGCTTTGACCATGAATCACCTGTACCATGTTGATGACCTAGAGGGTACAGCTTGATTGGTGACTTAGGCCGATACAGAAAAGTGTGAAGCTAGTTGCTTGACACTTATGAGTTACCGCTTGTACTTGGTTGAATAACTAAAAAGGTATATACGGACTTATGATTTGCGTGGAGGCAAATCACTTATAAGACTAGGTCACCTCTAGTTAGATATTATTGCGGACAACCTGTGGAAAAATAAAGGAATTGCTTTATGAGTATGTTGAGATACTCCTGAGAGATAGCATGTCTCTATCTCCTTGTTATGGAGCAGGACCTTAGAGGGTTTTGACCATAGAGTGGAGGAGTTAGACTGTAATGGATTACGAAGCGATGGTCGGTGTGATTTGCTAGTTGCTACTCTATGCGATGAGGGATCTTGACTCATGGATTGGGTGTAGATTGTTGGATAATCTCGATGGTGCATCGGGATGTACGATCCGTTAGGGTGCGGAGGATGTGGAGTTAGCTGTATCCTTATCTTCGGTGAGATGTTGGACGTTAATCAGGAGGTCAAAGACGACTATTGGTTTTTGGTTAATATACTCCCATAGTGGACCTACTAGTTGAACGGATGATAAGGTTGTTATCACCGTGGACTTTCTCGTTGGTGTTGAGAGGTTGATTGAGATTGACGAATCTCTATAATACGTTGTACTTTGAGGATTCTATTAGTGGACATGGACCTATCGGATTGTAGTCTTTTTGAGGGATTATTAAGTGGATAAATGATCTTTCGGTGGTTGATTATTTAGAAAGTCTGTTATTGATAGCAGCATATGGTACGACATATTGGCACAACCTCTAAATTATTTGTTATCTTTTGATGGTCTATTAGAGGATATATATATATATATATACATATATATGACGTTGATGTTTGGGAGGATGTTATTGACTTGGAGATACTTGGGTGATATACATGAATTAGAACGTTTTACGTTCGAGGATCGGAGTATAGACTTGGCGCCAGAGATCTTAGGATTGAGTACCCTGGAAGATGTGATGATTGAATGGTTGTTCTGGTATACTTGGTTTTCGGATGATAACCTCTGGATTGATAACTTCAGATTGCCCAGAGCAGTGTAACCTTAGGATACCAGACGAAGTGGTTACTCATGATGAGTACAGATAAGTTTTGATGCTAGTGTGTGCCGTATGAGGAATGAGAAAATTTGGGGACCAAATTTTTATTAGTGGGGGAGGATGTTAAATCCGACACTTTTATTTCGCTCTAGAAAATTTTTCAGAAAACACCCTAGGTTTATCGGGCCCTTAGACAAAATTTCGGAGAGTAAAATGTAATAAAACTAAAAGTTTCAAGGGCTAATGTGTAAGGAATTAAAGCACTAGGGGTGTTCTTGCGATTAGGCTGAAAGTGACTGGACCAAAATGTAAAAATGCCACCCCTTTTTGTGTTTAAAGCCCTCGGCCGCAAACTCCTCCCCTCCGCGTGCCCTAGCTGCAGACGAAGCCGCAGCCACCGCAGACGAAGCCGAAACCACCGCCCGATCGACTCGACTTCTGCTCCTTCCTGCGAGCCCTCGCCGACGCAGTCGATCCAGGCGAGCTCCGGTGAACAACGGCACGCAAACGCCCTGCTCCGGCCAAGCGATGCTGCGAAGGAGAAGGTCGGGCACTGTTATCACGCATGGATCATCCGGAGAGTCTGTGTAGCTCTCCTAGCTTTGGAAGTGAGAAGGTGAGGTCAGCCCGTGCCCTCCTATAGAGTTGCTTTCCCATTCGATCGAGTTTTCCTTTGATTCGGATTAAGTTCGGATTTGGGATGTATTAGTTTTGCTTTGATCGGAGGGAGGTTTGTATAGGTTAATTGACACTACGGTGTGGTTTCAGGACTATTGGTTGCTGCTAGGGTTTTGTGGTTTTGGAAACTGAAGTCGGATGATGATGATGCTCGATTCTGTGGGTTCTGTTTCCTCTCATCTTTTGTTGCTGTGAAGGCCTACCATTGGAGCAGGGAAGGAGGTCTTGGCTTCGGATCTCCAGGGAGTTGAGGTAAGGGTTGTTATCTGGGTTGCTAGTTGTGGTTTCGGTCTCTGTGAGCTCAATTCAGATTTGGATGGGTTGCTTTGTAATTCAGATTTGGATGGGTTGCTTTGTAATTCAGATTTGGATGGGTTTTGCCGTGTAATGATATGTTGAGGTAGAGAGCTATTTTAGAGATCTATTTGGTGTAATATGTGGAGATTATCGAATTAGGGTAAGTAGTGGAATTGTGTTGTTATTGGATTCAAGCCACTGCCATGCGTGGGTTTTTGGTTGTAACCCAGTTTCTGTATATTGATCAAGTGGTGTTTTCTTGTTTGGTAATACATGGTGGTTTGGATTATAACAAGGAATGATTAATTAAAAGGATTAGGTAATGGATCAATGATTGATAATTGGAATAGTTTTACCAATTGTTTCAACCATGAGCTGCAATTATGAGATTAATTTAGTTCTAGGATCTTGAAGTTTGAATGAACAGCCTACTCTCCTTGGTTTTCAATTGTGTCGTGAGCTTGAATAGGTAATAGGTTAATTGGATTAAGATTTTCTTGTTTGTGGTTGTCCTGAGTGGTACAGGGATGATGGAATGATATGTATTTTGTTTGGGATTGAGTTTGCTTTGAGTTGGGGTTAATGGTCGATCCCGATATATCTCTTAGCTGTGGGCTATGCTATTGTGATTTTGGTTTGATTCTAATGTTGAGTTGGATTGGATCTGGTTTAGGGTTGGACTAAATCTAAGTTTGAAACCCAATCGGAAAACTTATGCTAATCATCTAATTTGGGATAATTAAATGATTACGATAATTAGGTTAACCCTGATATGGTTTAGGGATCTGTTTAGCTACTTGATAATTGTTAAGATAGCTAAAATTATGTCCGTTGATACAGGACATTGATCGCTTTTGGACTTCGGGACGGGAGATTCTCATTTGATACAGACTGCTACTCTTGGAGGCGGGTACCCTTTGACTTATCTCTTTTGATATTGTCATGTGATTATGCATAGACTGTTATAGATAGCAGTAAGATTATACGCTATCCCTGTCTATTATGCCTGTTCTGGATACTTGTTGTTCATCTCTGAGTTATTGTGCCTGTTCTGGATACATGTAGTTTATCCCTGAGTTATTATGCTGTTTGTTCCATACAGTCTCGGATATTGTCATATCGATATATATGCTTAGAGATAGTGGTGTATCTCCTGCCTTTGACCTTGAGGGATTGGTAGTTTTCCGGTCAGTATACCTTGTAAGTTACCTGTATTTCCTGTTATAGGATTTCAGACTGAGACTTAGTATACTGAGGACTTGGGAGGGAGGTATGTGTATCTATCATACACCATCTCTGCATTATTGCATGCTGACCCACGCGGACGTTGTGGACGATGTCCTGACTGGGTACAGGTTGTCACAGCTCCACCCACGCGGACGTTATGGACAATCCTGACTGGGACTAGGGGGTGACACATGTCATTGCATCAGGGTGCTTTATATGTTTGGGGCATGCACCATCCTTGCATTGTTGCATGCTGACCCACGCGGACGTTGTGGACCATGTCCTGACTGGGTACAGTTTGTCACAGCTCTACCCACGCGGACGTCGTGGACGATATCCTGACTGGGACTAGGGGGTGACACATGTCATTGCACCATGTGCATATTTTGCATTGTGCAATGTTTGCTGCACTTATTTGCTGCACTTGTTTGACATCGCATATTCTGGAGACTTGCTAACTGAGCTTATATGTCTATTGGTTTTCCTCTGGTATTTCTTACCCTCTATACAGGTTAGATGGATTCAGGTATATATCTACTTCGGTATGTTCAGTACTAGTTTTTCCCTACTGTTGTTGTGAGACTGTAGTAGCTGAACTCTTATTGTTGGTATAACCTTCTATGCATATCTGTTGGGTATTCGCTGAGCTATGGACTCACCCCGTTGCCATATATATTTATTTCAGGTTGATGTCTGCGAGGAGATCCCGAGCCGCCAGTCCCCAGCTCCCGAGGAGCTCTTTTTGGTTTTCCTTGTTTTGTTATGGACCCTGTAGCATTCCTATGCTTCCGCTGTATGTTTTGAACATGTATGCACGTTCTGTTTGAAGGTATTGTACTTTTGAGTCCTATGTTGGACTTCGTTCGGTTTTGGCTTTGTTCCTGCCCCCTGGCAGCTCAGGTGAGTCTGGATTTGGTTTTCGATAGATATAATCATAAAATTATTGTTTCTGCATATATCTGAGGCCTGAGGCCCTTTAAACTGCGGGGTTGTGTTATATTATCTGTGTGTATGTGTAAATTGTCCGCCGGACAGGGGAGGTGCTGTCCGATTTTATATTGGATCAGCGGCTCCTGGGTCTCGGGGCGTGACAGGTTGGGGATTTTAATGGAATTTTTCCATGCCCCCATGGCCTTATAAGTTTCGGCCAGCCCTAGGAAGGTGGACTAAAGGTTAGGGTTAACCCTAATCATGAGCCCCAATGACTTCCTATGGTCTCATAGATGATGTATGGTTGTTCCTTTACCTTATGCTATTGTACATGTTTATGGGATTGATGGAACTCCACCTATAGGTTTTAGCCAAGCCATGTATCTAGGGTTTGGGGTGGAGTTAGGGTTCAAAGAATGATGGTTCATGCTTACCATAAAGTATTTATATGTATAGGATCAAGCATGTGGTAGAAATCATGTTCACCATAACCTAATGTTTAAGCACTATGTTTTATGTTTTATGTTTATGATTGGATGCCATGCTTAATAGGGATTATTATGTATGTCTTAGGTTTTATGCCATGTATTTGAATGGTAGGTAGAATGCTATGGAAATCCTACCATGTATGCTTAAGATAGATATCATGCTTAGGCAAGAAATGCAATGGTTACCTTATGTATCATGATTATACAAGCTCTATGTAGTAGGATAAATATCTATGAAAACATGTCAAGTTAAATGCAATGCGTACCTTCTATGTTATGATCATGCAAGTACTAGGAATAGGAATGATTTGTAGGTATGCATGCCATGTTTATGTAGGAAGATGAATGTCATGTTTATGTAGGAAAATGAATGCCATGTTTTATGAATGATGATGCATGCCATGTTTACGAAAGAAGATGCATGCCATGTTATGAATGAAAAATGATGCTTATGTCTTTAAGGCATAAATATGCTAAACGGCACGGTCGACGGTCGATGGTCGACGGTACGACGGTCGTGAGGACCGGTAAATGGGCCGGTAGATGGGCCGAGTCGTAACAAGTTATGCTATGTTAAAGATGCCATGAATGTCTTATAAATGATGAAGCATGTAAAGTATTTTACTTTATGAATGGGCTTGTACCGGACCGAAGTATGGGTCCAAGGGATGGGCACCTTAAGAACGCCCCGGTTCTGGACTACCGACTATGCTGTCCACGGTTCTGGCACTACCGGAGCTGTGCAACAGGGATGGGCTCCTTAAGAACGCCTCGGTTCGGGGACTATCGACTATGCTGTCCTTACCCTAGTAGGTCGGGGCTCGCTACCTCGGACTTACTAGGGATGCGCGCTTATGATGTATGTATGTGGTACAAGTCGGGGACCCCAATGATATGATGATTATGTTTAAGCATTTAAAAGTATGTTTTTAAAAGTTAAGCATCCTTATGTATATGCATTCCACTCATGCATTCATTCATGTTATGCATTATGCTATGCTAATAAGATTTTATGCTTACGCTTCATGTTAAGAAAGATGCATGAAAATAAATGATCTATGTCATGATTATGTTAAGAAGATGTTCATATGCTATGATAGGAAGTATGCTTATGTTTAGACCATACAGGTTGTTTCACACCTTATGGACATGTTTATACCATGTATTACGCCATGTCAAGAATGTTTAGGATGTTATGTTTATACAATGAATTATGCTATGTGGTATGCCATGTTTACCATGAATTATGTCATGCTAGGAACGTTGATTATGTTTATGCTTATGCCATATAGTATGCCATGTTTAGAATGTTATCATGCTTATGTTCATGTCACGTAGTATGCCATGCTTAGAATGTTACGATGTTTACGTTTATGCCATGTCTCATGCCATGTTAGGAATGTTCACTTATGTTTATGTTCATGCCATGCTATGTATATGATAAGTGATTCAAGATGTTATGTTCTAAGTAGAGCACCAAGCATGTAAATGTTTCAGGTGCTCATTATGAGATGATGAATGGTTTTTGTGAGTAGGAAAGAGTCTTACTAAGCCTGTGTGCTTATAGTCTTATTTCCTTATACCGCAGATCATTCAAGGGGACAATGATGGAAGCAGCAGGAGGGCAAGAATGCATGTGTGTGGTAGTGACTTGGCCTAGGGAATCATATGTTTATCGTTTATGCTAGAACTTTACTTTGGTCACTTATATGCTTGAATAATGACTTATGGAACTCTATGATGTGATGTTAAGTATGACATGATATGACATGATATGATGTTTAAGTATGAAGTCAATATGCCGAGTTTCCATGTCATTATGTTAGGAATGGTAATAGGGCATGTATGTATAAGTTAAAGTTATTCCGCTGCCTTATGATGTCTACATGCCTTAAGTATCTTAACGTAACGCCGCTTTATGAAAAAAAAAAGTGGGCGTTACAATACTTGACACTCTAGAACTTGCTTTGATTCTTTTTGAAATTACAATTGCATAAGCTTACATGAATATGATGGAGGCAACCTTTCTTGTTGAACTCTTAGTTTTCCCTCTACTTTGCTACTGTTACTAGTGAGCGCTTCACCTATTACTTTCATGTTTCATTGTCTTTCAGATCCTCTCATTGTCACTATATTCTTACTGTCATATCTTTGTTAGCTTATTCTTTCCTTGAGTATGCGATGAAAGCATGGGGTGATTGCATGATGAGTACATTTTTATTTATCTATTATTAGCCTCTATTATTGTCAGTTTGAGATACTATCATACTTTGATATATATTTAGTAGTTTTCGCGAGATGCTCAAGTTTTAAGTGTGGGGGGGGGGGAGACAAGTGGGTATGGACGGATGCTAGTGTGAAAAAAAGTGAAAAAAAAGAAAGAAAATCTCTCTATGTGAAAAAAAAAAGAGAGATAGAAAAAAATAATAAAGATGAAAAAAAGTGAAAAAAAGAGAAAAAAAATGGGAAAAAATCTCTCTATATAAAAAAAAAATTTCCTCAAGCATTCGGCATGTTGTTAGTGATGAACAAAAAAGAATATTTTCTTGATGTGTACTCTTTTGATATTATTGTTTAGAGAAATTCAAGAGTTATGTTGTTAATCCATACATGCATTTTGAGAGAGGTTGTAAGTGGTTGATGTGTAGTGCATTGAGAATGTGCAAGGAGAATTGTGAGTGTTGGATGTTTGGGTGAGTTCTTATTTTGGCCTATTGTTTGATTGTATACATCATGTTAATTACCCCAATGCTCTCATATTCTCTTTGATCTTCTTTGATCTTCTTTCTGATCTTCTTTGTTATCTACTTTCTTGTACTCTTGTTAGCACGTCATTTCATCATTATTCATTGTAAAACCCTCTTGATTTGTGTACTTATGTTATAGTAGTGGAGAAGTAGAAGATAAGCAAGCATATGGTAGTGCAATGTCATGAATGTTTTGAGAGAACTCCACTTCCATATTTATTATTTTTGTGAGTATGAGTGCATATATCCATTTTGTGAGGTTTTTGTCATGCTTAGTTTATTCAAGTTGATGAAATTACCATGTTTTTGACTTATGTGAGATTTGGAACCATAAATACATGGATTCTTGAGACTTGATGATCTTAAGTAATTTTCTTTCATTATTCCTCAAGTATTGATAGGGGATGTAATATTTGGGAGATATGTTGTTTTCTTTTAGTTTTCTTTACTTGCACGAGACGTGCAAGAATTAAGTGTGGGGGAGTTGATAACCGTCATTCTTGTTGATTATTTTAGGCTCTAAAATCCATGTTTGATCCACATTTTATATGCTTAAGTTTGCAATTGTATTAGGTTTCATGTATTCCCTCTATTTTGGCTTTTAATTCAAATCATTATATATTTGAGATATTTTTGGCACTAAATTTGAATATCATTTTGTAGGCTTCAATTGATCATGGACCTTGATCAAATTGGGTCAGACTTGAGTCAGCATTGAATTCAGATCAAAGGGATCAAGCATTAGATTAATAGGAGCCGTCCATTCCAGGAAACAGCTAGATCTGAGCAATCGGTCAACTTCTGGTCAATTCGAGTTCAAGATGGAGTCAATCATGACCATAGATCAAGATCTGAAAATTTGAGCCAAATCAGAAGTAATCTGACCGTTGGATCAAGCTTAATATGTTCTAGACCATCCATTCAAGAAAATGGATGATCTGGACCATCCGCCACTGGTCTGGCTAATCCGAGCTGTGGACAGGTAGATCAGGACCATTGATTGAGATATGTGGAGTTTGGTTCAGATCTGAAGAGATCTGACCGTTGGATGAAGCAAAATTGATCTCAACCGTCTGTTGTTTCCATCATCATGTGACTGAACCCAAGGCTGATTGAACCTAACTGTTGCGCTGTTGGGCTGAGCTGGGTTAACTGAACCAAAGGGCTGAGCTGAATTCAAGTTGCACCGAACCCAGGCTGGACCAAACCAACTGTTGAGCTGATTTGCCTGAATCAAGACTGAACCCAAGCTGACTGAACCAAGTGCTGGACTGAGCTGTGGTTGAACCCAAGGTTTGAGTTGATTTGGCTGAACCCACGCGCGATCCATGGTTATTTTCTCGGCTGTGATAGACGGATCCATCCATCCTCTCGACTCCATCTTCTCCACACGAGGGCGATCGTGGAGAGGCGGCTGAGACGAGGGGTTCCCGATTCACTCAACCTCTCCACCTCCACCAAGGGCCGGCCGGAGTTCATCATCGCCACCTTCTTCTTCTCTACCATCTTCATCGCCGCGGGTTAGAGGTTCCAACCCTAGCCGACCGGAGCTTCGATCGAACAGTTTGAGGGGTTCCCGACTCGATCAGATCATCTCCATCCACTCTCCTGCATCTCGACGCCGACAACAGCTAGGGCTCAGGGGTTCCGAACCCTAGCTGACTTCCTATCCAATCTCACCACCGGCAGCCGATTCCTCATTTCCAGCATAGATTCAATTTTCTTCAATAATTTCTTCACAGTTTTTATCTTCAGCAGATTTTCTTCAGCAATTTCTTCACAGTTTTTTATTTTCAGCATATTTTCATCAGCAGCTCTTTACTTCGGCAGTAGCTTCCTTCACAGCTTCAATCCTAGCACTTCAATTTCCAGTAGCCGGCAGATTTCCTTCCTAGCTTTTCTTCAGCAATTCCTTCACAGCTTCCTCTTCAATTCCAGCAGTTCTCCTCCTTCATTTCAGTAGCTCTTCAGCATTTCCAGTGAGTGGCAGCTACCAATTCTGTTATTACTTCCATTACAGCAGAATTCACTTAACAGCAATTCCATTCAACACCCACAGCTCTTCATAGCAGCAGCGTCTCGTAGCATTTCCAGTAGCTAGCATGTGTTTTTCCTTCACAGCAGATTCGGCAGCAATTCTGTGATTAGTTTCATTAATTTTAGTGGTTATGTGTTCCTTGTTGATTCTCGAATGTGGATGCTGATGCTTGTATTAAGTTTGATCATCCATGTTTTAGAATGGCATACACCCATTTTATCTTAATACATGCTCACCATGTGTTCGATGAAATGCCCCAACCAAATGTTTAGTTTAATTTTGCAATTTCTCAGTTTAGATTTTTGCTACGTTTTATTAATTGAATGTTTCAAGTTTCTCTTATGTTTAAGTATGCAATTAGGTAAGATTAGGTTAAGTTTCATTAATGCTCTATTTCCTTAATTGCATTCTTAATGTTGCCTTGCGTTTCCTTGTCAAGTTAAGTTAGGTTAGATTAGATTTCTTTAATGCTGTAGGTTTTGTTCCATGTTTAGTTTTGTTGATGCTTTCTTTCTAGTTGTCTTTTTCTTTACTGCACTTGTAATTAGGTTAAATTAGATTTCCTTACTGGTACTGTCTTTCCTTAATTAGACTAGATTTCATACCTGCTTTGCTATGTCTTTTCGTAGTCTTAAAGTTCAAATCCAAACCCCAGTTTGATATCAAAAATCCCAAAAGCAATAAAATACGATATTGAGAATTATCATGTACCGACTACATTCGTTGGGAGACGACACGAGTTACTCTATGCTACATTAGTTTAGAGGAGTTTGATACATAGGCCTTGGACGTACTGACCCTGGGGGGTTGGGAACCAAGTAAATAAATCCCGCCGTGTCCTTGTGTTCTTTCTATTTTTATTTTCCGCTGCACTAACACTCTGAGTCCAGTATGAATGAAAGTTTTACGAAAGTTTCCGAATAATTTTTAACGGTCGATATTCACCCCCCCCCTCTATCGACGGCACCGGTCCTACATGTGGTATCAGAGCTAGGCCGCTCTTCACCGGACTAACCGCCGACGAAGCAACGACGCCAGGAGTTGAGGGGGAGTCCAGGGCTGAATCAAGTACAATTTTTTTTTAATGTCCATTTTTAAGTTCCATATTATTTGTTTCACGTGCAGGCAGAGAGGGCACAATAAAAATCAGTGCCCTACTCGTAAGACTCGGTCTACACCACCGGCGGCAATGGGGGCACCAACGCCAGGAGTCCGGAAAAACAAGGATCACGTACAATGCTTCAAGTGAGGAAAATACGGACACTACAAGAACAAATGCCCGACAAAGGTATGTAAAATTTACGTTCCGAAAAGTTTCACAATTCCTGCACTGTCTCATGATAATTTAGTTAATTTTTCTGATAAATTAGATATACTGAATAGTAAAATTAATATTTTGCCAGTCAAATTAGAAAGTATAGATATGACTAAAATATCAGAAATTAATTATTTAATTCGGAACATTAATTCAGTAATCCCTAGAATATATCATAACATTAATTCTGATAATTTTAAACTTAATTCTGATAATTTTGATTCGGATAAATTTAATCCTAAGGATAAATCCGAATTCAAATTTGAATATCCTAAGGATATATCCGAATTCAAATTTGAAAATCCTAAGGATAATTCTAAATTTGAAAATTCTTTAGATAATTATAAATTCAAACTTGAAAATCCGTTGTATAACTCTGAATTCGAATTTGAAAATTCTAAAGATAACTCTGAAGTTAGTGAAGTTAATTCTGAAGATAATCCTGAAATTATTTTTGAGAATAAAAGAGATTTTATTAAAAATCTTGAGGATAATGAAGATGAAATTCTCCTAAATAATAATAACCTAATTATAGATAATCTTGAAAATTATTACAAAACTATAATTAGTGGCCCAAATTACTCCTTCTACTTTGAGGATACTAAAAGATGTAATTTTGAGGACGAGGGAAATGAAATTATCTAAGATAAAGGTCATAGCAAATAAAGTTTACAAAGGTTCAAATAAATCCGAATTATTAGAAAAACTTGAAAAGATAGATAAAGATGAAGAAGAAATTTTCAAAATAATGAAAATGATGAACTTAAACCCACAACTATTAATTAATCATTTCAACCTTAATTATTTAAATCTCAATTAAACCAATTAATTCAATTAAATCTCAATTATCTCAATTAAATCAATTAAATCTCAATTAAATTCAATTAAATCTCAATTAAATCAATTAAGTCAATTAAATTCAATTAAATCTCAATTAAATCTTAATTAAATCAATTAAATCTTAATTATATCAATTAAGTCAATTAAATTTAATTAAATCATAATTAACTCAATTAAATTCAATTAAATCATAATTAACTCAATTAAATTCAATTAAATCTGAATTAACTAAATTAAATTCAATTAAATCTTAATTAACTCAATTAAATTCAATTAAATCTTAATTAACTCAATTAAATTCAATTAAATCTTATCTTAATTAATTCGAACTTAAATTAATTCAAATTAATCTTAATTAATTCGAACTTAAAATTAATTCAAATTAATCTTAATTAATTTAAACTTAAATTAATTCAATTAAATCTCAATTAATAATTTCTAATTAATTCAACTTCAATTAATTCTTAATCCAACCAAATATTAAATAACTTAAACTCGAACTAAACTAAAATCTTACCCAAACCGCAACAATTAATTTAGTAAAATTAAATATGTCAAAGAGGGTTGACATATTCGCGGGTTCACATGACATGTATCAAATCGGGAATTTGATACATGTCTGGAAACATAATTAAAAAACTTTGGACTTGTTTGACTCATGCATAATTGCCATGCCATGCATTTGCTAATTCTTTTAAATATATGTCATGTCATTCATATTTAAATTTTATGCATAACTTAGAATGGCTATAGGAAAAAGAATAATTGAAACTTGACCAACCTAGTATTGGGTAGAGGTGAGATGATAGTACGTTAGGGAAGCCATCTTGGCGGAACTAGCCGAAGCTACCGATCCAAGAACCAAACTAGTTAGACCAAAATCTTTCAAGGAGTAACTTGAAAATGGATTTTCAATAAAAGGTTTTATCAAGGAAACGGTTGATGATCCAATAAGGCTATGGCCAATGAAGACCTAGTGCCTCAACAAGACCTGGAAGCTGATTATTGAAAACCAAATTCACTTTACTATTGTCAGATTTGAATCTAACACAATCTTCTATTAAATCTTAGATTTAATAATAAATTAAGAAAAATGATTCAAGCATCTCACAATGCACCCATAAAACAACCATGCTTGTTGTATTGAGACATCTAGAATGGGTGAGATGTTAAGGACTAATAAATTGATAAGCATGTTTCAAAATGGTTTTTCAAAATTGCTAGAATATTTTTCTAAAAATATATTTTCAAAATAGTGCTTCAACATAATAATGTTTGTATGGAATTCATGTTTATCTGATTGATTATATATGATATGTTTTTAGAAATTATATCCTTTTGAAAATTGTTTGACTCACTCAATTAGACACAAGCCTCCTAGGAAAACACTAAAGTTCCTTAAGGCACCTAGATAGAGTCAAACGGTGTCGGATACAGGGGGAGTGTTTTTGAAATGTTTTTTTTATTACTATCATTTATGTGTTTCGAAAACTGTTCTTTAAACACTATTACTTATGTTTTCCGAAAATTATGTCTGATAAATTACCTTCATTTCAAAATGTGTTTCAAAACTTCAAAATACATTATGCTATGTCTCGTTTGATTTTGATAAACCCTAAAGACATAGAGGAAGGTCCACTTCATGATCTAAAAGGACTCCTAGGATGTGTCAGATTTAGGGGGAGTCTAAGTCAAACTTCTGACAAGTTTTAAATTATTTATGTTAAAAATTAGATTATTCTTTTGATCTGAATCAAACCTTAAGACTCAGAGGAAGAGTACTTGTGGTCAACAAGCTTCCTAAGACTGAGTCAAGTTTAGGGCGAGGTCAAATTAAAAGAATTATTTAATAACATATTTTCATATCTTCAAAATCTTGCTAAAAATATAAGTCTTTTAAACTACTATTATTATATTTTTTAGAATTTGTGTGACTTATGAAATTATTTTTGAAATAATATTTACTTCGGTTGAAGAATTTCCAGGACACTTAGGAAAATATCCTTAACAAGGATTCCTAGGATTGTGTTAGATTGGAAAAGACACCTAATCAAGTAAATTATTATGTTTTCAAAATGCATAATACTTTTTCAAAAAAAAAAATTCAAAGTCTCATCTTTTTTTTAAAAAAATACTTAGTACTTGCAAAATATGCATAATATTTTTCAGAAATACTTATATTTTTCAAAATTCCCAATATTTTTCAAAAATGCATCATAGTGTTTTCAAAAGTTCAAGTACTTAAGTATTACTATGCTTTCAAAAATTTATACTAAGTATTTTCAAAAAAACAAAATGTTGGTGCAAGAATTCTTGATTTTTTGATGTATGACAAAGGGGGAGAGATGCACCTTAAGTTAGAAATAAATGTTTTTTCTCTTACCAAAGAATCAATTAATCAAAGTGTTTTCAAAAAGGGGAGAGTGAAAGTTAGAATTATTTTTCTATTTTTCCTAGAGGATCGAAAATGGATTTTCAAAACTTAGATCATGTTTTTATTTTGATCCCAAGGATAGTAAGTTAGCCCTTTAAACCAATCTAACTTAAGTTATTGTCAAACATCAAAAAGGGGGAGATTGTTGGTGCAAGTTGCATTAATGATGTTCTCCTCTAAGTGTTTTAATGTTTGACAATACACTTAAGTCAGTGATACATTGAACAGACAAAGGCTAGCAAAGGAGGAGTAACCTAAGTGGAAGAAAAGTCCTAGTTAATCTAGGCACTAAGACCTGGTGAGTGAAGTTGGGCACTAAGTCCTGATCGAGGATTGGGAACTAAGTCCTAGCAAGGTCTAGGCACCGAAAACCTGCTCGGAAGGTGGGCACTAAGTCCTGGTCGGGGACTGGGCAAGAAGACCTAGCCGAGGGTTGGGCACCGAAGACCTGGTTCGGGGAATTGGGCACGAAGACTTGGCCGAGGGTTGGGCACCTAAGTCCAGGACCTATGGTTTGGGCACGGAGTCTTGGTCCGAGGGACTGAGCAACTTAGCTGAGTGATGACTAAGGACAGAAGTAGAGACGGGTCGGGGTTCGGGCGTCTCGAGGTCCGGAGTAATTGGAGGCTAAGCAAAAGTCCACCCGAAGGACTGGGTGACAACCGACTCCTGAAAGGAGTAGGTGGAAGGCACGTTCTCGGGGGTGAGAACATGTGTCGGTTTGACCTAGGGTTTCATGGAAATCCGAAGTCCGAACCAAGTCCTTAAAGTTAAGGATGTGTGTATATTTGCTTTGTATGTGTGTATTTTGCAGGTACCAAGATTGGAAGACAAAGCAGGCAAAAAAACTGGGCTGGAGGCTTTGATGCTAGGCGCCCCCATTGATGGGGGCGCCCAAACCAAAGACTAAAAAGCAGGTTAAGTGAAGAAGGCAGAATAGGCTTCAAGCGGGGCGCCTGGGAGGTCCGGGGCACCCGAGTTCAAAGCTGTTTTGCTGCTGCGAGTTCGAAGCAAGAGATTAGCTTTGACTGGGTTCAAGCTAGGTGCCCAGGAGGTCCAAGGCGCCCTGGTCAAAGGTTTTATCAGCCGCGGCGAGGTCAGCACGGTGATAAGGTTTGACCGAGTTGGTAGGGGCGCCCCCGACGTCCAGGGTGCCCCCAGGAGCACTATATTGTTAGTATTGTGAGAGAAGTGTCCTAAGGCAATCGCCTTATGATTGTAATCATTTATTTTAATAAATGAATATTCACTATTTGAGTATACATGCTTGTGTATTTGATTGAGATCTTGAACTCATTTACTGAATGTCCGCAATACAATTCACAGCATGAGAGAATTTGTGATGAATTCACAACTAGTGATTATCTCTACATGTGCAATTGTGAAGTATTGAAATTGTCCGTAGTCGATGAATTGATAAATACGGACACTATCAATTCTGTTGAGACTAGCATGGGTTATTCTCTAATCAGCTGATTCTCACTGGCTGGAGACATTAGGATGTCAGGAGATAAACATGAATGCTAGTTAAGGGAACTAGTTAACTGGAGTGACTGGCTATAAAACTTCATATGGTAATCTACATATAGATATGTCAATAAAGTTCTTACTGCAACATAAGTGCGATGTTCCTTTGACTTGCGGTGTTCAAGTCATCTTGGTCATGGAGACTTATACTTTGACATCTTAAACAAGCATCTCTAAGGAGGTGTGGACCCAGGATGGTTGGGTATAAGCCGAAGTGCCCGAAGATGTTTGAACAGCCTACAAAGGATTCACCACTCCTTGCGAGGATATGTATACCCAAGGCCTATCGTCGGATTGTTACTCGAAGCCTCTGGCCAGAGCATCACATGTTCAGAGTATGAATCTCTCAGAAACATGAGAGTAACTTAAATCCGTAGGACGAGAAAAACATTGCTTGGGCTAGGTGTGACGTAGTCAGCCTAGTGGGGACTGACACACATAGACCGTGTCCTGAACCAAGTGGGTATAAGATGGTGAAGGGAATGAGGCACGATTCATTATAGCTGCTGAAGGGTTTCAGAATAATTTCTGAGGTCAACCGTTGATCTTTCGATTAATTGGGGATTATGATGTACTACTAGGTGCCACTCATGATCGTTCTATAATTGGTTAATTATAGACGACCAACATAAATCGAAAGCCTATTTAGTCACACACACTACGAGTAATCCAAGGGATTTAAAACGAGTTGAAAATTGAATTTTCCGATCAAGAGAGATATGTCGAATCTGAATTTTTCAAAGACGCATCGGAAGCTTAAAATGGCTAAGTCTTTTGAAGGCTTATTGGACGAATTAAATTAGTTTAATTCATACGGTCCTGGCTTGGGTTTGGCCAGCCAAAGAGGGTCCCTACCCTCTTTGTTTGGTCGGCCACATTAAAAGGGGAGAACCAAATTGTTTGGTTCAGATTATAAAATAAACCGAGCGTGGTTTGTTTTATAAAATTATGGATAATATATAAATTTTTATAAACCAAAGTTTGGTTTATTATTTTCATGGAAATTAAAATAAACTTTGAATAGTTTATTTTATTATGAATTGATTTTTCCATGATTAGAAAAATTTATATAATAAATTTCTTGTGAAAATTTATTCCATAATAAAAAGGGAGACATGGTTGTTTTTATTATAAATTAACTTATGATAAAAACTTGGCATGATGGAATAAATCATAAAAAATTTATATGATAAATTGCTTATGAAAATTTATTCCATAAAAAGGAGACTTGGCGATTGAGAGACTACTATATAAAGGAACCAAGGCAAGGCTTGAAAAAAAATCTAAGAGATCAAGGAATAAGCCCTCTCTCTCTCCCTCTCTCTCTCTCCCTCCTCTAGTGCCACCGGCCCTAGAGGCACTCCCTTTGTTGCCGTGAGCTTCATCCACCAAGCAGCTACCGTGAGAAGAAGAAGAAGCGGGCGCGACTCCTTCCTCCCCGGAATCTTGATTCCATTCTTCATTTGGTGGTTAGTCTTCCCATCTCTCTCTTGGTATTCTTGTCGTGCCTTTGGAGAATCTAGTAGTTCTTGTTGGCACGAAACTCGTGGCTTTGCGAAGTCATCCCGAAGAAAACTCGGCGTGGACGCGAATAGAGGCGGAGCTTCCGAGGGACGCTTACGGTTGGATCTCGTCCCTTCCTTCGAGTTACGCGAGGTATTAAGTAAATTAGTTTATTTTCTACAAAATTTTAATGTATGATCATGTCTACACAACATTAGGATGCATGCTAGATGTGTGATTAAATAATTTGAGAAATTATTTATGCTAAATCTTCCGCTGCACGTAATTAAATTTTAAAAATTACGAACCCACATCCATGTCAACATGCACCCGGACCCAACAGTGGTATCAGAGCCGGTTAGTGTTCGACATAATCATATAATTGTTTTGCGGAAAACTTTGTCATGATCTCAATTTTGGAAAAATTTCTAATTATGGAAACTTTCCAATTATGATAAATTTTAGATTTAGGAATTTCATGGTTTGGAAATCCTCATGAAATTTCGCAAACTCTTGAAATATCCCTATTTCTGAAATTTTATGATAATTATGAAAACTTCCCATTTTGGAAACTTTCCAATTTTGGAAATTTCCTATTTTGGAAATTCTAATTTTGGAAATATGTAAGTTTTCTTTGTACCAGAAACTTACAAATATTCTGAAAGCCTTTTATTTTTGGAAACTTTTCATTTATGGAAAGCTCACAATTTTGGACACTTTCTTTCAAGAAAGTCTAGACAAATTTATGGAACATTAATTATCAATTAAATTCGAATTAGTTTTTAAATTATTAACAAAATTCTTTACTTTGGGGCGTGCCTCGGGGAGCCACCCAAATTAAAGTCAGTTGTTGTAATTTAATATCCTATTTTGAATAAGAATTGTCAAGTTTAATTTGGCTACGCCTCGGGGAGCGGGCCAAATTAGATTTACGATAAATTTCTTTTCTTTGGGTATCTGACCCTCGGGGAGCCACCCAAAGAAAATAATTTGTTGTAATTAATTAGTCCATAAATAAAATATGTGATCAAATCTTGGAAAATTTTGAGGTGATTCTCAAACGATAATTTCCTTATTTGATTTCTTACATATTGTTGTCTCCAAAATTAATTAGGAAAATTGTTTCCTATAGAGTTTATTTCCTTAAATAAGATTTTCATGAAAATAATATGTGGTTGAATTAAAGAAATCTGTCTCTTAATTTAATAAGATTTGATTTAGAGAAATCAAAGTCTTAAACATATTATTTCCGAAATTGATTTTGACAATTTAGGAAATTGTTTCCCAAAACAATTCCTTAAATAAAGTATGAAATTGGAATAAGAAAATCCGGTTCCTAATTCAATTAATGAGACTTGATAAATTAAGTCACATACATACTTTATTAAGAAAATCGTTAGTACATGACATAATTATATGTCATGAATGTGCTTAGAAAGAAAAGGAAGAGACCCAAAACCCCTTACAAAATATTAAGGCCAACATCTTCCATTAATATGGTTAGAACCGGAGTTTTGTTTCTCGTTTGGGTTGATGGACACATCCATGCCCAGCTTGAACCTCAACATGTTCAAACCATGGAATTAGTTTATGATTAATATAGTTGGAGTCAGAGGTCAATCCTTAGTTTTGGTTGTTGGACATATCCAAGCCAGACTAAACGGTTGAATGAGCTCCAACCATATTAAAACTATTTCTTGATTAATGGGTCAACCTTAAGCTTGGAGCATCAATTTGTTGTGCCATAGCCAAAGTCGATGTAAAGAGAGGTGCAGTTGGGTACTATGTATATTGTTGCATACTTGTTAATGAGTTAACAACCCAATGATTTATGCAAACATTCAATTAGTTGATAACATAAAGTGATAGTTACATATATGTAATATGTAATCGGTATAATTACCTACCTTCATAGCTAAGAATAACTTGATGGCCACAGCCATGGTTGTTCTTATCTATAGTTGGATATCAACCTATTTGGAGATGTTCCTACGATCTCCCGAATTGATGAAAAGGGTTATTCAATTCGAAAAATAAATAGGATTTAATTAATATATGTTGATGCATTCTTTATCATTCTTCTCACATAAGATGAATTTGTATTTCTAGGATAATCACTTGATCATGTCTTCTCTGAATTTGCGTTTCATTTGGGACATCAATAAGCTGACTGGGCCAAACTTCATGGACTGGCTTCGAAACCTGAGGATAGTCCTCAAGGCAGAAAAGCTTGCTTATGTCCTTGAAGATCAACTTCCTAACCGTCCTCCCGAAAATGCAACTCCAGACCAGTTAGTGGCCTATCAGAAACATGTGACCGATTCTGAACTTGCGAGTTGTATCATGCTAGCCGCTATGGTACCTGAGCTACAAAAGCAGCATGAGCATATGGATGCTTATACCATCATCTTCCATCTTCATGAGCTGTTTGACGAGCAGGCGAGATCCGAAAGGTTCGAGGTCTCCAGACTCCTCTTCACCTCTAAGATGCAGAAAGGCACTTCTGTCTCACAGTTTGTGTTGAAGATGTTGGGGTACATTGATCGACTAAGCACACTTGGATTTGCAATGGATCACGAACTAAGTATTGACTTAATTATGCATTGTTTGCCCAAAAGTTATTCACAATTTGTGATGAACTATCGGATGAACAAGCTGGAGACTACCATTCCTGAGTTGCTCAACCTGCTGAAGACTGTAGAGCCTTCTGTGAAGCAGGATCAGAAGACGGTACTGTTAGTTGGTTCCTCGAAGAAAGGCTCTAAGAGGAAGGCCAAAGAACAGAATAAGGGAACGAAGAAAAGGCCAAAAAACTGAAAAGGCCAAAAAAGGCACTTGCCATCACTGTGGCAAGGAGGGTCACTAGCGAAGAAACTGCAAGGTTTATCTTGAGTCCTTGAAGAAGAAGGCATCCGATGCCCCATCCTCTTCAGGTATCTTCATTATTGAATGTCACTCTATTTCCTCAACCACCTGTGTACTTGATACTGGGTGTAGCTCACATATATGTAATGACATACAGGGGCTAAGGAATAGAAGAAGACTCGTCAAGGGAGAAGCGAATTTGCGAGTTGGAAATGGAGCGAAGATTGCTGCTGTTGCCATCGGAACATATTTGCTAAAGCTCCCTACTGGACTTGTCTTAGAGTTGGATAATTGTTATTTTGTTCCTTCATTAATAAAGAACATTGTATCTATTTCATGCTTGAATGAAAAGGGTTATCATTTAACTTTTAGTAACAATTGTTGTTACATAACTTTAAATGGAGTTCTTTATGGGACCGGTGCTTTGTGTAATGGTATCTACACGTTAGATTTATTTGGTGACATTTTCAATATCGAAGTTAGCAACAAACGTGCTCGAATAGATAATCAAATAGACTCCTATACGTGGCATTGTCGTCTTGGCCATATAAGTAAGAAACGCATGACCAAATTACACCGATGTAGAATTCTGGAATCATTTGAATCCGGTTCATTTGATACATGCGAATCATGCTTAAAAGGCAAGATGACCAAATTACCCTTTTCCGAAAAAGGTAAACCAGTGGGAGAATTGCTTGGTCTAATACATACTGATGTATATGGACCAATGTCAACTCTTGCA
This sequence comes from Boesenbergia rotunda, assembly GCA_024364735.1. Lineage (NCBI taxonomy): Eukaryota > Viridiplantae > Streptophyta > Magnoliopsida > Zingiberales > Zingiberaceae > Boesenbergia > Boesenbergia rotunda. The sequence goes on from JAGFNQ010002296.1 coordinate 224,719, forward strand.
CAAGGAGGCTATAGCTACTTCATTACCTTTATCGATGATCACTCACGATTCGGGTATGTGTTCTTGATGAAACACAAATCTGAAGCTTTTGAGAAATTCAAAGAGTTCAGAAATGAAGTAGAGAAACAGCTTGGCAAAAGTATTAAGATACTTCGATCTGATCGGGGTGGTGAATACTTAAGTCAAGAGTTTCAAGATTATCTTAGGGATAATGGGATATTGTCTCAATGGACTCCGCCGTATACACCACAGCATAATGGTGTATCTGAGAGGCGTAACTGAACCTTGATGGACATGGTTAGATCTATGATGAATCATGCAACTCTTCCAAAATCATTTTGGGGCTATGCGCTTAAGACAGCTGTTTACTTGCTAAACAGTCCCGACCAAGGTTGTCTCTACTACTCCATATGAGACGTGGAATAGTAAGAAACCTCACTTAACTCACCTTAAGATATGGGGTTGTCCTGCTTATGTGAAGCGGACTGTATCAGACAAATTGGATGCTAAGTCTGATAAATGTCTATTTATTGGATACCCTAAGGAAACAAAGGATTACCAATTCTATCATCCCTTGGAACAAATGATGTTTGTTTCAAGGCATGCTGTATTTCTGAAAAAAGAATTTCTTTTACAAGAAGACAGTGGGAGTAGTATTGAACTTGAAGAAGTTCAAGAAACTCCAATAGACATTACAGACACACCTAGTCTAGACCCACAACCAATAACTCATAATGATGAGCTGTTAGTTGAACCTAAAACAACACCACTTCTTCGTAGATCTGATAGGACACGCAATATTCTAGAGAGATACGGATTTCTCGTAAGTGAATCAAACGACGTGTTACTCATTAGCGATGACGAACCTATCAATTATGATGATGTTCTGAAAAGTTCAGAAAAGGACAAATGGCTTGAAGCAATGAAGTCGGAAATGGATTCCATGTACGAAAATCAAGTATGGGACTTGGTTAACCCACCTGAAGGGATAAAGCCCATAGGGTGCAAGTGGGGTTTCAAGAAGAAAACCGACATGGAAGGTAATGTTGTTACCTTTAAGGCTAGATTAGTGGCAAAAGGATATCGTCAGAAATAAGGAATTGATTATGACGAAACATATTCGCCAGTAGCTATGCTTAAATCCATTCGGATGCTCCTGGCCATAGCAGCTCATTATGATTATGAGATATGACAAATGGATGTGAAAACAGCTTTCCTTAATGGAAACCCGCTCAAGGATGTATACATGATACAACCTAAAGGTTTCACGTCGGTTGATAAAACCAAAATATGCAAGCTTCGACGATCTATATATGGACTGAAGCAAGCATCCAGGAGCTGGAACATCCGTTTTGATGAGACGATCAAAGAGTTTGATTTCTCACAAAATCCTGACGAACCTTGTGAGTACAATAAGGTTAGTGGGAGTGCAGTCGTATTCCTAGTATTATATGTCGCTGACATATTACTTATAGGAAACGATATATCAGTCTTACAGTCGATTAAAATTTGGTTGTCCAAAACTTTCTCCATGAAAGACCTGGGAGAAGCAACCTATATCCTTGGGATTAGAATCTATAGAGATAGATCAAATAGATTGCTTGGTCTTTCGCAGTCTACATATATAGACCGAGTGCTAAAAACGTTTAGCATGTCGGAATCCAAGAAAGGTTACATTCCCATCAGGCATGGGATCAACCTTTCAAAGTCTATGTGTCCGCACATAGAAGACGAGAGGATTTGCATGAATAAGATTCCTTATGCATCCGCGATAGGATCTATCATATATGCTATGTTATCTACTAGGCCCGATGTATCGTATGCTCTGAGCGTCATGATGTGTTCAACTCATGTATAATTTTGGGCATAAAACACATATGCATTTCATCTCGTTTTATCTTATTAGAGACATATTTGATAGTTTTTACTTGGTTTTACATATTTGGGCGAGGATACTGCTTTGTGTTGGATTTTGATGACAGGATGCACAAAACCAGCCGGACCACCCAGCACGTGAGACACGCCCGTGCCATGGCTTACCACGGTCGTGGCGGTTCATGAAGACTTCGTGCAGAATCTAGAGACCAACACGCTCAAGGCGTGTTGGTTAACCACGGTCGTGGCGCGTGAAGACACGCCTGTGCCAGTTAAGCACGGGCGTGGCGATGCTATTGAAGAACGACACCAGGGAGAAAAGGAGAACACATTCGGGCCGTGTCGATCAACACGGCTGTGGCGCTGAGGCTCTATAAAAGGGGAGAAGACCTAAGACACAAGGGGGGCGGCGGAAATCAGGGTTGGAAGAAGGGCATCAATCGAGACTTGGAGAGGAAGACACCATCAAGGAGGATTAGTAATGTCTATTTCCTATCTTATTGTCGAATTCTCCGGTGTTATGGAGTAGTCGTGTACATCTTAGGAAGAGGGAGTAGCCCCTAACTATTTTCATGATTTGTTATTAACTCCATTTTTCGATTATGCATATTCTTGTTGGTTGTTTCAATTGTTGAATGATGCTTTGATTGGTTTCTACGAAAATGGTAATTGTCTAGATAGGCTTTGCAGGATTCATGTGACAGGATCCAAAGCAGGTAAGAGTCATCTACATACGTATGCCATAAGACTAGAGATAGATTAAAGTAGATACATTGGCGTGATCTTCAAAAGAGGCCGTCAATAAATTAGGAATCAACTTACGAATCTGGTGGACGTTTAGATAAGTCTGCGGGAATCTAGTGACAGGATTTCAAAGCATGAAAAGATCGTCTGTTTCGGAAACCTCTGTAACGACCCGGAAAATTCTCTTAATATTTTCTTAAAATATTAAGCATTTTTAAATAATTTTCCAAGGGACCTAGAAATATTAAGGAGAACTTTGGCCTAGAAAATCCATGTTTTCTCATTTAAATTGAGAAAACTAAGTACTAATGGGCTTTATGTGGGCTTTTTAGTACCATGATTATAGGTGGATTTCGGTAATAATTAGTATAAATATAAATAGGATTTAATTAGGCATATTAGCATGATTATGGGTAAGTCTTAGCCTAATTTTTCTATTTTAATGGAGAAATTAGGTACTAATGAGCTTTAAATGGGCTCCAAAAATGGGGATTAATTAGGTAAAATTAATATAAATTAGGTAAAATTAATATAAATATAAAAGAATTTTATTTAGGAATATTAGCATAATTATGGGTGATTTTTGGAGAATTTTCAAAATAAAAGGGAACTTTCGAAAATTAGAGGAAAAGGTTTAAATAAAATGAAAAATAAAATAAAAATAAAGGTGCATGGGCCAAGGATTGAACCTTGGACCTCTTGTTCAACCATGAATGCTTTAACCAACTCACCTAGTAAGGAATACTTATGAGTAAATGAAGTGGAGGTTGGTTAAGAAGTAGAAGGAGATGAAGGGTCATAGAGAGACTCTTCATTTGCCTCTTTAAAGGAGCTATAAAGAGGGGGTTTGGGGGGTTACTTCTCTTCACCATCAAGTGCATTTGCTCCCCTCCTCCCTCCTCATTCTAGCCGAAATTCTAAGGAAGAGTTCCCCTTGGAAAAGTTTCCACCAAGGCTCCATCTCCCAAGATCTAAAGTTCTTACAAGGATCCAAGGACTAGCTAGGTGTGGTCAAGAGACATCAAGTCTTCTTCCTTCCTCCATCCAAGGTCTAAAAATTTAGAAACCCCAAGGTAAGACTCCCTCACCTGTGGTATAATAGTTATATATGATTTCCATGATTTTTAGCATGATATATGGGTTAGTTTTTGGATGTGATGTTGAAAGGAAAGAAAAACCAAGGTCCTTAAGTTTATGGATTTCGGCCAGCATGATTTAAAGGTCTGTAAATATGATAAAAATCATGATAATGTTATTTGATGTTCTCTTATGATGTGTAGAGGTTAATCATAATTTTTGGGAATTTTTGGAGTACCCTAGGACACTCTAGGGTTTCGGCCAACATGAAAGGGGCAAAACCAAGGTCCCTATGTTTATGGGTTTCGGCCACCATGATTTAAATGTCTATAAATATGTTAAAAATCATGATAATGTTATTTGATGTGCCCTTATGATGTGTAGAGGTTAATCATAATTTTTGGGAATTTTTGGAGTACCCTAGGACACTCTAGGGTTTCGACCAACATGAAAGGGGCAAAACCAAGGTCCCTATGTTTATGGGTTTCGGACACCATGATTTAAATGTCTATAAATATGTTAAAAATAATGATAATGTTATTTTATGTTCCCTTATGATGTTTATAGGTTAAGTATAATTTTTGGGAATTTTTGGAGTACCCTAGGACACTCTAGGGTTTCGGCCAACATGAAAGGGGCAAAACCAAGGTCCCTATGTTTATGGGTTTCGGCCACCATGATTTAAATGTCTATAAATATGTTAAAAATCATGATAATGTTATTTGATATTCCCTTATGATGTTTAGAAGTTATGTATAATTTTTGGGAATTTTTGGAGCATCCTAGAGGCCCACATGGTTCGGCCAACCCCAAGGACCCAAGGGTTAGGGTTGAGTCTTTAACTTCAAGCATATGTTTATGTGTTGCCATGATATAAGGATGATGGATGGTGATTATGTAAATTTTCACATGGCCTTGGGACTCCACAAGTTTTGGCCAATAAGGGTTAATAGGATAAAAGTTAAGATTTATTTCATGTAAGGGTCTCAATGGCCCTATGGTAAGATGTGATTTATGTTTATGAATGATATGTCATGGTTATGCATGATATGCCATGTTTACGAATGATATGCCATGTTTATGAATGATATGCCATGGTTATGCATGATATGCCGTGTTTATGAATGATATGCCATGTTATGAATGATATGCCATGTTACGAATGATATGTCATGTTTATGAATGATATGCCATGGTTATGCATGATATGCCATGTTTAGGAATGATATGCCATGTTTTAGGATAATACGAATGTATGCCATGCTCTATGAATGATGTGTACATATGCCATGTCTAAGAATGAAAATGATGAATGACAAGTATGATGAATGAAAAATGATGCTTATGTCTTTAAGGCATAAATATGCTAAACGGCATGGTCGATAGTCGACGGTACGACGGTCGAGAGGACCAGTAAATGGGCCGGTAGACGGGCCGAGCCGTAACAAGTTATGCTATGTTAAGTATGCTATGAATGAATGATGATGAATGACAAGTATGATGAATGAAAGATGATGCTTATGTCTTTAAGGCATAAATATGCTAAATGGCACGGTCGATGGTTGACGGTACGACGGTCGAGAGGACCGATAAATGGGCCGGTAGACGGGCCGAGCCGTAACAAGTTATGATATGTTAAGTATGCTATGAATGTCTTATGAATGATGAAGCATGAAAAGTATTTTACTTTATGTATGGGCTTGTACCGGACCGAAGTATGGGTCCAAGGGATGGGCACCTTAAGAACGCCCCGATTTTGGACTACCGAAGCTGTCCACGGTTCTGGCCCTACCGGAGCTGGGCAACAGGGATGGGCACCTTAAGAACGCCTCGGTTCGGGGACTACCGACTATGCTGTCCTTACCCTAGTAGGTTGGGGCTCGCGACCTCGGACTTGCTAGGGATGCGCGCTATGATGTATGTATGTGGTACAAGCCGGGGACCCCAAATGATGTTATGATGATTATGTTTAAGCAAAGTAAAAGTATGTTTTAAAAGTTAAGCATCCCTTATGTATATGCATTCCACTCATGCATCCATTCATGCTATGCATTATGCTATGTTGATAAGATGATATGCTTACGTTTCATGTTAAGAAGTATGCATGAGAATGAATGATCTATGCCATGATTATGTTAGGAAGATGTTCATATGCTATGATAGGTATTATGCCATGCTACCATGTTTATGATTTATGCCATGAAAGATGCCATGCTACTATGTTTATGATTTATGCCATGAAAGATGTCATTCTACTATGTTTATGATTTATGTCATGAAAGATGCCATGCTACTATATTTATGATTTATGCCATGAATGATGCCATGCTACTATGTTTATGATTTATGCCATGAATTATGCCATGCTACTATGTTTATGATTTATGCCATCAATTATGCCATGCTTAGAATGTCTACTATGTTTATGATTTATGCCATGAATTATGCCATGCTTAGAATGTCTACTATGTTTATGAGTTATGCCATGAATTATGCCATGCTTAGAATCTCTACTATGTTTATGTTCATGCCATGCTATGTATACGATAAGTGATGTAAGATGTTATGTTCCAAGTAGAGCACCAAGTATGTTAATGTTTTATGTGCTCATTATGAGATGATGAATGATGAATGGTTTTGTGAGTAGGAAAGAGTCTTACTAAGCCTGTGTGCTTATAGTCTTATTTCCTTATACCGCAGATCATTCAAGGGGACAATGAAGGAAGCAGCAGGAGGGCAAGAACGCATGTGTGTAGTAGTGACTTGGCCCAGGAAATTTTATGTTTACGGTTTATGCTAGAACTTCACCTTGGTTACTTATATGCCTGAATAATGACCTGTGGAACCTTATGATATGATGTTACGTATGACATGATATGATATGATGCTTAAGTTCAAAGTTAATATGCTAAGGTTCCAATGTCATTAAGTTAAGAATGATAACAGGGCATGTATAAGTTAAAGTTATTCCGCTGCCTTATGATGTCTACATGCCCTAAGCATGTTAACGTAACGCCGCTTACGAAAGAAAAAAAAAAGCGGGCATTACAGGTTGGTATCAGAGCAGTAACCATCTCACTACACACACATCAAGCCCTCTTCCTGCCGCTTCCAAGTAAGTACCTCTTTACATATCTTATAGTAGGAAGATGTTTTATGATTTTAAGATATGCAAGCATGAACGGTATTTATGATGAAAAAGTACGTTACGATATGTAACGATGAATGATACTTTATTTTCTTTTAGGAATTAAATATTAGAATAATATAGGGGTAGGAAAAAAAACTATAATTTATGATATTATGTATAATCTATAATATAGTCACATGTAGAAAATTTTCTGATAGCCTACATACCCACAGGAGATTTTAACACTCTCACCTATGTTAGCGTATAGCATTAGTTCCATGATATTAATACTGATATAATTAATGGTATAGGTCATACAGTATAACTTAGGTAGGGACGCATAGGGTAGGGTGCTAATTATTTTAACACTTATTATAGGTTATGGGTTACTGATGCCTTATATATAATATATAAGACTACCTTAAGTTATTTTATGGTAATATAATAAGTAGGATCTCACCTATTTTATGATAATCATACAACTAATATAATTCGTAACCCGGGTTGAGAATTAATATTCGGAAGCATACCATTATTATTAGGTACCCATGATTAAAATAAGTATATAACTATGATGTATGCATATAATTATATCATGGAGTTAATAATGACATTAGCCAATTATATATCAAGAAATAATCAGAACTTCGATATATACAGCGATGCTTCCAAGCTAGGACTTGGAGTTGTACTTAGGCAGAGTGGTAAGGTCATTGCTTATGCCTCTAGGTAACTTAAGGAATATGAACAGAATTACCCCACTCATGATCTGGAACTGGCCGCGGTGGTCTTCACTCTTAAAATATGGAGGCATTATCTCTATATGGAGCGCAGTGTAAGATTTATACAGACCACCAGAGTCTGCGATATTTCTTCACTCAGAAAGACCTGAATATGAGACAACGCTGATGGCTCGAGTTGGTGAAGGTCTACGACTGCGAGATCTTCTATCATCCAGGAAAGGCGAACAAAGTGGCCGATGCACTCAGCCGGAAGTCAAGTGCCACCTTGATGTCCATATCTAAATTATCCCGACCACTTGAAAAAGAAATTATGAATTTTGGGGTCGAAGTCATCTCCGGGCGACTTTCCACCATGACAATATCACCCGCGCTATGTGAGGACATATTGGAAAAACAAAATGGTGATCTCAGTCTCCAGAAAATAAAACAGGAGATCCTAGAAGGAAAGGGCGATAGTTTTCATATCGCCGAAGGGGGAATACTCTACCTTAGGGATCGTCTATATATCCCTAGTGATCCGAAGCTTCGAAAAGAGATACTGGCAGAAGCTCACGGAACCCCTTACTTGATGCATCCAGGATCCACCAAGATGTATCAGGATCTGAAGGAGAAGTTTTGGTGGTCCGGTATGAAGAAGGGAGTGACCAGATTTGGGAAGAAAGGAAAACTAAGTCCGCGCTATGTGGGACCGTACCTGATTCTGAAAAGAGTCGGTAAGGTGGCATATGAGCTGGAGCTGCCTCCAGAGATGTCAGCTATCCATAACGTATTCCATGTGTCCCTGCTGAAAAAGTGTATCCCAAATATGGACCAAGTGATCGAGTCACAGACGGTGCAAGTGCAAGAGGACCTAAGCTATGAGAGCAGACCCATCCAGATTTTAGATAGGGAAGTCAAGAAGCTGAGGAGTAAGGAAGTGCCCTTAGTCAAGGTCATATGGCAAAGTCAACGGTTCGAAGAAGCTACCTGGGAGCGCGAGGACGAGATGAGGCGCAAGTACCCGGAGTTATTCTAAGTTCGAGGACGAACTTTCACGAGGTATGGGGGATTGTAACGACCCGAAAAATTCTCTTAATATTTTCTTAAAATATTAAGCATGTTTAAATAATTTTCCAAGGGACCTAGAAATATTAAGGAGAACTTTGGCCTAGAAAATCCATGTTTTCTCATTTAAATTGAGAAAACTAAGTATTAATGGGCTTTATGTGGGCTTTTTAGTAACATGATTATAGGTGGATTTCGGTAATAATTAGTATAAATATAAATAGGATTTAATTAGGCATATTAGCATGATTATGGGTAAGTCTTAGCCTAATTTTTCTATTTTAATGGAGAAATTAGGTACTAATGAGCTTTAAATGAGCTCCAAAAATGGGGATTAATTAGGTAAAATTAATATAAATTAGGTAAAATTAATATAAATATAAAAGAATTTTATTTAGGAATATTAGCATAATTATGGGTGATTTTTGGAGAATTTTCAAAATAAAAGGGAACTTTCGAAAATTAGAGGAAAAGGTTTAAATAAAATGAAAAATAAAATAAAAATAAAGGTGCATGGGCCAAGGATTGAACCTTGGACCTCTTGTTCAACCATGAATGCTTTAACCAACTCACCTAGCAAGAAATACTTATGAGTCAATGAAGTGGAGGTTGGTTAAGAAGTAGAAGGAGATAAAGGGTCATGGAGAGACTCTTCATTTGCCTCTTTAAAGGAGCTATAAAGAGGGGGTTTGGGGGGTTACTTCTCTTCACCATCAAGTGCATTTGCTCCCCTCCTCCCTCCTCATTCTAGCCGAAATTCTAAGGAAGAGTTCCCCTTGGAAAAGTTTCCACCAAGGCTCCATCTCCCAAGATCTAAAGTTCTTACAAGGATCCAAGGACTAGGTGTGGTCAAGAGACATCAAGTCTTCTTCCTTCCCTCCATCCAAGGTCTAAAAATTTAGAAACCCCAAGTTAAGACTCCCTCACCTGTGGTATAATAGTTATATATGATTTCCATGATTTTTAGCATGATATATGGGTTAGTTTTTGGATGTGATGTTGAAAGGAAAGAAAAACCAAGGTCCTTAAGTTTATGGATTTCGGCCAGCATGATTCAAAGGTCTGTAAATATGATAAAAATCATGATAATGTTATTTGATGTTCCCTTAGGATGTGTAGAGGTTAAGAATAATTTTTGGGAATATTTGGAGTACCCTAGGACACTCTAGGGTTTCGGCCAACATGAAAGGGGCAAAACCAAGGTCCCTATGCTTATGCGTTTCCGCCACCATGATTTAAATGTCTATAAATATGTTAAAAATCATGATAATGTTATTTGATGTTCTCTTATGATTTTTAGAGGTTAAGAATAATTTTTGGGAATTTTTGGAGTACCCTAGGACACTCTAGGGTTTCGGCCAACATGAAAGGGGCAAAACCAAGGTCCCTATGTTTATGGGTTTCGGCCACCATGATTTAAATGTCTATAAATATGTTAAAAATAATGATAATGTTATTTGATATTCCTTTATGATGTGTATAGGTTAAGTATAATTTTTGGGAATTTTTGGAGTACCCTAGGACACTCTAGGGTTTCGGCCAACATGAAAGGGGCAAAACCAAGGTCCCTATGTTTATGGGTTTCGGCCACCATGATTTAAATGTCTATAAATATGTTAAAAATCATGATAATGTTATTTGATGTTCTCTTATGATGTTTAGAAGTTATGTATAATTTTTGGGAATTTTTGGAGCATCCTAGAGGCCCATATGGTTCGGCCAACCCCAAGGACCCAAGGGTTAGGGTTGAGTCTTTAACTTCAAGCATATGTTTATGTGTTGCCATGATATAAGGATGATGGATGGTGATTATGTAAATTTTCACATGGCCTTGGGACTCCACAAGTTTTGGCTAATAAGGGTTAATAGGATAAAAGTTAAGATTTATTTCATGTAAGGGTCCCAATGGCCCTATGGTAAGATGTGATTTATGTTTATGAATGATATGTCATGGTTATGCATGATATGCCATGTTTACGAATGATATGCCATGTTTATGAATGATATGCCATGGTTATGCATGATATGCCGTGTTTATGAATGATATGCCATGTTATGAATGATATGCCATGTTACGAATGATATGTCATGTTTATGAATGATATGCCATGGTTATGCATGATATGCCATGTTTAGGAATGATATGCCATGTTTTAGGATAATACGAATGTATGCCATGCTCTATGAATGATGTGTACATATGCCATGTCTAAGAATGAAAATGATGAATGACAAGTATGATGAATGAAAAATGATGCTTATGTCTTTAAGGCATAAATATGCTAAACGGCATGGTCGATAGTCGACGGTACGACGGTCGAGAGGACCGGTAAATGGGCCGGTAGACGGGCCGAGCCGTAACAAGTTATGCTACGTTAAGTATGCTATGAATGAATGATGATGAATGACAAGTATGATGAATGAAAGATGATGCTTATGTCTTTAAGGCATAAATATGCTTATGTGGCCTAAGCGACAGTGCCAGAGATAGGTTGGGTTCAACTCATTTGATCTCAACTTCTTGGTATTCACGTTATAGATAGGGCTCTCTAAGTCTAGAATTTAGAGGCCATTCATCAGATGTGCGCTACAATAGAACATATCCTTTAAATAAACAGAACAACATTTGTCCTTTATTATGAATGAAAAACCTTTGTTATCTAAACATGAAACTGAAATGATATTGTTTGTTAGTACAGGTACATAACAACAGTTATTCAATTCCAATACAAGCCCAGAGGGTAGAGATAGAAAGTAAGTCCCTATAGCATCAGCAGCAACCCTTGCTCCATTGCCTACTCGTAGGTCCACCTCGCCCTTGGCCAATGCCCTGCTATTTCTCAGCGCCTGCACATTAGTACAAATGTGAGAAGCACACCCAGTATCTAATACCCATGATGTAGAAATAGAAAGGTTGACTTCTATAACATTTATATCTGATGTAGAACTCTCACTTCTCTTCTTCTTCAGATCTTCCAGGTATACCTTGCAGTTCCGCTTCCAATGCCCAGTCTGTAGCGACCTGCCTTCTCTAACTTAGACGGTCCGCTACTTTATCTACTATCTTGACTCTACTGCACGACTAAGAATGCGGAACTTCTTTATTTTTCTTTTAAATCCATCTAGGGATGATATTCTAACTCTAATAGTCATGCATGATACAATGACACACTTCTTTTCATCTATAGAACTTCTCTACAATGCCAGTCGACTGCGATCTAACCAGTCGACTAGTATCGGCCACAGAAAGTTTCTGGGCACGGCACCAGTCGACTGGCCTCTTGGCAATCGACTGATGCATCGAACAGAAGCTACTGTTCGATAGGGCAGTCGACTGATACTGAACCAGTCGACTGGCACGCCTGAAAAACCTGAGATTCAGATTCGAACTTTGTTTCAAAAGTCCACAAAACATATAGTTTCAAGCCATACAAAGACACAACACCATTTCTATACTCTATACTAGTTTCCCAAATATTTTAGCCAATCAAAACAACTTCATAAACTCGAAATTAGAACTTTTGCGGAAGTAATTAAGTTATGAAAATCTATATGAACTTTTAACTAAAGTTTTGTACCAAACTTAACTCCTATGCATTCATAATACCAAAACACATGTTCTACACCTCACTAAAGCATTTTGGGATGTAATGCAACTTTTCTAAGCATATTTATAGCAATAATAACTTGATTCAAAGGGAAACTCTCAATATCTTGGCATATGCATCAAATAGCTCCATCAAGTATCAATATTCAAAACTACTCACACTCATACTCATCCAATGCCATCATAAGGATATGTATGCTAATTAAAATGACATGGAATCTTTACTCATGGTTTTAAGACATGCAAAATATCTAAAACGCAATTACTTGGATAAATGCTATATGATCTAACTTAAACTAAGACTTTATAATAAATACACTTTGAGTCTTTTATTCATCTTGTCCCAAGGACCTCTCCAAGGTCAGCCACCACACACACGTCACTCAGCACCGCCTTGTCGCCTTCCTTCAGAATTGCTTGCCTTTACCTTTACCTGCAGCAAGAGGAAATGCAACTAATAAGCAAAAGCTTAGTAAGTACTATCTAGCTCACAAAATCTCGAAATGTGCAATCATGCTTTTTAAAATAATGTGAAATCACATGAGATACTTTTATGCTTAAAAGAAACACTAAAACAACATGTATAACTCAAGACATGCATACTAAAGCACTAATAAGTCTTAACTTACTTGTTCTTGGCTTAACTTGAAACTTTAGCAATTCTTTAACTTTAAATCTTTCTTTAACTTTTAGAAAACTTTCTTAAACTTTAGAAGAACTTTGCTAAAGCATATACTTGAAAATAATATCTCACTTGGATCCACTTAAGACGTAAGTACCATCTTATGCGCATTCCCTAAAGGTTGGGGTAGCGAGCCGCCAATCCTAATAGAGCAGACCTTGGTCTACCAGGGCCAAGACCTTGGAATTGGACACCTGGATTTCTTTAACGACGCCCTTGGACGCCGGGTACTGGCTTAGAAAATAAAATAGCTTTTCTTTCTTTTCTTTCTTATCTTTAAATGCCATGGCATTTTAACGAACCCCTTGTGTGCCCAAATCCCTAAGTCTTGACTTTTGGGGATTTCTTAAGGCCTTGGCCTTTTCTTTTCTTATCTTTATCTTCTCTTTTCTTTTCTCATAACTTTTCTTAGCCCCTAACCTCATATAGGGTGCTTAATCAAACTTATACAAGCATGGATCAACCTAGGATTACATGCAAAATCATAAACTTTAAGAAAAATTGCATTTTAACTTTCTAATGGGAAAATCATGCGAAAAACCGCCTCTTACTACAGGTGAGCAGTACTTACATTGATATCATGGACTTACAACCAAAATTGACGTCTAGGGCTCGGGAGAAACTTGAGATCTCGATGAACCGTTCGCGCCTACACGTTCCTCTCGTCGAGACGAACGAAACGCTCCGCACCCTTTGGTTCTTCCTTGGCCGGCGCCCCCTTAGAAGAGGAGAGGAGGTGGTGGGGAGTGCGCATAAGAGAGGGGAAGAGGGGGGTCGGCGTGAGGGCTTGGGCGAGGGAGAGAGGGTTTAGGTTTAGAGAAAATAAAATTCCTCTCTTTAATTATCTATTTATACTTAGGGTATTTAAGTCCAACTTTATAACTTAACTTAATATCTCTGTAACACCCCAAATTTGTCAATGTAAAATCATGACAATGTATGAAAATGGTTATAATGAAATGATATAAATTTCATGCAATCACATGCTATGAAATGTCATGAATACATGAAATATTATATTCATGAAATATTATTATCATGAAATATTAGCATGAAATATTATATTTATGAAATATTATTATCATGAAATATTATCATGAAATATTGATTCATGAAATATTATTAATATTATGAAATTCCATGATAGGCTTGGAAATGAATTATTAAGAGGTAATAAAAAGAAAGTGCAAAGTGGAGGAAGCAAGGATCGAACCTTGAACCTATCACTTGCACTAACTCCTTCCTAACCAGATGCTCTAATGGGTGTTTCGTGTTAGGAGAAGGGGAGACATGCGTGTTAAGGCTTGGGCAAAGAAGAGACATGTCTTTTCACAAGAGGTGTATAAATAAGAGTAAGAGAAGGAAGTTAGAAAGAAGTTTCTTTTTTTTCATTCTTCTTCCTCCCTTCTTCTTCTTCCTTGCCGAGCCTAGCCTTCCCCCTTCCCTTTCGAAATTTTAACCCTAGGGCAATTACAAGAAGGAGAGTCCAAGAGCCATTGCTCTCTACCAAGACCAAGGAATACTAGAGAGAAGATTTGGAAGAAAAGGATCTTCGCATACCCTCCAAGTGTAGGGTACCCTACGATTTAAAGAAGGTTAAATTCCAACGCTAGGATGTAAGTGTCCTCTCGCCTGCAGTATAATTGCTATTAAATGTTTGTTTGTGTGTTTCTTTTGAAAAATCACAAGGATCTTCCTTGTAGAAGTTTCGGCCACCCTAGGATTGGGGGTCCAAGAGAAAGGTTTGATCCAACTTTGATGCATGGGAAGACTTTGGGACTTAGGGTATACATGTAGATGGATTTTTCTTCAGGGTGTCAAGAACAAAAACCTAGGGTTGTCCTTGTGTGGGTTTCGGCCACTTCCTAAGGGATGTGCTTGGCAACTTTTCATTACATGAAAATAACCCTTAAGACCTAGGGTATACTCATATGTGATGTTTACAATTTGTGGAAGGATAAAAATTAGGGTTTGGTACCCTACAAGGTTTCGGCCAACCCTATGGGAATTAGGATTTAAGGTTGTATGATTTTCCTTATGATATATCCATGCTTAATGGTATAAGTGAAGTGTTTGTAAGAATGCTTGAATGAATGCTTGATTGGAAAACCAAATTTCCTTACATGTGACTTTCGGCCAACCCTAGTCCTAGGGTTGGGAAGTCCTTAATGAAACCATGAAGCATGCTACACTTATATGATGTGTGTATAAATTATGTGACCTATCTTGTTAGGTATAAAAGCATGCCTTATAGCCCATGGGGCACTCTTATGACATGAACATGATGTGGTTGAGATGTGGTTGATAATATGCTTAAAAAAAAGGATACTCTATTGAACTGGGATCAAGAGCACCCGAATGTGTGGTGTGTCCCTAGGGGATCAAGAGCACCCGAATGTGTGGTGTGTCCCTTTGAGAAGTGATTAAGAGTACCTTTAGGCATAAACATATATGAGTAATTGCATGATAAATTACTTTACTTTGAAAGTTGTGTACCCGACTCGGAAGGGGGTCGTTAAACAAATCCAATGTGCATGTTAACTGAAGGTCATGGCATTGGTAGGACGGAAGGGTCCTGCTCTAATTAGATTGGTGGCTCGCTACCCCAATTTATTAGGGAACGCGCATGATGTGGTACTACAACTGGGCCCTGGGAGATATTGTATTTTTAAGTACTTACCTATATGGAACCTTTTGAAAAACATATTATTTTCTCATTATGAGATAATCTTGTTCTGTAAAGTACTTAGAGATATTTGATGTGATGTTTATGATGCTTTGATGAAATGCTTATGATGCTTATAATCTTGTTCTATCTTGATTACTGAGTACATGATATGATGTATCGATATGGTTTTGCGAGTAGGCCCGGATTCTTACTAAGCATGTTTTGCTTACTAGTTCATGTTGTTTTCTTATGCTGCAGATAGCGGTAAGAAATACTCGAACTAAAGGAAGTGGCAAAGGGAAGGCTAGAGGATGTGTGTGGTGATGGCTCGAGAAAGAACGAAAGATTCTATCTACCTTGTTTTTGTCTAGAATCTAAACTGCTTCCAATGAAAGATTGAAATTGTATTGCTATACTCTGAATGTGTGATGATCATGACTACTCTACTGTGATTAAGTTAGAAATATGGAACCTATGACATGCTAGATAACACTATCATTAATGTCTAAATTTTGTAGTATGCATGCTAAGTAAAATGCTAGATATTTACTGTTTTCTGTTTCTTATGAAGGCTTCTTTTGCATGTACCTAAGACTAGATAACTCTTGCTATATTCTTACTTGAGATTCCATGCTATAGTGTGTTAAATGATCTTCCTATTAGGTTGTAAATGCATGTAGATATAAAAGAAATGAAAAACCTTGCTTGGTAAATTAGTCTTCAATAAGCATGCTTACTACATTTCTTTTATTGTAACTGTTTTGTTTGGATATACATGTTTAACATGATATAATGATATGAATGTATGGACCCGTAACCCCGCCTTTAGGGTAGATATAAGGTCGGGCGTTACAAGTTGGTATCAGAGCAGATTTCCCCTCCACCACACACACATCAAGCTTCCTCCTGCCGCTTCCAAGTAAGAAATCCTAACTCGCCTTACTTTATTTATTTCATGTACAGTACAACTATGGAGATGATTAAAATACTTGCATAACAAGTGAAGGTAGAATTAATGCTTATATAGTCAACTATCACCTGTATGCTAGTCAATGACTAGAAATTTTAAAATATGTGAATGTATATGCATTTATTCATGACCTAGAATTTGGGGTAAGAGGGTGGTCGCTAGGGTAAACCACACCGATTAGGTGTGTGTTTCCTCTGTATATATTTGCGAATTGAAAAAGGAATGGTTGTGTACTAACCATGTCATTTTTTTTCAATTCCAGATGTTGCATGAGGACTACCCTGAGAGATGCCGCGAGCTGCTGGAGCAGATAGAGACAGTTAGGGACTGGACGACCCTGGGAATTCAAGGCACCATAGGATTCCTGGATCGACTCTTCTGGAAACTGGAGCGGGATGGGTTTCCAGCCACGGACGATCATAGGATCGGAGCTTTACTCCGTTCTTTGCCCAACCGGGCCAGAGAGGTGGCACATCAGATCTGGGGACAGCACAGATGTCGTATGCCCTATACGGGGTTGTGCAGGCAGCTCCTCCGCCATGAGTTCCCAGCGGACCTGGGAGACTCGGAGGAGGACCCCGAGCCGTCCGAGGAGGACCCTGAGCCGTCTGAGGAGGACCCTGAGGAGGACCCTGAGCCGTCCGAGGAGGACCCTTAGGAGGACCCCGAGCCCTTCGAGGAGGACCCCGAGCCCTTCGAGGAGGACCCCGAGCCCTTCGAAGAGGACCCCGAGCCCTTCGAGGAGGACCCCGAGCCACTCGAGGAGGACCCCGAGCCGTTCGAGGAGGACCCCGAGCCGTTCGGGGAGGACCCCGAACTCTTCGAGGAGAACCCAGAGCTGCTGGAGATGTTCGAGGAAGACCTTGAAGCGGACGAGGAGATCCTCGAGGTTGAAGAAGAGGACCCGATGGGAACAGTTGAGGATCCTGAGGCGGGTCAGAGGGTGATGAGCGAGGAGATAGTAGGTGTCGCTATGTTATTCTTTATGTTGGGCATCACGGCAGCCCATCTTGCTCACTGAGTGGACTAGTTTGTATGTAGACTTATAAGAATGAATAAAATAAATTTCGGTTGGTAAAATAAATAAAATCTCATTTATCCAATATTGATCATGTGACTACATTGCCCTCGGGGGAGGTGATGGCCTCTACCCAAATGCTGCGGACCGCACTAATCAGCATCGCAGATAGAGAACTCTACTGCGATCTAATAGTGCTTGATATGGCCGATTATGATCTCATATTGGGCATGGATTTCTTGAATAAATACGGCGCTTCTATCGAGTGCCGTAAACGAAGGGTTATCTTCCGACCCGAGACGGGGATTATCTTTGAATTTATCGGCGAGCCGAAGAAGAAGACTGGCAAATTCTTATCGGCTCTGAAGGCAAGGAAAATGTTAGAGAATGGATGTTCTGGATTTCTAGCTCATGTGGTTGATACTCATCCTAGAGAGGACCCGAAGCTAGAAGACGTCGAAGTCGTATGCAACTATCCAGAGGTATTTCCTGATGACTTACCTGGGTTAGCACCTGAATGAGATGTTGAATTTGCCATTGATTTGATTCCTGGTACTAACCCCATCTCGAAAGCACCATACCGAATGGTGCCAACTGAATTGAAGGAATTGCAAGGACAGCTACAAGAGCTTCTCGACAAGGGACTTATTCGCCCTAGTCATTCCCCTGGGGAGCTCCCGTACTGTTCGTCAAGAAGAAGGACGGGTCGATGCGTATGTGTATCGACTATCGGGCATTAAATAATGTGACCATAAAGAACAGGTACCCTCTGCCCAGGATAGATGACCTGTTCGATCAGTTAAAGGGAGCTACGGTTTTCTCTAAGATCGATCTGAGGTCTGGTTATCACCAAGTCCGGGTGAAAAATGAGGATATACCCAAAACTGCTTTCCGGACGAGATACGGACATTATGAGTTCGTAGTGATGCTGTTTGGAGTTACTAATGCTCCGGCAATATTCATGGACCTTATGAATCGGATTTTCTCGGCATTTCTCGACAGATTTGTGATCGTCTTCATCGACGACATCCTTATTTATTCGAGAACTTCCGAAGAGCATGTAGAGCACCTGAGTATAGTATTACAGATTCTTCAGAAGGAACAACTGTATGCTAAATTTTCGAAATGTGAGTTCTGGCTGAACCAAGTGTCATTCTTGGGACATGTTATCTCCAAGGACGGAGTGATGGTCGACCCAATCAAAATTGAGGCCGTAAGTAACTGGTCCAGACCCAAGAATGCCAGCGATGTCAGAAGTTTTCTGGGACTAGCAGGTTATTACAGAAAATTCGTAGAGAATTTCTCTCGGATTGCAGCCCCTATGACAGCTCTTACAAAGAAGCATAAGAAATATACCTGGACCGAGGAATGTGAGAAGAGTTTCTCTGAACTGAAAAGGAGGCTGACTAGCGCTCCTATATTGACTCTTCCCGAAAGTGATACGGGTTTCGATATGTACAGCGACGCATCCAAACTGGGACTCGGAGCTGTACTTATGCAAAATGGGAAGGTAATTGCCTATGCCTCTAGACAATTAAGGGAACATGAAAAGAATTATCCTACCCATGATTTGGAATTAGCAGCGGTGGTCATTGCACTGAAAACATGGAGGCATTATTTGTATGGCACTCAGTGCAAGGTCTTTACTGATCACCAGAGTCTGCGGTATTTCTTCACCCAGAAGGACCTGAATATGCGACAACGCCGATGGCTCGAATTGGTCAAGGATTATGATTGTGAGATCCTGTACCATCCGGGAAAAGCCAACAAGGTAGTCGATGCTCTCAGTAGAAAATCATGTGCTACTTTAATATCTTTGTCGGCTTTGTCACAACCCTTAGGGAAAGAGATTATGGATTTCGGAATCGAGATTATATCGGGACAGCTTTCTACTCTACAGATTGCGCCGACATTATTTGATGGTATTCTGGAGAAGCAGAATCTTGATCCGAGTCTTCAGAGAATCAAGCAAGAGATTCTTGAAGGCAAGGACGAGGATTCCGGATTTCCGATAGTGGAGTTTTATATCTCCGGGATCGATTATGCGTTCCTGACGACTCCGATTTACGGACGAGGATACTCGAAGAAGCTCACGGAACACCTTATGCGATGCATCCTGGGTCTACCAAGATGTATCAAGATCTGAAGAGCAAATTTTGGTGGTCCGGCATGAAGAAAGATGTAGCCCATTATATTAGCATGTGTTTGACCTGCCAGAGGGTCAAAGCAGAACACCAGAGACCTGGGGGAGTTCTGCAGCCTCTACCTATTCCCAAATGGAAATGGGAGGACATATCCATGGATTTCATATCAGGGCTGCCCCGGACTACGAATGGATATGATAGTATATGGGTTATTGTGGACCGACTGACCAAGTCCGCGCATTTTCTGGCTATCAGGATGACTTATTCAGTTGAGCAACTGGCTCAACTGTACGTCAAGGAGATTGTCCGACTACACGGGATTCCCAAGACCATCGTCTCTGACCGAGATGGTCGATTTACTTTTGATTTTTGGGGACACGTGCAGAAGGCCCTTGGCACGAAGCTGAAGTTCAGTACAGTCTTTCACCCCCAGACTGACGGGCAGACTGAACGAGTAAACCAGATACTAGAAGATATGTTACGAGCTTGCGCCTTGGACTTCAAGGGAAGCTGGTGTCGATACCTGAGCCTGGCAGAGTTTGCTTATAACAACAGTTATCAGGCTACTATCGGGATGGCACCGTACGAGGCACTATACGGAAGAAAATGCAGATCTCCTTTATGCTGGCATGAGAGTGGTGAAAGGAGGGAGATGGGACTCCAGACCGATATTATTGATGAGACCACTCAGGCTATAAAGAATATCCGCCAGAGGATAGAGACTGCTCAGAGTCGGCAGAAGAGCTACGCCGATAAACGACGTCGACCACTTGAGTTCGAGGTTGGGGATTCGGTATTCCTGAAGGTAGCCCCTATGAAAGGGGTGATGAGATTCGGAAAGAAGGGGAAACTGAGTCCGTGATACGTGGGACCCTACCGGATTTTGAGACGAGTAGGCAAGGTGGCCTACGAACTGGAGCTACCGCCAGAAATGGCAGCTATCCACAACGTCTTCCATGTGTCGATGCTCAAGAAGTGTACCCCTGATGCGAGTCAAATGATAGAACCCCCACCAGTGCAAGAATAGGAGAGCCTTATTTCCGAACGCCGCCCGATCCAGATCCTCGATCGGGAAGTTAAAAGGCTAAGGAACAAGGAAATATCCTTAGTAATGGTTCTGTGGCGGAACAAGCAGTTCGAAGAAGCCACCTGGGAACAGGAAGATACGATGCCATCAAAGTATCCGGAACTATTTTAAAGTTCGGGACGAACTTTCTATAAGAGGGGGAGGATTGTAACACCCCAAATTTGTCAATGTAAAATCATGACAATGTATGAAAATGGTTATAATGAAATGATATAAATTTCATGCAATCACATGCTATGAAATGTCATGAATACATGAAATATTATATTCATGAAATATTATTATCATGAAATATTAGCATGAAATATTATATTTATGAAATATTATTATCATGAAATATTATCATGAAATATTGATTCATGAAATATTATTAATATTATGAAATTTCATGATAGGCTTGGAAATGAATTATTAAGAGGTAATAAAAAGAAAGTGCAAAGTGGAGGAAGCAAGGATCGAACCTTGAACCATTCACTTGCACTAACTCCTTCCTAACCAGATGCTCTAATGGGTGTTTCGTGTTAGGAGAAGGGGAGACATGCGTGTTAAGGCTTGGGCAAAGAAGAGACATGTCTTTTCACAAGAGGTGTATAAATAAGAGTAAGAGAAGGAAGTTAGAAAGAAGTTTCTTTTTTTTCATTCTTCTTCCTCCCTTCTTCTTCTTCCTTGCCGAGCCTAGCCTTCCCCCTTCCCTTTCGAAATTTTAACCCTAGGGCAATTACAAGAAGGAGAGTCCAAGAGCCATTGCTCTCTACCAAGACCAAGGAATAATAGAGAGAAGATTTGGAAGAAAAGGATCTTCGCATACCCTCCAAGTGTAGGGTACCCTACGATTTAAAGAAGGTTAAATTCCAGCGCTAGGATGTAAGTGTCCTCTCGTCTGCAGTATAATTGCTATTAAATGTTTGTTTGTGTGTTTCTTTTGAAAAATCACAAGGATCTTCCTTGTAGAAGTTTCGGCCACCCTAGGATTGGGGGTCCAAGAGAAAGGTTTGATCCAACTTTGATGCATGGGAAGACTTTGGGACTTAGGGTATACATGTAGATGGATTTTTCTTCATGGTGTCAGGAACAAAAACCTAGGGTTGTCCTTGTGTGGGTTTCGGCCACTTCCTAAGGGATGTGCTTGGCAACTTTTCATTACATGAAAATAACTCTTAAGACCTAGGGTATACTCATATGTGATGTTTACAATTTGTGGAAGGATAAAAATTAGGGTTTGGTACCCTACAAGGTTTCGGCCAACCCTAAGGGAATTAGGATTTAAGGTTGTATGATTTTCCTTATGATATATCCATGCTTAATGGTATAAGTGAAGTGTTTGTAAGAATGCTTGAATGAATGCTTGATTGGAAAACCAAATTTCCTTACATGTGACTTTCGGCCAACCCTAGTCCTAGGGTTGGGAAGTCCTTAATGAAACCATGAAGCATGCTACACTTATATGATGTGTGTATAAATTATGTGACCTATCTTGTTAGGTATAATAGCATGCCTTATAGCCCATGGGGCACTCTTATGACATGAACATGATGTGGTTGAGATGTGGTTGATAATATGCTTAAAAAAAAGGATACTCTATTGAACTGGGATCAAGAGCACCCGAATGTGTGGTGTGTCCCTAGGGGATCAAGAACACCCGAATGTGTGGTGTGTCCCTTTGAGAAGTGATTAAGAGTACCTTTAGGCATATACATATATGAGTAATTGCATGATAAATTACTTTACTTTGAAAGTTGTGTACCCGACTCGGAAGGGGGTCGTTAAACAAATCCAATGTGCATGTTAACTGAAGGTCATGGCATTGGTAGGACGGAAGGGTCCTGCTCTAATTAGATTGGTGGCTCACTACCCCAATTTATTAGGGAACGCGCATGATGTGGTACTACAACTGGGCCCTGGGAGATATTGTATTTTTAAGTACTTACCTATATGGATCCTTTTGAAAAACATATTATTTTCTCATTATGAGATAATCTTGTTCTGTAAAGTACTTAGAGATATTTGATGTGATGTTTATGATGCTTTGATGAAATGCTTATGATGCTTATAATCTTGTTCTATCTTGATTACTGAGTACATGATATGATGTATCGATATGGTTTTGCGAGTAGGCCCGGATTCTTACTAAGCATGTTTTGCTTACTAGTTCATGTTGTTTTCTTATGCTGCAGATAGCGGTAAGAAATACTCGAACTAAAGGAAGTGGCAAGGGAAGGCTAGAGGATGTGTGTGGTGATGGCTCGGGAAAGAACGAAAGATTCTATCTACCTTGTTTTTGTCTAGAATCTAAACTGCTTCCAATGAAAGATTGAAATTGTATTGCTATACTCTGAATGTGTGATCATCATGACTACTCTACTGTGATTAAGTTAGAAATATGGAACCTATGACATGCTAGATAACACTATCATTAATGTCTAAATTTTGTAGTATGCATGCTATGTAAAATGCTAGATATTTACTGTTTTCTGTTTCTTATGAAGGCTTCTTTTGCATGTACGTAAGACTAGATAACTCTTGCTATATTCTTACTTGAGATTTCATGCTATAGTGTGTTAAATGATCTTCCTATTAGATTGTAAATGCATGTAGATATAAAAGAAATGAAAAACCTTGCTTGGTAAATTAGTCTTCAATAAGCATGCTTACTACATTTCTTTTATTGTAACTGTTTTGTTTGGATATACATGTTTAACATGATATAATGATATGAATGTATGGACCCGTAACTCCGCCTTTAGGGTAGATATAAGGTCGGGCGTTACAATCTCTCTATTTTCTTTCAGCACACCCCTGCTGGGGCGCCTGGTTAACCCGACCAACTTAAGTCGTTGATCCCATGGGTGGTCTCGGGTTCAAAATTCGTCCAGGCAACTTTTTGCCGAAAATTCTATTTGTTTTAATAAAAATACTAAACGGACTCGGAAAATTCCATAAAAATATTCTAAAAATTCCTAAAAATATCTAGAATATTTCTAAACCATTTTTAAATAGTTCTAAGGACTTTAAGAACTTAAAATGGGAATTTTAGGGCGTTACAATCCCCCATACCTTATGAAAAGTTCGTCCTCGAACTTAGAATAATTCTGGATATTTTTCTCTCATGCTGTCTTCACGTTCCCAAGTAGCTTCCTCATACTTTTGATTCTGCCAGATGACCTTCACTAGTGGCACTTCTTTATTTCTTAATCTTTTAACTACTTTGTCCACTATTTGTGTCGGTCTGCTCTCATAGCTAAGATCTTCTTGGATCTGTACTCACTGAGGCTGAATCACTTGATTGGGATCGTGAATACACTTCTTTAGCATAGAGACATGAAATGTACTGTGGATAGCTGACATATCCTCTGGTAAGTCCAACTCATATGCTACCTTACCAACCTTCCTTATGATCTTGTAGGGTCCTATGTAGCGAGGACTCAGCTTGCCCTTTTTGCCAAATCTCATCACTCCCTTCATAGGAGCGACCTTGAGGAATACTGAATCTCCAACTTGGAATTCCAGTGGCCTACGGCGTGTGTCAACATAACTTTTCTGTCTACTCTGGGCAGTCTCAATCCTCTGGCGGATCGTCTGGATAGCCTGAGTGGTCTCATCTATAAGCTCAGTCTGGCTGCCTAGTCCTGACTCCATCTCTTTCTTCTCACCAGCTTCTTGCCAACATATGGGTGATCTGCATTTCCTGCCATACAATGCCTCATAAGGTGCCATCCTGATGGTGGCCTGATAGCTATTGTTGTAGGCAAACTCAGCTAAGCACAGAAATTTGCACCAACTACCTTTAAAGTCCAATGCACAAGCCCTGAGCATGTCTTCTAAAATCTGATTCACTCTCTCTGTTTGTCCATCTGTCTGAGGATGGAAAGCTGTGCTGAACTGAAGTCTGGTGCCTAGGGCGTCCTGAACACACCTCCAAAAATGGGAGATGAACCGCCCGTCTCTGTCAGAAATGATAGACTTCGGAACTCCATGAAGCCTGATCACTTCCTTCACATATAACTGCGCCAAATGCTCTACTGAGTGCGACACCTTGATGGCTAGAAAGTGGGCAGACTTGGTCAATCTGTCCACTATCACCCAAATTGCATCGTGTCCATAGGTGGTTCTTGGAAGACCTGTGATAAAGTCCATGGATATTTCTTCCCACTTCCACTCTGGAATGGGAAGTGGCTGTAGAACTCCTCCTGGTCTCTGGTGCTCTGTCTTGACTCTCTGGCATGTCAGGCAGGTGCTGACATATTTAACTACATCTCGCTTGAGTCCAGACCACTAGAATCTTTTCCTTAGATCGTGATACATCTTGGTGGAACCTGGATGCATCGAATAAGGAGTACTGTGGGCTTCTTCTAAGATGCTCTTTCTCAGTTCCTCGTCATTGGGGACGCAAAGGCGGTCTCCAAGGTAGAGGATGCCACTGTCTGATACTCGAAACTCTGAAATTTCTGCCTCTAGGACCTCCTGCTTGATCTTCTGGATCTCTGGGTCTTGACTTTGCTTTCTTTGTATATCCACAAGCAGGGTTGACTCTAGAGTCAATGCAGAAAGTTGCTCAATTATTACCTCGACTCCAAAATCCTTTATTTCTTTCTGATGTGGTAGAGACAGTGATGATAGGGACATCAGTGCTGCACAGGATTTTCTGCTCAGTGCATCTGCCACTTTATTAGCTCTACCTGGGTGGTAGAGGATTTCACAGTCATAATCTTTGACCAACTCTAGCCACCTGCACTGCCTCATATTCAGATCCTTCTGAGTGAAGAAGTACTTCAAACTCTGATGGTCTGTGAAGATTCTGCACTGCACTCCATACAGGTAGTGTCTCCAGAGCTTCAGTGCAAAAACCACAGCTGCTAGCTCAAGGTCGTGGGTAGGGTAATTCTTCTCATAGTCCTTGAGCTGTCTGGAGGCATATGCTATTACTTTACCGTCTTGCATGAGGACAGCTCCAAGGCCCATCTTGGATGCATCACTGTAGATGTCAAAGACCTTGTCACTCTCTGGAACAGTCAGGATGGGAGCACTAGTCAATCTTTTCTTCAGTTCTAGAAAACTGTGCTCGCATTTATCTGACCATTCAAACTTCTTGTTCTTTCTGGTCAAGGCTGTGAGTGGAGAGGCTATTCTGGAAAAGTCCTCCACAAATTTTCTGTAATATCCTGCCAGGCCTAAGAAGCTTCTGATTTCACTAGCATTCTTGGGTCTACACCAGTTGCTGACTGCTTCTATCTTGGCTGGATCAACTTGAATGCCTTCTTTGGATACAATGTGACCTAGGAAGGTCACATGATCTAGCCAAAACTCACACTTTGAGAATTTTGCATAGAGCTTCTCCTGCTGAAGGATCTGCAGCACTATCCTCAAGTGTGTAGCATGGTCCTCTGGAGTCTGTGAATATATGAGAATATCATCAATAAATACAATGACGAATATATCGAGATACTCCCTGAAGATGTGGTTCATCAGCTCCATGAAGACTACTGGAGCATTGGTTACTCCAAAAGGCATCACTACAAATTCGTAGTGGCCGTATCTTGTCCTGAAGGTCGTCCTGGGGATGTCACTTTCTTTAACCTTTAGCTGATGATACCCAGAACGCAGGTCTATCTTCGAGAACACTGTAGCCCCTTTGAGTTGATCAAATAAATCATCTATTCTAGGAAGGGGGTACTTGTTCTTGATGGTTACCTTGTTCAGAGCTCTGTAGTCTATGCACAGACGCATAGACCCATCCTTCTTCTTGACGAAGAGTACAGGAGCTCCCCAGGGTGAATGACTCGGGCGGATGAAGCCCTTGTCTAGTAGCTCCTGGAGTTGCTCTTGTAATTCTTTCAGCTCTGCAGGAGACATACGATATGGGGCTTTTGAGACCGGACCGGTACCTGGCACCAGCTCAATCTCAAATTCCACCTCCCTGTTGGGCGGTAGTCCAGGTAGTTCTTCTGGGAGCACTTCTGGATATTCGCAGACTACCCGTACATCCTCCTGCTTGAGTTCTTTCTTTGCTTCTGAGTCCACTACGTGTGCAAGAAAACCAGCACACCCTTGCTCTAGCATCTGGTGGGCTGCCAAGGCTGAGAGGAATTTCTGAGTCTTCCTCTTTGGGGCTCCTTGAAACTCGAATGGTGGTTCTCCTTCTGGGCTGAAAACCACCTTCCTTCTACGACAGTCCACTGAAGCGCTGTACTTACTGAGGAAATCCATGCCCAGTATGATGTCGAAGTCTTGCATCGCAAGGACTATCAGATCGACATATAGCTCTCGGTCTGAAATCTTGATTGGCATAGCCCGGAGCCGCTGGGTGGATTCCATGATCTCCCCTGAAGGGAGAGTTGTCAGGAATCTGGACTCCCAACTCTCTGCAGGCACCTGTAACTTACTAGCAAAAGGTACTGATACGAAAGAATGGGTCGCCCCAGTGTCAAACAGTGTAGTAGCTAAATGCTGAAAAATAACTATTTGACCTGTTACGACCGTGGAGGCGCTGGCAGCTTCTTCCTTCGTGAGGGAAAAGACTCTGGCATTGGTTGGAACTGGTGCTGCTTCCAACCCTCCCTGACTGATCTGAGGTCCCTCCAGTATAGTAGGCATGTAATGTAACTGAGGCTTGCCTCCATACTGTACGGACTGCTGAGGAAGTACCTTAAACTTGTTTGGGCAGTCTCTGGATCTGTGTCCCTCTTGTCCACATGAGTAGCATCCAGTTACACCCAAAAGGCATGCTCCTGGATGAGTCCTCCCACACTTAGGACAAGGTGGATACCTAGCTTGCTTGTTCTCTGGGTTTCCTTTTTGGCTGCCAGGCCACTGCTTCCTTTTGTGGTTCTTGTTCTTCCAGTTCTGGTTATTTGACTGAGGCTTCTGGCCTCCTGTTATCTTGTTCTCAATCAGGACTGGCTTCTGCTGTGTTTGCTGTGCCTTGATGCTATTCAAATAGTGCTCTGAGATTAGAGCACTACTGACCAACTCCTCGCTGGTCTGGGGTCGGTGCGTCCCGCTGTTCACGTTGAGTGCTATTTCAGGGTTCAGCATGCGGAGCATCAGTCTGACTCGCTCCTTCTCTGTGCTGACTAGCTCTGGGCAGAGGCGAGCTAGTCTGTTGAACTTCGCGACTGCTTCTCCCACTGGTAGGTTACCTTGTCTGAACTCCATGAAGTCCTCGTAGTGCTTGTTGGTAACCCGCATGTGGAAGAACTCCTCATAGAACTCTTGCTCGAAATCTGCCCAGCTCATCTGGTTGACTATCCTCTTACTCTTGACTCGCTCCCACCACATATGAGCATCTCCAGTTAGGCAGAAGGAGGCACATTTGACCTTCTCGACTTCTGGCCAGTCAAGAAGCTCCATTGTGCTCTCTAAAGTCTTGAACCAAGCCTGGGCATCCCAGGGCTCAGTCGTGCCTGAGAAGCTTTCAGGTTTCAGCCTCTGCCACTGGACGAGGTATGCTTCTTGTCTTCGGTTCACGGCAGGGGTCTCCTGTGTGACTGGTGGAACTTCAGCCACCACTGGAGTTCCCACTCCTGCTGTGGGTGGTGTAGGGGGCACTGGGTGCTGATTCGCCATCAGTGTGGCGATGGTCTTCTGTTGTTCTGTAATCTGAGCTTGCATTTGAGCAATGACTGCCATCAGGTTTGGCTGTTCTGTGCCAGGCTCATTGTTATCTTGAACTGGAGTTCTGTTCCTTGCATTAGGAGCTCGGCCTCTTCTTGCCATCTAATAATGCATAAGGGAACAAGAATCACTACTATATTCTAGGTATAAACTTGTTTTCTTACTTAGTAACCTAATATCCATTCTAGGGATTAAACATGATTCCGTGATACTAAGGTATTAAACATGCTTCCTTGTTCTATGCACAAATGAGTAAGTACTTAAGCATTTCTCTATACTGCAATTAAGTAAAGGAGCAATAGAAAACTGAAACTTAAAGCTTTCTTACTTGAAGACGGCAAGGTTGATGCTGATGTGTGTGTGATGCTGGAGAATGGGAACTGCTCTGATACCAACTGTAGCGACCCGCCTTCTCTACCTTAGACGGTCCGCTACTTTATCTACTTCTTGACTCTAACTGCACGACTAAGAATGCGGAACTTCTTTATTTTTCTTTTAAATCCATCTAGGGATGATATTCTAACTCTAATAGTCATGCATGATACAATGGCACACTTCTTTTCATCTATAGAACTTCTCTGCAATGCCAGTCGACTCGATCTAACCAGTCGACTGGTATCGCCACAGAAAGTTTCTGGGCGCGGCACCAGTCGACTGGCCTCTTGGCAGTCGACTGATGCATCGAACAGAAGCTACTGTTCGATAGGGCAGTCGACTGATACTGAACCAGTCGACTGGCACGCCTGAAAAACCTGAATTCAGATTCGAACTTGTTTCAAAAGTCCACAAAACATATAGTTTCAAGCCATACAAAGACACAACACCATTTCTATACTCTATACTAGTTTCCAAACATTTTAGCCAATCAAAACAACTTCATAAACTCGAAATTAGAACTTTTGCGAAGTAATTAAGTTATGAAAATCTATATGAACTTTAACTAGAGTTTTGTACCAAACTTAACTCTATGCATTCATAAACCAAAACACATGTTCTACACCTCACTAAAGCATTTGGAATGTAATGCAACTTTTCTAAGCATATTTAAGCAATAAAAACTTGATTCAAAGGGAAACTCCAATATCTTGGCACATGCATCAAATAGCTCCATCAAGTATCAATATTCAAAACTACTCACACTCATACTCATCCAATGCCAATCATAAGGATATGTATGCTAAATAAAATGACATGGAATCTTTACTCATGGTTTTAAGACATGCAAAATATCTAAAACGCAATACTTGGATAAATGCTATATGATCTAACTTAAACTAAGACTTTATAATAAATACACTTTGAGTCTTTTATTCATCTTGTCCCAAGGACCTCTCCAAGGTCAGCCACCACACACACGTCACTCAGCACCGCCTTGTCGCCTTCCTTCAGAATTGCTTGCCTTTACCTTTACCTGCAGCAAGAGGAAATGCAACTAATAAGCAAAAGCTTAGTAAGTACTATCTAGCTCACAAAATCTCGAAATGTGCAAGCATGCTTTTTAAAACAATGTGAAATCACATGAGATACTTTTATGCTTAAAAGAAACACTAAAAAACATGTATAACTCAAGACATGCATACTAAGCACTAATAAGTCTTAACTTACTTGTTCTTGGCTTAACTTGAAACTTTAGCAATTCTTTAACTTAAATCTTTCTTTAACTTTTAGAAAACTTTCTTAAACTTTAGAAAACTTTGCTAAAGCATATACTTGAAAATAATACTCACTTGGATCCACTTAAGACGTAAGTACCATCTTATGCGCGTTCCCTAAAGGTTGGGGTAGCGAGCCACCAATCCTAATAGAGCAGACCTTGGTCTACCAGGGCCAAGACCTTGGAATTGGACACCTGGATTTCTTTAACGACGCCCTTGGACGCCGGGTACTGGCCTTAGAAAATAAAATAGCTTTTCTTTCTTTCTTATCTTAAATGCCTTGGCATTTTAACGAGCCCTTGTGTGCCCAAATCCCTAAGTCTTGACTTTTGGGGATTTCTTAAGGCCTTGGCCTTTTCTTTTCTTATCTTTATCTTCTCTTTTCTTTTCTCATAACTTTTCTTAGCCCCTAACCTCATATAGGGTGCTTAATCAAACTTATACAAGCATGGATCAACTAGGATTACATGCAAAATCATAAACTTTAAGGAAAATTGCATTTTAACTTTCTAACGGGAAAACTTGCGGAAAACCGCCTCTTACTGCAGGTGAGCAGTACTTACATTGATATCTTGGACTTACAACCAAAATTGACGTCTAGGGCTCGGGAGAAACTTGAGATCTCGATGAACCGTTCGCGCCTACGCGTTCCTCTCGTCGAGACGAACGAAACGCTCTGCACCCTTTGGTTCTTCCTTGGCCGGCGCCCCCTTAGAAGAGGAGAGGAGGTGGTGGGCGTGCGCACAAGAGAGGGAAGAGGGGGTCGGCGTGAGGGCTTGGGCGAGGAGAGAGGGTTTAGGTTAGAGAAAATAAAATTCCTCTCTTTAATTATCTATTTATACTTAGGGTATTTAAGTCCAACTTATAACTTAACTTAATATCTCTCTATTTTCTTTCAGCACACCCCTGCTGGGCGCCTGGTTAACCCGACCAACTTAAGTCGTTGATCCCATGGGAGGTCTCGGGTTCAAAATCGTCCAGGCAACTTTTTGCCGAAAATTCTATTTCTTTTAATAAAAATACTAAACAGACTCGGAAAATTCCATAAAAATATTCTAAAAATTCCTAAAAATATCTAGAATATTTCTAAACCATTTTTAAATAGTTCTAAGGACTTTAAGGACTAAATGGGAATTTC
>JAGFNQ010002297.1:0-68874 GCA_024364735.1 Boesenbergia rotunda
AAGAAGACTCGTCAAGGGAGAAGCGAATTTGCGAGTTGGAAATGGAGCAAAGATTGCTGCTATTGCCATCGGAACATATTTGCTAAAGCTCCCTACTGGACTTGTCTTAGATTGGATATTGTTATTTTGTTCCTTCGTTAATAAAGAACATTGTATCTATTTCATGCTTGAATGAAAAGGGTTACCATTTAACTTTTAGTAACAATTGATGTTACATAACTTTAAATGGTGTTCTTTATGGGACCGGAACTTTATGCAATGGTATCTACACGTTAGATTTATCCGGTGACATTTTCAATATCAAAGTTAGCAACAAACGTGCTCGAATAGATAATCAAATAGACTCCTACATGTAGCATTGTCGTCTTGGCCATATAAACAAGAAACGCATGACCAAATTACACCGATGTGGAATTCTGGAATCATTTGAACCCAGTTCATTTGATACATGCGAATCATGCCTAAAAGGCAAGATGACCAAATTACCCTTTTCCGGAAAAGGTAAACCAGTGGGAGAATTGCTTGGTCTAATACATACTGATGTATGTGGACCAATGTCAACTCTTGCACAAGGAGGCTATAGCTACTTCATTACCTTTATCGATGATCACTCACGATTCGGGTATGTGTTCTTAATGAAACACAAATCTGAAGCTTTTGAGAAATTCAAAGAGTTCAGAAGTGAAGTAGAGAAACAGCTTGGCAAAAGTATTAAGATACTTCGATCTGATCGGGGTGGTGAATACTTAAGTCAAGAGTTTCAAGATTATCTTAGGGACAATGGGATATTGTCTCAATGGACTCCGCCATATACACCACAGCATAATGGTGTATCTGAGAGGCGTAACCGAACCTTGATGGACATGGTTAGATCTATGATGAATCATGCAACTCTTCCAAAATCCTTTTGGGGTTATGCGCTTAAAACAGCTGTTTACTTGCTAAACAGAGTCCCGACCAAGGTAGTCTCTACTACTCCATATGAGACGTGGAATAGTAAGAAACCTCATTTATCTCACCTAAAGACATGGGGTTGTCCTGCTTATGTAAAGTGGACTATATCAAACAAATTGGATGCTAAGTCTGATAAATGTCTATTTATTGGATACCCTAAGGAAACGAAGGGTTACCAATTCTATCATCCCTTGGAACAAAAGGTGTTTGTTTCAAGGCATGCTGTATTTCTAGAAAAAGAATTTCTTTTACAAGAAAACAGTGGGAGTAGCATTGAACTTGAAGAAGTTCAAGAAACTCCAATAGACATTACAGAGACACCTAGTCTAGACCCACAACCGATAACTCATAATGATGAGCTATCAGTTGAACCTAAAATAACACCACTTCTTCATAGGTCTGATAGGACACGCAATATTCCAGAGAGATACGGATTTCTCATAAGTGAATCGAACGACGTGTTACTCATTAACAATGACGAACCTATCAATTATGAAGATGTTCTGAATAAATTCAGAAAGGGATAAATGGCATGAAGCCAAGAAGTCAGAAATGGATTCCATGTACAAAAATCAAGTATGGGACTTGGTTAACCCACCTGAAGGGATTAAGGCCATAGGGTGCAAGTGGGTTTTCAAGAAGAAAACTGACATGGAAGGTAATGTTGTTACCTTTAAGGCTAGATTAGTGGCAAAAGGATATCGTCAGAAACAAGGAATTGATTATGACGAAACCTATTCGCCAGTAGCTATGCTTAAATCCATTCGGATGCTCCTGGCCATAGCAGCTCATTATGATTATGAGATATGGCAAATGGATGTGAAAACAGCTTTCCTTAATGGAAACCTGCTTGAGGATGTATACATGATATAACCTGAAGGTTTCACAACGGTTGATAAAACCAAAGTATGCAAGCTTCGACGATCCATATATGGACTAAAGGAAGCATCCAGGAGCTGGAACATCCGTTTTGATGAGACAATCAAAGAATTTGATTTCTCACAAAATCCTGACGAACCTTGTGTGTACAAGAAGGTTAGTGGGAGTGCAGTCATATTCCTAATGTTATATGTCGATGACATATTACTTATAGGAAATGATATATCAGTCTTACAGTCAGTTAAAATTTGGTTGTCCAAATCTTTCTCCATGAAAGACCTGGGAGAAGCAACCTATATCCTTGGGATTAGAATCTATAGAGATAGATTAAAACGATTGCTTGGTCTTTTGCAGTCTACATATATAGACCGAGTGCTAAAAGGGTTTAGCATGTCGGAATCTAAGAAAGGTTACCTTCCCATCAGGCATGGGATCAACCTTTCGAAGTCTATGTGTCCGCGCACAGAAGACGAGAGGATTTGCATGAATAAGATTCCTTATACATCCGCGATAGGATCTATCATGTATGCTATGTTATGTACTAGGCCCAAAGTATCGTATGCTCTGAGCGTCACAAGCAGATACCAGTCTGATACAGGAATGGATCATTGGGCGGCTGTCAAGACAATCCTCAAGTACTTAAGAAGAACTAAGGATGTGTTCCTAATATATGGAAAAGGTGATATGGTAAAACAGTGGTATACAAATGCCAGTTTCCAGACAGATAAGGATGACTCCAAATCTCAGTCTGGATACATATTTATTTTGAATGGAGGCGCAATAAGTTGGAAGAGTTCCAAGCAAGACACCGTAGCGGATTCTACCACGGAAGGGGAATATATTGCAGCTTCGGAAGCAGCAAAGGAAGCAGTCTGGATCAAGAAGTTCGTCTCAGAACTTGGTGTGGTTCCAACCATTGATGAAGCAATACCGGTTTATTGTGACAACAATGGAGCTATTGGACAAGCAAAGGAGCCAAGGTCTCATCAGCGATCCAAACATGTGCTTCGCTGCTATCATCTGATCAGAGAGATTATAAGTAGGAATGATATACAAATTGAGAAAATTTCCACTGAAAGGAATTTAGCGAATCCTTTAACTAAGGTCTTGCCTGAAAGCAAGTTTGAGGGTCATGTTAGAGCCTGTGGTATTGGATACCGTAGCGATTGGCATTAGGCCAAGTGGGAGTTTGTTAGTAATATGAGAAAAGTGTCCTAAGGCAATCGCCTTATGTTTGTAATAATTTATTTTAATAAATGAATATTCACTATTTGAGTATACATGTTTATGTATTTGATTGAGATCTTAAACTCATTTACTGAATGTCCGCAATACAATTCACAGCATGAGAGAATTTGTAATGAATTCACAACTAGTGATTATCTCTACATGTGCAATTATGAAGTATTGAAATTGTCCCTAGTCGATGAATTGATAAAAACGGGCACTATCAATTCTGTTGAGACTAGCATGGGTTATTCTCTAATCAGCTGATTCTCACTGGCTGGTGACATTGGGATGTCCGGAGATAAACATGAATGTCAGTTAAGGGAACTAGTTCATTGGAGTGACTGGCTGTAAAACTTCATATGATAGTCTACATATAGACATGTCAGTGAAGTTCTTACTGCAGCTTAAGTGCGATGTTCCTTTGACTTACGGTGTTCAAGTCATCTTGGTCATGGAGACTTATACTTTGACATCTTAAGTAAGCATCTCCAAGGAGGTGTGGACTCAGGATGATTGGGTATAAGCCGAAGTGCCCGAAGATGTTTGAACAGCCTACAAAGGATTCACCACTCCTTGCGAGGAGATGTATACCCAAGGCCTATCGTCGGATTGTTACTCGAAGCCTCTGGCCAGAGCATGACATGTTCAGAGTATGAATCTCTTAGATACATGAGAGTAATTAGAATCCATAGGACGAGAAAACGTTACTTGGGCTAGGTGTGACGTAGTCAGCCTAGTGGGGACTGACACACATAGACCATGTCCTAAACCAAGTGGGTATAAGATGGTGAAGGGAATGGGGCACGATTCATTATAGCTGCTGAAGGGTTTCAGAATTGTTTCTGAGGTCAACCATTGATCTTTCGATTAATTGGGGATCATGATATACTACTAGGTGCCACTCATGATCGTTCTATAATTGGTTAATTATAGACGGCCAACATAAATCGAAAGCCTATTTAGTCACACGCACTACGAGTAATCCGAGGGATTTAAAACGAGTTGAAAATTAGATTTTCCAATCAAGAGAGATTAGGTTTGGTTGAGCCAAACGATAAGTCGAATCTAAATTTTTCAGAGATGCATCGGAAGCGTAAAATGGCTAAGTCTTTTGAAGACTTAATAGATGAATTAAATGAGTTTAATTCATTGGGGCGTGGCCTGGATAGGCCGGCCAAAGAGGGTCCCCACCCTCTTTGCTTGGCCGGCCACAACAAAGGGAGGGAACCAAATTGTTTGGTTCAATTTATAAAATAAATCAAGTGTGGTTTGTTTTATAAAATTATGGATGATATAAATTTTTTATATAAACCAAGGTTTGGTTTATTTTTCATGAATCATGGATTGGTTTATTTTATTTTATAAAATCAATCATGGATTGATTTACCATGATAAAGAAATTTATATAAAGAAATTTATATAAAATTTATTTTTCATGGAAATTAAAATGAACCATGGATTGATTTATTTTATTTTATAAAATCAATCATGGATTGATTTACCATGATAAAGAAATTTATATAAAGAAATTTATTTTTAATGGAAATTAAAATGAACCATAGATTGGTTTATTTTATTTTATAAAATCAATCATGGATTGATTTACCATGATAAAGAAATTTATATGATAAATTTCTTATGAAAATTTATTCCATAAGAAAAAAGAGACTTGGTTGATTTTTATCATGAATTAAAATATGATTTTAACCATGATATAAAATCAAGACTTGGCATGATGGAATAAGTCATAGAAAATTTATATGATAAATTTCTTATGAAAATTTATTTCATAAGAAAAAAGAGACTTGGCGGTTGAGAGACCACTATATAAAGGACCCAAGGCAAGGCTTGGAATTCATTCGAAATAATCCAAGTATTCTTACTTGGGCTCTCTCCCTCTCCTCCCTTCTTCCTCTTGGCCGGCCACAAGCCTCTCCCCCTTTCTTCTTGCCGTGAGCACAAGGAGAATCACCGAGGCGACGAAGTTCTTCCGTTAGGACGATCTTCCTCTCCGGCCATCATCACCTTAGGATTGGGCGCAAGCCATCTTCCTCCTTCTCGCCGGAATTGTGATTCCGGCCAACCTTGGTGATGAGTTTTTCCGATGTGATTACTTCTCTCTTGGTTTTTGTCGCGTTCTCAGAGAATCTAGTAGTTCTCGAGAACACGAAACTCGTGGCTTTGTGAAGTCATCCCGAAGATACTCGGCGTGGACGCGAATAGAGGCGGAGCTTCCAAGGGACGCTTACGGTTGGATCTCGTCCCTTTCTTCGAGTTACGCTAGGTAACAAGTAAATTAGTTTACGTTTCTGCAAAATTTTAAATATATGATCATGTCTACACAACATAAGGTTACATGCTTAGATGTGTGGTTAAATAATTTGAGAAATTATTTATGCTAAACCTTCCGCTGCACGTAATTAATTTTAAAATTACGAACCCGCATCCATGTCAACATGCACCCGGTCCCAACAGTGTCTAACCCCCTTATCGAAGGGGTTGAGCTACCTTTTATACCGATGGGGGTAGACTGGGCATGCTCCCTCGATCTGTGCCACGTCTCCGCGATTCGAGCCACATTGCCCCTCTTTTTCGGCGATTACAAAATAGCTTTTGAAATAGTCTGCGCCATTATAAAGCATCGACTCGTTGCGATATTTAAGGGTCGTGATGACTCCTTATAACAGGGATGCTTATCCGTAAACGAGGAGGGGGTCAGTACTTGAGGTCGGTCATCACTGGGGTTCCGCCTCCTGAGATAATCTCGGGATCTTTCGGCCCGGGTGCGCGCGAGTGCTGCAAGTCCCGAGGTGCTCTCAGGGCCGAACCCCTCAGGGATCCCAGGGAGTCTCCTAACTGACTCTCCTAGGCACGTCCCCAAAGGGGGGGGGGTTCCGAGGCCTGGGTCACTTCGATCCGATGTGCCACGCAACTTCTTCATCCCCGGGCTTGCCCCGGGCTCTTCAACCCTATCACAAGTCTCCCCTTCAAGTCTGATCGAAGGAAGTGTGTGTGACTGATTGGACTAGTATAAAGATGAATAAACTGAGCTCCCGCAGGCCTTCATCTTCCTTACTCCGGTAGTAGTTATGCGGGGCCTCGGATTATAATTTTCATTCCGAGTTCCGAGAAATCCCCCTTTTTGGTTCCATCCTTTTCGAAAAAGGTTACTCCGACTCTCGAAGTATTACAATGACATCTGTCTCCTCATTATAAAGGCGCATAACCCTCTTTTAAGGGCAACAAGGTACTCTCGCGAATGACTTATTGCCACGTGTTCCAACGACCATCTCCACGAGTACCTACGGACGTATGCCGTCGTGGCTGGCTCGCGACTACCTGGGTGCGGCGGTTTCTCGCTTTCCACGTGTTTCTTCCCTATTGCGCCCAGGCAAGCGGCTGCCTGGGTATAAGAGGGAAAGATGCAAACGTTAGGCCTACTTCCAACTCGACGGTCGGGTGCACTTCGTCTTCTTCTCTTGTAAAGATTCTTATGCGCGTAAGTAGCTTGTCTGTCTTTTGTCTTCTTTCCTAGGAATCATGGAAGGCTATCGCGTAGAATAATATGAGTCCGCCTCCTCGAGAGTGAGGCCAGAGGCCTTGCAGGCAGCCACCGAAACCTACGGCATCCCGGCCGAGATGGCGATGGTCATCCCCAATGTGGGCCAGACGCCTGTGGAGCCCCCTGCAGGCATGTTAAACTTCTTCTTAGGGCAAATGGAGTTAGGGGTCCGTTTCCCTATCACTATGTGAAAATTAAGGATAGATTTCGCCACAGATTACTTCGGCGATTTCTTTTAATGAAGTAATACATACTAATAAACTTCAGTAATAAATTTGATGTAGTAAATTCCATGTTAGACTTCGTAGTTTAAAAATTATTGATCTCGCAACCAATTTTATCTATATTTTACTTCATAATAAATATTCGATGAAGTAATAAGTTATAAAATAAAATTCATAAGTTTATATATCGAAGTAATAAGTTTGTATCAATTAAAATATTTTTTCTCTTAATAATAAATTAACCAATTTATATTTATTTTTAAACTAATCATTAAAACCCTAAACTAATCATTAAAAAGCCCCTCACCTAAAAACCCTCATTTCCGCTTGCTCGCTCGCAGCCAAAGCCCGCAGTCGCTCGATCCTTACTCTTTCTTCTTCGCATGACCTAGTCGCAGGTGAATCCACTGCCCTCCGATTTGATTCCCTTTCCGCTCAATCCAAGCAGATGAGCTTTCCTTCCTCCTTAACACTTCTCCGCGAACCCTAGCCGCGCTGAAGCTACTCCAACCCGATTTCTTCTTCCCCCATGCCTTCGCGAGTCCTAATCGAAGCCGAAGCCTATCCGACGGCTACTCCTTTCGCTTTCACGCACGCGGAAGAGGGGCAACACTAAGCTGTAGTCAGAGGTAGGCTCGCAACGCAGGGAACCCTAGACCATTGCTTTCTTCCGAGGATCCCTGCTTGTTCTTTCTGATCGCAGCTGTTGGGGTCGCGAATCACAGGTAAGGAGCCTTATCTAGGATTAATCTTTGATGGTTTCTGGATTTGAATCAAATAGATTGAATCTATCATATTAGGCTTTGGTTGTGAGCTTAACGAGAGTTTTACAACTGGTTTGATCCATGTTTTCAATGGAATTGTAGACTTGCGGGACTCCCTACTGATCGCCGGAGCTGAGGAGGGTCGTCAGGGCTGCTAGGTAAGGGTTCTTATGTTGAAAATTCTATCGCAGGTAATGATTTTGGGGTTGGATGGTTTTCCTTCTTTAATAGTGAAGTAAACAGTCTTCCTATGTTTTGATCAGTTGTTGGATTCCTTGTCACCATGTGATTGTGCCCTAAATGTTAGTATGTGACCCTGTGAGATGCTGCCGTGAGCTCAATTCGTCAACCAAGTTAGTTTCCTACCCTATGATTTCTGACATCTCCTGCCGTAGGGCATCTCCTTCCTTATAAGACATGATGTACTTCTTTTATTTCCTATGGTTTGGGTTAGGCATAATTTCTGATGAATTTTCTTTTTTTCTTTCCCTTAGAATCATATAGCATGAATTATCAATACTTGTATTAGCAATCAATACTTGATTTATTAAAGATAAATTGTCAATTATGTATTATGATCTCGTAAATGTTGTTTTTAGAAATCTTATTCTCTCTTAGTGATATCTCAATCATTCTTTCCCCAAAACTTACTCATTAACTTAATCTCTCTAAAATATTGAAGGTAATGGTAAATTTGTCTTCCACATGGTATGCTTGGTCTTGAATAAAATATATTTTTGTGTATATTAGTTCATTCTTTAAAGAAGATTTTATTCATCATTAAGAACTGAATTATATCTTGTTGCCTTTTTCTCCTTTGTACAGGTTCTAATAGTACAGAGGAATATATCCTCACTCTATCCATGGGGCTTACTTCCATTTTCAAGTACATAATAGAACTTGCTTTTGCTAACTGTTCTTTTGATGACTAGTTTGTCTTGTTTTTTATTATGTCCTTTGTCCTTTTTTCTATTTTTCTTTTTCTTGTTGAGGAAGTAATAACTACTTGTTAATGTAGGTCTTTTCTTGATACACAGCACTCTTACCGTCTAATGAAATTGAAGTTGATGCTAAGATCAAGCATAATGACCATAATCTACCACAAGGTAATACAATGCTTTTCTATACATTTAGAAAGATTGGTATATTACCTTTCAAGTTTCATTTACTATTACTGCAACAAATTATTGAGAAATAGCTTCTGATGTATGGAGCTA
The DNA here is from genome assembly GCA_024364735.1 of Boesenbergia rotunda. Classification (NCBI taxonomy): domain Eukaryota; kingdom Viridiplantae; phylum Streptophyta; class Magnoliopsida; order Zingiberales; family Zingiberaceae; genus Boesenbergia; species Boesenbergia rotunda. Next base: position 8,831 of record JAGFNQ010002297.1, read on the forward strand.
GGAACACTATTGCTTAGGTTTAATTGTCCTCTCTTACAGAAAATTTAGTCTTCCACAGTGTTATCAATATGTTTAAACTTTGGGGCTGTCCTCATCTAGTAGGTTAACCAACCTGTTGAAAATGGGGTCTGACTGGTTAGCATTGGTGTTAATCTGCATTTTCTATTCGTACCAGTCAGTCACTCTGCCCAAGTGTTAAATAAGAAGTCAAAACTTCTATACAAATTGTTTTCTCCAATGCTATAGCAAAATTATGGATTTTGATAAGTGTAATAAAGGATGGTCCATTTAAATATTCTTGTTATCTCAATCATTTATACACTTGTTATTTGTATGATGAGCTACTGGGCAATAAATTATCTTGGATCTTACTAAACATATGTTTTTTGTCTGTAGTGCCTAAATATTAGTCTGGCTGAGCGCTCAACATTTTCTGATGGTGAAATTCAAACATTCATGTCTGTTGATGCAGACAGGACAGTCAACTTATGTAATAGCATTCATGATGCATGGAGGTACATTATATAATGAAACTTTGTAACTCTTCTCTGGCTTTTTCAATGGGAACTTTGTGTGCTTTTTCATGAATTGTTATCTGATCATGTGCAGTATGTATTGTACTTATGTATGAAGATATGAATGAAAGGTTCTAATAATTTGGATTGTGACTATTATATTACTTTTTCTATTTCATTGTAGGGTAATCTAAAACAAAGTGATTCTATTGAATGTAGATATTGTGTGATGAGGTACATGAAAAAGATAGTTGAATGTGAAAATCCACAGTTGGAGAAGATGGTAATATTTTTTTTATTATATGCTTTGGTTTATGATTGAGATAAACCGGGTAAGATAATCCCATACAACACCGGGTAAGATTTTAATTATTTATAAATTGCTACTATATATTGTTAATGTTATATTGTCATTTATGAAGGTACCATTGGATTCTAACCTTTTGGTTATTGTCATTTATGTAGCTTAGCAAGCTTATTACTCTTTTAGTGGACCTTTCATTTTGTCATTTATGCAGGTACCATTGGATATTGTGTAATGTAGTATATGAAAGAGATAGTTATGGATGAAAATTTACAATTGGAGAGGAAGGTAAATCTTTTTATGAACTATATTCTTTATGAAATATTTAGTCATTTTGTATTGACCCTCACACTTCTATTAATGGTTTAGTTTGCAGCCTCAAAAAATAAACAGTATTACAATCAATCTCAGTATGATGAAGTCAGAAGCAAATGGAGTGAATTTGTCTACTTTTATGTGGGTGCTTAAGTGTAGGTCGTGAAAAAAATTTTGATTGTATTTAGAGATTTATGAATACAACAGATTTTCGGTGAAGTTGGTTAATGTATTTTATGAATACACTTTTGAGTTGTAAGAAATATATATTTCTGATATATATATATATATATATATATATATATATATTTGTTTAATTTTGATGGTGAAAAATATTGTGTTGTAGTAATTCAAATAGATATTTTTAAAAAATATTGTGGTGAAAATTATTTGTTTAATTAAAATTGTATTGTAACAAAATATGATGAATTACTTCGACAATACAAATAAATGGTGTAGTAATGCAATACAACAGACTTCGTCAAATTTAATTAGCAGCGTAGTTAAAAAAAATATTTACTTCGTCATTTATTTAATTTGTGAAGTTGTTTGTATAAATTACTTCGTCATTTATTTAATTTGTGAAGTCATATAAATATTTTACTTTGTCAACTTATGAAGTTATATACGATCAAATACTTCAGCGAGATCGATGAAGTAATAGAGCCATTTTACTTTGAAAACGGTTCAACTTTGAACCAATTTTGAACAGGTGAAAAACTTCGGTATTTCGTGGTGAAGTAAAAAACTGACCTTTTTACTTCATGCGCGTCTACTTCGGTAATTATCTACTTATTACTTCAGATAATATCCGATGTTTATTAGCAATTTTCACATATCCCCCTTTTTTTCATGAACATAACCTCATACTTTGGTATCCCCCTTCACCAGATGGCTCCCAATGCTTTCCCCCAGATGGGAGGGGCGTATATCATCTTCAAACTTTTTGATCTCCCTCTGACCGCTCATCTCTTTCATTCTTTCTTCGTCCCGATAGGGTCTAGAGGGGTCTTTAGTTTCGCAGCCCGACCGGGCCATAGGTTTTTAGGAGGGTTCCCCTCCTCGCATAAAGGATGGAAAGAGAAGTTCTTCTTCGTTCGACTGTCGTCCTTGCCCTTCAGTCCTCTGTACTAGATAGAGGATTCGCCGACTCATCCTTCATTAGAGGCGTTTCTTCAGAGCCCCGTGTGCCAGCATGCTAGAAAGGTGCTCTCTGGCATGGAATTCAGCGGCCCGGGGCTAGTGCAGGATGAAGAACTTATGTATCGGGCGGACCTCAACCCTAAAATGACATGAATCAGCCCCACCCTTGGTATGTTCGTCTTTTTCTTCAATGTCCATTAGTTTTGACTAATATCTTTTTTGTGTCTGGCTATTGCAGAGGAAGTCATGTTCGCCAAGGTGATGGGTAGACTCATAAGATGGGAGGAGGCCAATAAAGAGGCGTTGAATCCTCCCCCGGTCGCTCCAGATGTCCCTCCTGCTCCCGCCGAGTCTTCTGAGGGGGTTGTTGTCTCGTCCCGTGTGGTTGCTTCACCCGAGAGGGTCGAGGCCACTGTTACATCCCCGCAGGTTGTGAACCGAGGGTCTTTCTATCAATAGGTTGACCCTGCGACGGATCTTTCCTCTGGGGGTGGCTCTTCGCCGAACACTATCTGTCCAGAAGGGCTTAGCGAGGGGACCTCCCCTCCTACTGCTCCTTCAACAGTCCGGTCTACTGGGCGGCAGAAGAGGCGACTCCCCAAGGGCTTGGGCCCTACATGGAAAAAGCTGTGTTCTGCGAGTTCCTCTCCTCTTCCCTCGGTGCCCGAGGAAGCGGCTCTACCTGTTGAGGTAGTAGCCCCTGTACCTACTCCGCCGGTCCTTACTCCGGAGGCAGTTGTCCCGCCGCCTCCATCCTGCTCCATTGATCCGACTACGTCTTCCAAGTGCAAGGAGGTGTTGCGTACTCAATACCGGATGAGACTGGACCGACTAAGAAAGAAGTTGGATGCAGCATTGGAGGCCTCCATGCAGTCCTCCCCCCGGTGCAGTTCAAGGAGGTTCCGCCCGAGGGGTACGTGTCCAAGGGGACTTCTAGCTCCGAGGAAGATGAGTCCAACCCCTCCAGTCTGCCAAGCACCTAATGAACCTCTTGCAAGATAAGGAGCTGACTCTTCAAAATTCCCGGCACAGAGAATGCCTGGCGTCCGAGAAAGCTATGAGTGTTACCAAGGACCTGCTCCAGGTGACGCAGGAGAGGGACCAACTCTAGGCGAGAGAGAAGGAGGACCAGGCGCAACGGCTCAGTCGGAAGGAGTTTGATCTCCTGATGGCCACCGATCGCGCGTCCGTCCTGGAGGATGACCTGGTCTAAGCTCGGGTAGATTAGTGGGCCACGTCGGAGAGGCTTAGAGAGGCCTTGGCCGAGCAGGCGGAGATGTTTACTGAGCTGGAATGGCTGAGGAGTTCCTACGAGGCTGCTGAGGCCGAGCTCCTTACCCTTTGAGTTGCCAAATCTTCTAGCTCTACGGAGACCGAGGCAGGCCTCAGGGCGAAGTTTCTAGAGTCGGATGAGTTCCATACCATCGTGGCCAACCAGGTAATGAAGCACCTGTAGCAGGGCTTCCACGGGGCTATCGATCAGCTGAAGAAGGACCAGCTCTTACCTCCCGATGCCGACCCGCGGTTGTAAGTGTCATCCGAGCTAGAGAGGGGCTTTCTCCGAGGTCCTGAGTTTGTGGGGCCCTGTTTTCACCAGGGGGTCGAGCCCTGTTGTAGCAATTTTGAGTTAATGCGATCACTTTTACTATTCCTTGTGTATGTGCTTTTGCCCAATGTGTCTCGTGTCTTCGCTTTACGGGTTTTAACAAATTGAAAAGTACTTGTTTGTTTCGAGGTGGATTCTGGGTGCGGGACTCTTGATGATTCTACAGGTGGAAACTCACGGCCTGCATTTATGTCCATCGTGTTGGTGCAGAAAGCACCACAGTCAAACCTGTGTTTTGATAATGGCAACAGGGTTCAAAAGTTAAATCTTACTTGTTGTCTAACAAGTTACTCTAGTGTGCAGGGTAAAAAGTCCTAGCAAATGACTGCTAGGCACTGGCGAAGGAATGCCAGAGCAAAAAGCCCTAGTGAAGGAATACTAGGCACTGGCGAAGGAATGCCAGAGCAAAAAGACCTAGTGAAGGAATACTAGGCACTGGCGAAGGAATGCCAGGGACTAAAAAGCCCTAGCGAACGACTGCTAGGCAATGGGCGAAGGACAGCACGACATCCAAGACCTGGCAAAGGACCGCCGGGCAAAAGTCCAACCAAAGGAGCGGTTGGTGTTGGGAACGAGATGGCTATAGAGGGGGGGTGAATATAGACAATCGCTTGCCCTTTGAAAACTAATCACGATTTCTGCAACTCAAATATCAGTAGCACAGCGGAAAGAATGGAAAACAGAGTATGCAGAAAACAAATGATTGCAAAGCACACACAACTAGCAAGATCGCTAACAAGGAAGGTTTACAAGGTTCGGGGATAACTTGCCCCTACTCCTTGGCGTGCCCTTGAGGTGGGCGATCCCTTGATCGTCGGCAGATCAAGCCCCGGTTAACACCGGATATGAAGCAACCTCCTTCTCGGTGGAGAAACCTCTCCACAGTGTGTTTCAAACAATGATATATAATGAGTACAATGAAACAACAACAAGAAAGATTTTACTCAAACACTTAGCAAGGATTAAACACAGCAAGCTTCCCGAGCTCCACCCAGTGGCGATCTCACGCAGACCCCGTCTGCTTCGTGTCTTCCCACTGTCGGACTCCAAGCTTCTTGTTTTCTCCTTCAAGCGCTCAAGTATGATGTATGCTTCTCAATAGCTTGCTTAGAATGGATGAAGAACTCAAGAACAGCAAGCTTCTCGCAGCAGAACGCAAGAACACACAGGTTTTCAAAAACTGAATCTGATACTGAAACCAACTCTCGCGTTTCTTTTTGTTTCTCCGCCAAGCGACGGGTGACACCATCTCTGTAGCTCCCAGCTACTCCTCTGCCAACGCCAGCCTCTACTGAGCTATCTCTGGACTCACTGAGCTCCTCAGTCGAGCTCCAGTCTTAGCTCCAGTCCGCAGCTCGCCGTTGCAACCTGAGATGGGAAAAGGGACAAACCTGCTCCAAGGAAAGTACTCTCTGACTTCTCCTTGAGTGTTTGAATCCTCCCCTGTCACCTGAAACTCAATCAGAGTATTAGAGCAGAAGATCACAAAGCATATCACATACATCAGCAAATCGGATACGATCAGATGCTCTGACGACGTCTGACAGTGAAATTTGAATTAAAGTGATCGGTCACCGGACCGATCCAGGGTGCGTGGATCGATCACCAGACCGATCCACTGCTTTGCTGGGATTCCCAGCTCTCGCAGCAATACACGCCTGATCGGTCACCAGACCGATCAGGGTTGATCCTGATCGGTCACCAGACCGATCAGATTGGATCCTGATCGGTCACTCAGACCGATCAAAGCAGATGAACAGTTACTTTTTAATCAATCCCAAGATTCCTGATTGGTCACCGGACCGATCCAAGGCTCTGATCAGCACGGGAACTCACTCACTGTTTGCTCCCTGATCGGTCGCCAGACCGATTAGGAGCAAGACAGCAAGGAAGCAGCCTGCTCCCTGATCGGTCTCCGGATCGATCAGGAGCCATACAGTAGATTCCCAATCTCACTGTGCGCTCCCTGATCGGTCACCAGACCGATCCAGTGACTCTACCCAGCCCTCCAAGCTAGGGATTCATCCACCTTAGCCCTCCAAGCTAAGGATTTTTCTATCTAACTCTCCAAGTTGGGAATTTGCACCTAACCCTCCAAGTTAGGACTTTTCACCTAGCCCTCCAAGCTAGGACTTTTCACCTAGCCCTCCAAGCTAGGCACCTGACCCTCCAAGCCAGGACTTTTTCACCTAATTCTCCAGGATGGGAATTTGCACCTAACCCTCCAAGTTAGGACTTTTCACCTAGCCCTCCAAGCTAGGACTTTTCACCCAACCCTTCCGAATTAGGACTTTTCCAACACCTAACCTCCCAGGTTAGGATTTTCAACACCTAGCCCTCCAAGCTAGGATTTTCCACACCTAACCTCCCAGGTTAGGATTTTCCAACATCATGCCTAATCCTCGATTAGGACTTAATCATAATCATCACAATCATCACACCTAACCTCCCAGGTTAGGGTTTTCCATATCATGCCTAATCCTCGATCAGGACTTAATCATAATCCACCTAACCTCCCAGATTAGGATTTTCCATATCATAATCATTCTCTTAAACTAAAATCGTTGTCAACACCAAAATAGCAATCAGGGCCAGACTGCATCAACAGTTGGCATCAGGTAAACTCTCCCGAGAGGTAAGTGAGGACGCGTTCCCCGTAGAGGGAACAGTAGGCATCGGTTCGACCTAGGGTTCCATTTTGGAGACCCAAAGTCAGAACCAAGACAGCTAAGGCTGTATAAACTAACAATTTATTGTTTCATTGTGTTTTGGACTAACCCTGGATACAGGACCGAAGGAACGTGTGTCTGCAGCTCAGAGAGCCTCAAAGGAATGAGGCAATAGCTGACCAGGGCGCCCGGAGTGTCCCGGGCGCCCCCAAAGTGAACACAAAACACAAAACCCGAAGAATTGCTTTTGCAGCTGCTATCCTGGGCGCCCCCGTGCTCCCGGGCACCCCCGCTGCTCCCGGGCGCCCCCAGTGACAGCTACCGAAGCAGCTCCCTTCGAAGCCAAGAAGATAGAAGTTTGACCCGGTCAATCCGGGCGCCCCGAGCGCTCTGGGCGCCCTGGTTAACACTTGATCCCGAAGTTGAAGGAATCAAACGCTGACCGAGACCGAGCCGGATCGTGTGACACGTGGGGGGGGGGGCGCCCCGGACGTTCCGGGCACCCCCAGGCCCTATATAAAGGGCCCTCGACCCCAAGCTTCGAACAACACTTCCAATCAACGCTTCTACGCTCTTCCGCTCTCGCGCCTCGCTCCGGAAACCTCCCAACTCGAGCCTACGACGTCCCGCTGCTCCGAAAAAGTCAACCTTCATCGGACGTCGGTAAAAAGAAGAGCTTTCTTTTTGTTAAGTTTACAATACTGTATTTGTAAATCAATATTTGTAAACTTTCATTGCGCCTCATATAGAATTGCCCAAAGTAAACGGTCAACGACCGTGGGCCTTGGAGTAGGAGTCGACCTAGGCTCCGAACCAAGTAAAACCTCCCGTGTTTGCGTTGTGTGTTTTTAACTTCCGCTGTGCAATTTCTCTTAGTTTTCAAATCCGAAAGTTTTCCGATATTCACCCCCCCTCTATCGGTTTTCTCGATCCAACATGTGGTATCAGAGCGGGGAAGTTCAAACTTGGTGCAACCACCAGTTTGAAATTTTTTTTCGGATTTTTATTTTCTTTTTCTCGTTTGAATTTTCTTTTTCCCGTTAATCGAGGTTGGTGCAACACCCCTCGCTATTTCATTTTATTCATCCCGCACTACTAATCCAAGACCTAGTCTTGGAAAAAAAATTTTTGTGTTAGTTTTCTGTTTCAAATTAAATGGCCATGCAAGAAGGATTTAGCACCGCCAGACCTCCACTTTTCAGTGGAGAAGACTTTTCCTACTGGAAAAGTCGAATGGAGGTCCACCTGAAAACTCAGGTAGACATGTGGATCATCATCCAGTCCGGACTGGAGATCCCCAAAAACGCCGAAGGAGTACCGCAGACCTACTCAGAATGGGACAACGCCCTAAAGTGCAAAATTGAAGCTGATGCAAAGGTGACCCAGACTCTCCAATGCGGATTAACAAAAGAAGAGCTGAATCGGGTAGGCCCCTTCAACAGTGCAAAGGAGCTGTGGGCAAAGCTGATCGAACTGCATGAAGGAACGTCAGACACCAGGATCAGTAAGAGGGATCTGCTCCTGAACAAACTCTACACCATCAAGATGGCCGACACTGAAACAGCAGCCCAACTCCATGCACGCATACAAGAATTGATGAACGGTCTTCACACTATAGGTCACAAGGTCGAAAATCGTGACCTAATAAGGTATGCACTAAACGCTTTCCCTAGAAATACCTTGTGGGCATCTATGGTAGATGCATACAAGGTCTCAAGGGATCTTTCTAAAATTAAATTAGACGAATTATTTTCCGAATTAGAACTGCACGAACAAACTAACTCCAATATGGTCGAGAAAGGAATTGCCTTTGTTGCAGGAAAAATTGGAAGATCAACAAAGAAGAAAACTCAACCTGAACCCGAATCTAACTCAGACTCAGACGCAGAAGACGAAGAAGGAGATCAATCTGAGCTGGTCCGACTGGCCCGAACCTACTATAAAAAATTAAAGAACCAAGCCAACACACGGAGGACAAGCCGAAGAAAGGACGAACCAGCTAAACCCGCGAATAACAAAACCAAGCCCAACGTAACCTGCTACGAGTGCAAGAAAAAGGGCCACTACAAGACGGAGTGTCCAAACCTAAAGGAGAACAAAAAGACAAGAAGGAAGAAAGCACTCCAAGCAACCTGGGACGAATCTTCATCAGAAGAAGAACCCCAATCAAACTTACTAGCGCTGACCGCTTCAGAAGAAGTTGAGACCGAGTAAGAGTCAGAAAAGGACGACGGCAGACTAACCTTTTCAGAAGACGGCGAAATCAAGGTAAGCGGTTTCAATAAAAGTCAATTAAATGAACTTATTTCTTACCTTTCTTGAGATTTGGCGAAAGCCAAACTCTGAATCGAATCCCTCCGACAGGAAGTAAAACTCCTGAAAGAGGGAGCTGAATCTAATCCCTCAACCGAGAAAGTTCAAGAAGGAACTCCTACTCAAGTTGAAAAACTTGAGAAAGAGAACTCCTCCCTGAAAACTCAGGTTAAGGATCTTAGTTCAGTTTTAGAACGATTTACCTCTGGTTCCAAGGGTCTAGACATGATTCTTGGAAAACAGAAGTCCGTTCTAAATCGATCCGGACTTGGCTATAGAACCAAATCCCGACAAAGATCTTACTTTGTTGTACTGAATCAGTCCAGAAGTAAAATTCAGGCATGGGTACCCAAACTGTGCCTGAACAAACCGACTGGATAAAATCAGTATTGGATCCCCAAGGGCAAGATTCACATCTTGCCTAATCATTACCATGGCTTTAGTCCAGGGGGAGCCAAACTGAAAACTATATTCATTGTTAGATAAAATCCAACTTTCTTTATTTTGCATGTTTGCCTGTTTATTTAATTTCTGAAATTTATCATGCTTAGACTTAGGTTAGTATAAGGACAGAACAAACTTAACTGAAAGTTGAAAACATAGTATTGGGTGGAGGTGAGATGATAGTACGTTAGGGAAACCAATTCTAATAAGATCAAGTTCACTTGGTCTCTTTAGACTGGTGAAACTAGCCGAAGCTACCGATCCAAAATCCAAACTAGTTAGACCAGAACGTTTTCAAAGATTAATTTTGAAAATGAAATTTCATTAAACGGCTTTGTCAAGGAAAGGGTTGATGATCTAATAAGGCTACGACCAAAGAAGGCCTAGTGCCTCGCCAAGACCTGGAAGCCAATTTTTGAATTTCAAATTCAAATTACTTTTTATAAAATTCAAATCTAACACAATTTTCAGTTAAGTATAGATTCAAACATCTCCTTTCAAAATAAATTGAAATGTTTTCAAAAATTAATCAAGATTTTCAAAATAAATCAAGATTTTCAAAAATTCTTTTATCAAAACCTGTCTCACTAAACCTATAAGGCTAACGTGATTGACAACCCTAGATTTGGGTGAGACAGACTAGTCAGTGAAAATCAATTTAAGCTATTCCTAACTCTAATTGAATCCAAATCAATAAAACTCTTTATGTGTAGGAACATAAAGATTTGGACCAATGGATGTTGGATAGCGGTTGCTCCAGACATATGACTGGAGATAAATTGAAGTTCACCAAACTCAAGCTCAAGAACTTAGGCTCAGTAGCATTTGGCAACAATGCTACACTCAAGGTAATTGGGTCAGGTAATATTGAGCTTAAATCTAACTTTATTATTAAGAAAGTTCTTTTGGTTGATAACTTCAATTTTAACCTGCTTAGCATAAGTCAGTTATTTGATTCTGGTTACATAGTCACCTTCAACAATTCTAACTGCCTAATTAGAAATGTACAAGACTCAGAAATCATGCTTAAGGGCACTAGGAAAAATAATGTATACACTATAAACCTTCCCCTAGTACCCAAATGTATGTTAACTCAGTTAGAACAATCAAACCTCTGGCATAGGAGATTAGGTCATACCAATTTGAGAACTATCTCAAAAGTTACCCAACTTGGCCTAATCAAAGGTATCCTCAAAATTAAAAACAATGAAAACCTAATATGTGAATCATGTAATCAAGGTAAACAAACCAAATCTAATCATAAATTAATTCAATCTGACCTAACTCAAACCACACTTGAGCTCCTGCACCTTGACCTATTTGATTCACATGGAGCCAAGTCACTAAGCGGGAACCGATACTGCTTAGTAATAGTTGATGATTATTCTAGGTTTACCTGGGTTAGGTTTCTAAAAACCAAAGATGAAACCTTAAAACTATTTAATGATTTCTGTAAATTAATTGAAAATCAAAACGATACTAAAATTAAAAGACTTAGGAGTGACCACGGGGGAGAATTTGAAAATCAACGGTTCGAAGAATTCTATAAGGTCAATGGGTATTTATATGAATTTTCATGTCCTAGAACCCCCCAACAAAATGGGATAGTCGAAAGAAGGAATAGAACCTTACAAGAAGCCGCTAGGGCGATGCTCAACGAATTTAGCTTAGCAAACCAATATTGGGCAGAAGCGATTAGTACGGCTTGTTACATCCAAAATAGGATTTTGATTAACAAGCGACACAACAAAACACCCTATGAACTGTACTACCATAGACTCCCAAATCTACACTACCTAAGGGTCTTTGGATGCAAAGTTCATATCCTAAACACCAAAGACTACTTAGGGAAATTTCAATCCCAATCAATCCTAGGTATCTTCCTAGGATACTCAACCATAAGTAGAGCCTATAGAGTTTACAACAAACAAACTAAGAAAATTGAAGAAACAACTAACTTAATATTTGATGAAGAAGTCAACTCAACATCTGATAATCCAAACCTAACTTCATCAAATTCTGATCAAGAAAATAATGAACAAACTAGTGAACCCTTAATTGAATCCTTAAACGAACTGACTGTTGAACCAATTAATGAGTCAACTGAACCAACAAATGAACCAGCCCAAAGAGCCGAATCGAACAATGAACCAAACCGACCAGCCGGACCTGAGGCTGAACCAAGTTCTAGGAGAACGTAGAAACCCAGACTTAGTCACCCAACCGATCAAATTGTGGGTGATCCAACTCTAGGAGTCAGGACTAGATCCTCCTATAGAAACCTTAGTCAAATAGCTATGATATCAAAAATAGAACCCAAAACTATAGATGAAACCCTACCTGACCCTGATTGGATCATAGCCATGCAAGAAGAATTAGCCCAATTTGAGAGAAACTAAGTCTGGGAACTAGTGCCTAAACCTGAAGGCAAATCCATCATAGACACTAAGTGGATCTTTAGGAATAAGCTAAATGATCAAGGCGAAATAGTTAGAAATAAAGCCCGCTTAGTAGCCAAGGGATTCAGCCAAGTAGAGGGATTAGATTACGATGAAACATATGCCCCAGTAGTTAGACTTGAATCCATTAGAATGTTGTTAGCCTTTGCATCCCATAAAGGATTTTAGTTATACCAAATGGATGTAAAGTCAGCCTTCCTAAATGGGTTCATTAAAGAAGAAGTTTATGTAGGACAACCCCCCGGGTTTGAGGACTTAGACAAACCTGACCACGTTTACAAATTAACTAAAGCACTATATGGGTTAAAACAAGCACCTAGGGCATGGTATGAACAACTATCAACTTACTTAACTTCTAAAGAATTTAAACAAGGACAAATCGACTCGACTTTATTTATTAAACCCCTAGGAAAAGATATATTTATTGCCCAAATTTACGTAGATGATATAATTTTTGGGTCCACCAACTCAAACTTTCTGAAAGAATTTGTTAAAATAATGGAAAACGAATTTGAAATGAGCCTAGTTGGTGAACTTAACTTTTTCCTAGGCTTACAAATCAAACAAACTAGGGATGGAAACTATATCCATCAATTCAAATATGCTAAAGAGTTAATAAAGAAATTTAAAATGGATAACTCTAAAAGCATAAGTACCCCCATGGCCACTAATGTAAAAATAGATAGTGACCCTGATGGTAAGCCAGTAGACCTTAAACTCTATAGGAGTATGATAGGTAGCCTACTGTACCTTACAGCCAGTAGACCTGATATTCTTTTTGCTGTAGGGATGTGTGCTAGATACCAAACCTGTGCTAAGGAAACGCACTTAGCAGCCCTAAAAAGAATACTAAGATATGTTAAAGGCACCCTAAATGTAGGGATTTGGTATCCTAGAACCTCAACCTTCAATTTGTCAGGCTACTCAGATTCTGACTATGCTGGCTATAAATTAGATAGAAAGAGCACAAGTGGGAGCTGCCAACTGTTAGGACAGAGTCTAGTTAGTTGGTGCAGCAGAAAACAATACTGTGTAGCTCTATCCACAACTGAAGCGGAGTATGTGGCCTTAGGAGAGTGTGTAGCTCAACTTTTATGGATGATGCACACTCTTAAGGACTTCCAGCTCAACTACACCCAAACTCAAGTATTTATTGACAATATAAGTTCAATTAATTTAACTAAAAACCCAATACAACATTCCAGAACCAAACACATAGAAGTCAAACATCACTTTGTAAGAGACTATGTAGCTAGGGGTGAAATAGTACTTAAGTATATTGACTCTAAATCCAACTTAGCTGGCATATTCACAAAACCTTTACCTGAATCTGAGTTCAGTTCACTAAGAAGGCAGCTAGGATTGTGTTCTGTAGAATAGATTAACTCTATTTTTGATTTTCTTATTGTTTCAGTTGATTTAAAAATCAGTTTCTAAAAATAGAATTTTAAAAAACTGTTTTACTTAATTTCAAAATCAGTTTGTTTTAAATCTTTTTCGACTTAGTTTTCTTTCAAAACTACCCTCTTTCAAAACTAGGGCTTTTTCGCAAATGGACTTAGCTTAGGCCCTAACCCTAGAACTGCATGCACCTATAGATTTAGAAGCCAGCATCTCACAAGCACCTTAGGGCACCTTTGGTTGATAACCTAGAAAGGGTTGAGATGCTTAGATCTTTGCCTTAATTCAAGATGCTTTAAGTCAGTGCATCTGCAATAATTGGGGCACTAAATACAACTTTTACAGCAATTAAGTTAAGTGTCAAGCTTAGAAAATCTAACTTGAACAGAAACACTTAACTTGATTAACCCTAGCAAAAGCTACTGTTTATAACAGTTAGTAAGTAGCTAAATGGGTTAGACAGGTCCCTACAAGAAAAAATCAACTGATTTGGTCTAAGTCCTGGTTCAGTACAGCAAAGTCATGCAAGTATTTTTTTTATAAAATTTATTTTCGTTCTGAAATTTACTTTCTGCTATAATTATCTGGTTTTTTTGATATATGGCAAAGGGGGAGAGATAGAAAGGAGAAAGTTTAAATTTTTAAAAAAATTTTTACTCTATCCTTTATTCAAAAAGTACTAAGTTTTTCAAAACACTCATGCCTTTTCAAAACTGTATTAAGTACTTAAACTTTTTCAAAACTTCATTTAAGGCTCTGATACCAAGATAGGAAAGGAGGGAGCTTAAGTTTTTTTCAAAGCTTTATACTTAAGTTTTTCAGAACTTAATACTTAAGCTTTTTGAAAAATTTATTAAGTACTTAAGCTTTTCAAATTTCAAATTTTATTAAGTACTTAAGCTTTTCAAAAATTCAAAAATTATCTAAGTACTTAAGCTTTTCAAAAATTTAAAAATTATCTAAGTACTTAAGCTCTTCAAAAATTTAAGTTTTTTGGTACTTAAGTTAAAACTTGCAAAAACCTTTTGAGTACTTTAAAAACTTAAGACTTCAAATTTTTTTAAGTACTCTAAACTTATGCTTTCAACTCTTCTATGTACTTTTAAAATCTTAAGTTATCAAAAGATTTCCAAAGTACCTAAACTTAAGTTTGCAAAGTACAAAATCATACTAAGTAAAGTTTTTTAGAACCCCACGAATTTTTAAAAAATCTAGGGGGAGAATCCTTCCAGGGGGAGGAACAAAACTTAGTGTTTTTACATACTTTGATTAAACTTAACTTTTTGAACTAGGGTTGTCATAAATCAAAAAGGGGGAGATTGTTAGTGCAGAAAGCACCACAGTCAAACCTGTGTTTTGATAATGGCAACAGGGTTCAAAAGTTAAGTCTTACTTGTTGTCTAACAAGTTACTCTAGTGTGCAGGGTAAAAAGTCCTAGCAAAGGACTGCTAGGCACTGGCGAAGGAATGCCAGAGCAAAAAGCCCTAGTGAAGGAATACTAGGCACTGGCGAAGGAATGCCAGAGCAAAAAGACCTAGTGAAGGAATACTAGGCACTGGCGAAGGAATGCCAGGGACTAAAAAGCCCTAGCGAAGGACTGCTAGGCAACGGGCGAAGGACAGCTCGGCATCCAAGACCTGGCAAAGGACCGCCAGGCAAAAGTCCAACCAAAGGAGCAGTTGGCATCAGGTAAACTCTCCCGAGAGGAGTAGGTGAGGACGCGTTCCCCGTAGAGGGAACAGTAGGCGTCGGTTCGACCTAGGGTTCCATTTTGGAGACCCAAAGTCAGAACCAAGACAGCTAAGGCTGTATAAACTAACAATTTATTGTTTCATTGTGTTTTGGACTAACCCTGGATGCAGGACCGAAGAAACGTGTGTCTGCAGCTCAGAGAGCCTCAAAGGAATGAGGCAATAGCTGACCAGGGCGCCCGCAGTGTCCCGGGCGCCCCCAAGGTGAACACAAAATACAAAACCCGAAGAATTGCTTTTGCAGCTGCTATCCTGGGCGCCCCCGTGCTCCCGGGCGCCCCCGCTGCTCCCGGGCGCCCCCAGTGACAGCTACCGAAGCAGCTCCCTTCGAAGCCAAGAAGATAGAAGTTTGACCCGGTCAATCCGGGCACCCCGAGCGCTCCGGGCGCCCCGAGCGCTCCGGGCGCCCCGGTCAACACTTGATCCTGAAGTTGAAGGGATCAGACGCTGACCGAGACCGAGCCGGATCGTGTGACACGTGGGGGGGCGCCCCGGACGTTCCGGGCGCCCCCAGGCCCTATATAAAGGGCCCTCGACCCCAAGCTTCGAACAACACTTCCAATCAACGCTTCTACGCTCTTCCGCTCTCGCGCCTCGCTCTGGAAACCTCCCAACTCGAGCCTACGACGTCCCGCTGCTCCGAAAAAGTCAACCTTCATCGGACGTCGGTAAAAAGAAGAGCTTTCTTTTTGTTAAGTTTACTATACTGTATTTGTAAATCAATATTTGTAAACTTTCATTGCGCCTCATATAGAATTGCCCAAAGTAAACGGTCAACGACCGTGGGCCTTAGAGTAGGAGTCGACCTAGGCTCCGAACCAAGTAAAACCTCTCGTGTTTGCGTTGTGTGTTTTTAACTTCCGCTGTGCAATTTCTCTTAGTTTTCAAATCCGAAAGTTTTCCGATATTCACCCCCCCCCTCTATCGGTTTTCTCGATCCAACACATCGCGGGCCCCCGTCAATATTTCCTTCTGGAGTGGGCGGGTGGCTCCCGAACCGTCGCCTCCGCATTATATGCAATCTTATTGAATGGACTCATAAAGAGTCGCGGGTTCCTAGGTGTGGCATGGGCGCATTGGCCGAAACGACGCTTTGGCGTCTGTTGTTGTTCCTGCGTCTTCCCTGCATTAACTGCATGGGGAGGTAGCTATCAATATAAATAGGGGGGAGAGGGGTGCACCGTCTCCTTCAACCCTTCCATCTGCTTGCTTCCTCCTTCCTGGCGCTATGCCAGCGCTCTTCTTGCCCCCTGTGTCCGCCGTTGTTGATGTCGCAGCTGGGGGAGTATTCCTAGCCGAAGAGCTTCGCGAAGGGGGAAGTCTTTGTTTCACCCTTTTTCTAGGAAGCATGGTGGAGATGATGTCCGAGATCTTGCTGAAGATCCAGGCGGATGTGGGACTCCCGGGTTATCTAAGGAGTTCAGAAAAGACCTTATGTGGTCCGCTAGGGGGCATCGAAGAGATAACTCATCCTGCTAATCACCAAACCCTGGCCGGCCCACGGCGGTGTATCCCACGTGTCATCTTCTTCTAAATCCTCGTTTTCCCCGAGTTTCGTGCAGAGGAAGGTGTTTGTGGGATGCATCGTCACCAAGAGGGGAGGGGCTACAGCCGCTGGCTTTTCTCTTTCTCTTTCTTCTTTTCGTTGAGAATTTGTGGCTGCTGTTCACCCTCCTCGGTTAAGGCGATTCTGATGGATCGCTTCGGCGTGCTAGAGGGGGGTGAATAACACTTTTTTGATTTGATCTCTACAAGTTTGTTAGCGCAACGGAAACAATAATATGCAAAAGAATACAATAACAATACTAACAACCTGATTTACTTGGTATCCACCCCGAACGGGTGACTAATCCAAGAATCCTTCGGTGGATCAACCCCCGGATAACCCCGGCTAGATCTGTCGCTCCTTATGGGTGGAGAAACCTCGCCACAACACTTTGGACGCTCTCTGATCACAGTAGACTATTAACTCACTTTACCCAAGCGAGTTTCGTCAAGAAAGATAGTAGGAAACGAGCCCTTTTAAATAGGGCTTGAATCTGAAACAGCCGCTACCAGTCGACTGCCAAAATGGCAGTCACCTGGTCCCACTCAGATTCGACCGTTACAACACAATGTTCAAATCTGCCAGCCTGTTCCAGCCTATACCAGTCGACTGCCAATAGGCCAGTCGACTAGGACACACTTAAGCCTAGGGTTTCACTCCCGAGTACATTTTACTCTGCACTCAAACCCTCCCGGCTTAGCCCCTGAGTACAAGCACTCATACTCAGACCCTTACAACCCAGTTGACTCTTCTCCAGCAGCCTTGACATCTTTCACTCCCAAGTACAAGCACTCACGCCCTTCTCATCTTCGGCCCTCGTCCCTCGGATGCGCACGCAAGCCTCCAGCTTGCCTCCATGCCACCTTTCACGTACGCCTCGAAGTCCGCGTCCCTCGGCTCATCATCCCTGCTATCCAACGGTCCCTCGGATGCGCACATAAGCCTCCAGCTTGCCTCCATGCCATCCTTCACTGAAGACATCAACCAAGTCCATGTGTACCTGTACACCTGCACACTCATGTACACATATGAGAACAACATAAATCCTAACTTAACCATATTGCCCCACACATCAAAATATCATGATCCTCCAAATCATCTCAGGGTCGATTGCCCCAACAATCTCCCCCTTTTTGATGTGTGGCAATATGTTAAGTTAGGTAAACATATAGCAATGATAATAGCAAAAGCAATTGAAACTTAAAGCATAATACACACACAAGAGGCAACCTCCCCCTTAACCTATGCTTTCTCCCAACTTTCAATTCTTATTGCCAATCCAAGTTAAGTTTTCCCAACTTAACTTCATAGCATCATCAATCAACAAACCAAAATTAAGTTTCAACCTAAACCTAACTTAACACTCACATTTCTCCCCCTTTGACACCATCAAAAGATTGCCTCAAGCAACCCTACCCCCGGTGCCAAATGGAACCAACCAGATTTCTGAAAAACCCTTCAGAAATCACAAAATCCCAAACTGTCCACACTCCCAGTCGACTGCGAGCCTGCCAGTCGACTGATACGCCAATTTCAGAATTTCAGCCGAAATTCAAAAACGCGTAAAAAATTCCCGAAAATCCTGAAAAATGTGAACCTTTGCAAGCATGATTGTTAAGGTATTCCCTATCCTAGAAAAATTTGGTTCATGAGAAAAATCAACCTGCCTGACTTATTGGTACAAACTCAAAAGTTCTTAAATAATGGCAACTTTGTATCAACATTGAATTCTAATCATGGTATCCTATATTTGTCACTTTCTATCAACTCCATTTGACATTTAAAATGATTCCCAAACTTCCCTTTTTCATATAACTATTTCCATTTTGACAAGAGCTCCCCCTCTTTCCCTCTTAAGTCTAGATGATCATTAGAACAAAGCTTTCCCATGCCCTTTTCTACAAAAATTTCATTGTGCAACTTGCAATCAATATATAGTAAATACTTTTTAAAAACAACATTTTGGTAAACCATATAAAGAACTCGCATAGAAGGAGCATAGTTTAAGACCACAATTTAAACACTCAACGAACTATCAACGCATTATCAAATTAAGAGAGAATTTTAACACGATAACATAAAGGAAAGTGTATCATACATGTCAAGAAATAACCACCACAAGAGTACCTAGGGCCAAAGGCCGGAAGTCATCCAAAAAGTTACAATCATCCAAGTGAAAAGTGTTTGAGAGAAAAGATACATAAAATGATAATGCTCTCAACACTAAACATCATCCAAAAACTGCATCAACTGGTCAGAAGAACATATGATCGTCACCACCTGGAGGAGGAGCCTGAGATGCGAGATGCCACTGTCGCAACATCTCGAACATGTCATCCTGGCGGCTGGAAACCCTACCAACTGCCGCCTCGATCCTCTGCTCAGACTGTTGTAGTCCGTGAGTATCCTCACGGATGCTGTGAACATCCTCCTGGAGCCTATGGACGTCTAATCGAAGCTAGATGAACTCTACACGTGTGACCAGCTCGCCTGGCTCCTCATCTGAGTCAGCGGCCTCCGGGTGCTCCCTCCAAACAAATGTCCCCTGTCTACACTCAATGATGGATCAAGAAAATACGATAGAGGGGGGTGAATATCGTAAAAGCGTTTCGGATTAGAAAAGAGAATGCGCAGCGGAAATTTAAATCAATCACATAGAACACAAGTGTTTTTACTTGGTTCGGAGACGAGGTCGGCTCCTACTCCAAGGCCCACGGTCCTTGACCGTTTACTGCGGGCAATTCTATAATGTCACAAAGATTTACAAGGATTCGTACAATAGTAGTGCAGTAAAAAAGAACAAGTGTACTCTTCGTTACCGACGCCCGGCGTTGATCGTAATTTGGAGCAGAGGGTCATCGTCGGCACTAGAATCTCGAGATCGGAGGTTTCTGAAGCAGAGCGCTTGAACGAAGAGCGTAGAGGCGTTGGAAAATTAATGTGTTGAAGCCTTGGGGTCGAGCCCCTTTTATAGCACTCCTGGGGGCGCCCTGGACGCTGGGGGCGCCTGACACGTGCCTTCGGATCTGAGAAATCTCATCCGAAGCTCGGTCAGCGCTTATCCCTCCAGAATCGGCCTCGGAGCTGACGGGGGCGCCCGGGACATCGGGGGCACCCTCCTTGACTTGGTCTGCTGGCTTCTGGTTACTTTGCTTCGATTGCTTTGACCTTGGGCGACCGGGGCCTCCGGGCCACCCTGCTTACTGCAGTTTCGAAGCAACTCTTGCTTCCTTGTTTTGCCTTGTCCTTGGGGGCGCCCGGGACACTAGGGGTGCCCTGCCCAGCTGTCTGCCCCTCTCCTTTGGGATGTTCTGAGCTGCAGAAACACATTCCTTCGGTCCTGCATTCAAGGTTAGTTCTAAAACAACAAAGCAAGAGTATTAGATAATTTTTTACAGCCATAGTTGTCTTGGTTCTGACTTCGGGTCTCCCAAATGGAACCCTAGGTCGAACCGACGCCTACTGTTCCCTCGACGGGGAACGCGTCCTCACCTACTCCTCTCAGGAGAGTTTACCTTTGGCCAACCGGCTCCTCCGGTTGGACTTTTGCCCAGCAATCCTTCGCCAGGTGCCTAGCAGCCCTTCGCCAGGTCTTCAGTTCCAAACAGTCCTTCGCCAGGTGCCTAGCAGTCCTTCGCCAGGTCTTAGACTCCTAGCAACCCTTCGCCAGGTGCCCAGCAACCCTTCGCCAGGTCTTCAGGTTTCGATGCCTAGCAGTCTTTCGCTAGGTGCCCAGCAGCCCTTCGCCAGGACTTCGTTCTGCACACTCAGTGAGCACATTAGATCACAATAACATCTTAACTTTTGAACCGTTTGCCAATATCAAAACCCAGGTTCGACTTAGGTGCTTCCTGCACTAACAATCTCCCCCTTTTTGATTTATGGCAACCCGGTTCAAAAAGTTAAGTTAAAACAAAAACAAGTAAAATTCCCATTTGATTTCCTCCCCCTAGATTTTTCAAAGGTTCGCGGGGTTTGAAAAAAAGTTTCTAAGTCTATAAGGGAAATTATTTTTCAACACTTAGAATCTTTTCAAAAAAAAATGTAAGTTTAGAGAATATTTTCCAAAAAAAAAAATTGGGTTGGAAAACAATGTAAGTTAGAAATTATTTTACAAAAATAATTTTTGAGTTGGGCACTTGGAAAATTTACACTTAGAGAATTTACACTTAGAAAATTTTCAAGTCAATACTTAGTTTTCGCACTTTAGAAAATTTTCAAACTTCTTCTGAAGTTTTTAATACTTAGAAAAACTGAAATTTTAATACAAAAAGAATTTCTACCATATTTTGAGTTGTGAAAAATTTTCCCAAGCACTTTAGANAAATATCATAAGCATATCATCATAACCTATCACATCATTGTCATATCATGAGCATGGCATGCCTCTTATCTTATCATGAAGAGTGCTCTTAGTCCCGACTTACAGGGAAGCATCTCTTAGGCATTTCATCATACATAAGCATGCATAACATAAGGGTGCTTAAAGAGCTTAAACATAGACATGTACATCATGATTCTTAGAGCATGAAAAAGCATGGGAGAAGACATGTTATCACCTATACTACTCATAGCATATCATGGGCATCCTTGGCGTGCCTAATTGGGGTTGTAGCTTCCCCCTTAGCCCAAATTCTTATTTAATCAGAAAATTCCAGCATATAAACTCTAAGTTTAGAGCATGATAAACCATGAAAAACATTACACTAACATCATACATTAAGGTAGGCATCATAGAGGAGACATTAGAAGGCATGTTGGGGTTGTTACCCCTTCTTAAGTCCTACTTATCATTCTTTACAGAAAATTCCAGCATACATACCTTAGTTTCCAAGCATGTTAAAATCATGAATAAACATCATATTAACATCATTAAGTGCATAGCATGTCATGGAGATCATTCATAAGCATAGTTGGGAAATATTACATGCAACCTCATCATACAATGTAATGTATGTTATAGGGAAGGACATTTGCATGCTTATGGGGAGTTTTGGACTTTACAAGTCCAAGAGTCTTATCTTAGCCGAAATTCACATCAACCATATCCTAGGTTTTTTTTTGACAACATAATACCATGAATACACCATATTTACATCACATATCATCTTATATATCATAGGGAGGGTCATCATCAAGCATACTAGGAGTTTAAACCTCTCTAAGCCCTAAAAGAGGTCCTTGGCCGAAAATTCCAGCAAGCCTACTCCGGGGTTTTGGGGCTTAAGGACAAGGAAAACATCATATTATCATCATCTATTTAGTCACACATCATGAGGAAAAACATATGCAAGTATAGGAGTAGTTTAAACCCTCGCAAGCCCTAAAAACCTTCTTGGCCGAAAACATCAAGAGCTTCATCCTATGATTAAACCATTTTAGGCACTCGAAACTATTGTAATGCAGGTGAGGGGATTACATACTTTCTCTCGCTTGAATCTCCACCAAGAAGTCCTTGAAGAGGAGGAGAGGAGAGCCCTTCTTGCGCTTCTTTTCCTTAGCCTTGCTTTAGTAGAAGGTAGTCTCTCTATAGGGCCCTCTTGGGAGTTTTTCTTATGGAGGAAACCTAGGGTTGGAGTTTCGAAAATTTGAGAAGGGGAGGGGAGAGTTTTCGGTTTTGAAGAGGGAAGAGTGAGGAAGAAGAAGAGAGGAAGTTATTCCAACTTCCCTTCACTTATTTATACTTTTCTCATGAAGAGACATGTCTCTTCACTTCCCTAGCTTTAACAAGCATGTTTCTTATTCTCTCAACATGAAACATGGCTTGGTGTGTTGGTTATGACATTATTAGTGCAACTAGAAGGTTCAAGGTTCAATCCTTGCTTCCTCCTTTCTACCTCTTCTTTTTATCACATTTTGCACTAATCCATATCAAAGCCCATTAAGCCAAGCCCATCATGAAATTTCATAATAATGATAATGTTTTATGAATTTATTATATTTCATAATAATGATAATGTTTCATGAATTCATAATATTTCATATGAGAAAATTTTGGGGTGCTACACCCGTATTGATAGGTTGTCCTGGATCTTTGTCTCTCCTATCCGTGCATTCATCTTTGTAATGCCCAAACTCCTGGCACTTGAAGCATTGGATGCGACTTTTGTCCTTTCGTGCTTTTGGAACTGGTTCCTTTGTTGCCGTCGATGGTGTTGTTCGTATCTTACGAGTAGGACAGTTACTTTTGTAGTGCCCTCTCTCCCTGCATGTGTAACAAATTACATGATTTTTCAAATTTGAATTTATAAATTTACCTTTTGATTCCTTATTGGGAATCTCCCCTTTGATTCTTGCCGTCTCGGATCTAGACTCATCTTCTGATTCCGTGACTGAGTCGGACTCGGGTACTGGTTGAAGCTCCTTCTTTGGTGGTTCTTTTAGAGTTTTCACTGCAATAGAATTTACACCTTCCTTGACCATTACAGTATCTGTTTGATTATTTAATTCTAATTTTAAAAAGAATTTGAAATCGGTTACCATCTCAGTCAATTCGTCGTCTGATTCTGGTTCGATTTCGACTTCGGATTCGGGTTCAGACTCTGACTCGGTTGTCTGTGCTTGGACCGAGAGTGCAAGATAACTTAGGTGATCTTCTTCTTCATTTAATTCGTCCGATGATTCAAACATCTTTCCTTCGAAGACCTCGATGTTGTAAGTCTCTTCATGTAGGTTAATAAGTTTTCCCCACATCTCTTTAGCATATTCGAATGGTCCAATCTGCTTGAATACTTCTTTTGTTAGGCCGCATTGTAGGAATGCAGTCGCCTTTGCATCTGCCTCGATCTTCCTCAGAGTTGGTTCATCCAATTTATTCCAGGCGATCGACATTCCATCTTCTGTAGGTACTGTAAACCTCGTTTGGATTATCATCCATAGATCTAGATGGGCTTTTAGGTGGGATTCCATTAGACCCTTCCAGGTTCTGAAGTTCTCGCCAGAGAATAGAGGCGGACGAACACTGTTCCACTCTTGATTGGCCATTAAGGATAAATCTTGCACACAAAAAAAATAGAAATGTACCAAGACTTGGTCTTGGATTAGTAGTGCGGGAGAAGGAAAAAAATAGCCCAAAATAAATATTGAATGAATTTCGAGGCAGAATAATAAAAAATAATAATAATAAGTCTTGACAAATTTTTGAAAATGTTGGCTTTATCAATTCTGATTAATGATGAAAAAGTAAGACTTCAATGTTTGGGAGAAATTTTGCTTGAATTAAGGTAGTACGAATTTCGAGAAAAAAAATTAAAATAATAGAAAGAAATGTTTTTGACAAATTTTCAAAAATTGATCGTTTTATCAATTCTGACTTATGGTGAAAGAATAAGAATTCAAAATTGAAAAAGGCGAAAAAGATCGAGTGGTGTTGCACCAACCTCGATTAACGAGAAAGAAATGAAATAAAATTAAGAATTTCGTAAATCCAAAAAAATCATTCAAACTAGTGGTTGCACCAAGTTTGACCCACCCGCTCTGATACCACTTGTTGGATCGAGAAACACGATAGAGGGGGGGTGAATATCGTGAAAA
The DNA here is from genome assembly GCA_024364735.1 of Boesenbergia rotunda. Classification (NCBI taxonomy): domain Eukaryota; kingdom Viridiplantae; phylum Streptophyta; class Magnoliopsida; order Zingiberales; family Zingiberaceae; genus Boesenbergia; species Boesenbergia rotunda. The sequence continues at coordinate 32,831 of JAGFNQ010002297.1, forward strand.
TCTTTTCGGATAAGAATAAGAGAAAATACGTAGCGGAAATAACACAAACACACAAAGAACACATGTATTTTTACTTAGTTCGGAGTCGCGGTCGACTCCTACTCCAAGGCCCACAGTCCTTGACCGTTTACTATGGGCAATTCTATAATCGTGCAAAGGTTTACAGATTTTGATACATGAATATTGCAGTAAAAAAGGAATACACTTTTTGTTACCGATGCCCGGTGTGGATCGTACTTCGGAGCAGAGGGTCGTTGTCAGCGCTAGAGTCTCGAGATCAGATTTTGCCAGAGCAGAGCGCTTGAACGAAAAGCTTAAAGGCATTGGAAAGTTGTGTTCTTGAAGCCTTGGGGTCGAGCCCCTTTTATAGTGTTCCTGGGGTGCCTGATTTGCTGGGGGCGCCTGACACATGCCTTCAGATCAGAGAAACTTCATCCGCAGCTCGGTCAGCGCTTATCCCCTTTGAATCGGCCTCTGGAGCTGACTGGGGCGCCCGGGACCTCTTGGGCGCCCAGCATGACTTGGTCCATTGGCTTTGTGGCTGATTTTTCTTCGACTACCTCTTTGGCTTTGACCTTGGGCGCCCGGGACCTCCCGAGCGCCTAGCCTAGTGTGGTTTCGAAGCGATTCTTGTTCTTTGCTGTTTTGCCTTTGACCTTGGGCGCCCGGGACCTCCCGAGCGCCTAGCCCAATTTCCTGCCCCTCTCCTTTGGGGCGTTCTGAGCAGCAGAAACACACTCCTTCGGTCCCTGCATACAAGGTTAGTTCCAAAAACAAACAAATCAAGAATATTAGTTAGTATTTACAACCGTAGCTGTCTTGGTTCTGATTTCGGGTCTCCCAAATGGAACCCTAGGTCGAATCGACGCCTACTGTTCCCTCGTTGGGGAACGCGTCCTCACCTACTCCTCTCAGGAGAGTTTACCTTTTGCCAATCGGCTCCTTCGGTTGGACTTTTGCCCAGCTTTACTCACCAGGTCTTCATGCCCAATCCGCGACCAGGTCTTAGTGCCCAATTCCTCGAACCAGGTCTTCAGTGCTCAACCCTCGGCCAGGCCTTAGTGCCCAATTCCTCGAACCAAGTCTTCGGTGCCCAGCCCTCGGCCAGGACTTAGTGCCGAACCCTTGGTCAGGTCTTAGGTGCCCAGCCCGCGGCCAGGACTTCTTGCCTAGATTAACTAGGACTTTCCTGCACATTTGAGTAACTTTATTAGATCACAAATAATACTTAACTTTGAATCCTTTGCCAATATCAAAACAAGGTTCGATATGGTGCTTCCTTCACCAACACTAATCTTATCATTTGTATGCTTTGTATGTCTTAGAACTAACCTTGGTTTTAGGAACGAATGGAAGGAGTTTTCTGCACTCCGGCACCTCAATGGAGTGAGGTGCCCTAGCTGGGCTAGGTGCCTGTATTGAGACAGCCGCCCCAGTGAAGGGTTAAACAAAGCACTCGAAGCAAACTGCCACGCAAGCCTCTGGACCAAGTCAAGCTAGGCACCTGTGTTAACACAGGCACCCCAGTCAGCTCAGGCACCCCAGTTGAAGGGATAAGCACAGGCCGAGTCTGCGGATTGGAGTTCGCGCAGGAGAGGTCACGTGTCAGGCACCCCCTTCAACATAGGCAGCCCACTGACCAGTATAAATGGGGGTTCACCCCCAAGGCTTCAAAACAACTTGTAAATCTCTCTCTCAACACTTTCGTTCAAGCGCTACGCTACGACAAGCTCCGTACTCGCGATTCAAGCGCCGACGACGACCCGCTGCTCCGAATTTCCAACCTCTCCGGTCATCGGTAAAAGTTTAAGTGTTGTAATTTCATTTTCAGTTCTATATTTGTATTCCAATTTTTAAACTCTTTTCGAATATAGAATTGCCCATCATAAACGGTCGAGGACCGTAGGCCTTGGAGTAGGAGCCGCCCGCGACTCTGAACCAAGTAAAAAGAAATCATGTTAGCGATTGATTTTATGGTTTCCACTGCTTAATAGCTCTATTTGTCCGAAAATTTTACGAACGATATTCACCCCCCTATCGTTTCAATTTGATCCCACAGCTTCAACGCCCAAAGGAGATATATTCAGGAGAATTGAACAATATTCATCCATGGATTAGCAACCTCCCTGGTTGTAAACCAAGTAAATTCTAATTGCCTCTTTTCTTTCAGTTTGCTTTATTTATTTATGATTATTATTTTTTGCTTGGACTAACAAATATCATTGTCAAAGTTAGACAAAAGATTTTTTATATTTTTTCAGGGGTAATTCACTCCCTCTTGCCAATCGACCACGATCCAACAAGTGATATCAGAGCCAGGACGCTCCAGAAGGACTAACGACCGTCTAAAACAACTACAAAATGGTTAGACCAGTTATCTACCCGCCTATGTTCGAGGGGGAGTTCACGAGCTGGAAACACAAAATGCAGGTATTTTTCAAAACCTATTTTGAATTATTTTTAATAATGAAAAATGGTTTTGTAGCTCCAAATGATGTCGACAATAAACCCAAGGATGAAAGCCTGTGGACTAAAAAGGAAAAGGCTGACTTCTTTGCAAACGAAAAAGCATAATACCATCTGCTGACTGTACTTGCTGCACAAGAAGTTAACCGAATTGACAACTACCAATCGGCGAAGGAACTTTGGGAGAAGTTCCTTGAACTTCATAAAGTTACCTCCGAAGCAAAATTGGCAAAAAGAGATCTCCTTCAGAATCAGCTAAGCAACCTTCGACTGGAAGAAGGAGAGTCAGTTGCACAACTTCACGCCAAGATCAAGGAGCTGATGACAAAACTTAACAATCTCGGAGCAACGGTAAGCAATCGGGATGCATAAAGGTAATCGTTGAACGCCTTCCCGAGGACCCCGAACTGGAGTTTAATTATCGATGCCTACTACATTTCTAAGGACCTTGAGGTAAGTACCTTAGAAGAACTTTTTTCAACTCTAGAACATCACGAATCCAGATGTGCAGGAATAAAGAAAATGGACAACATTGCCCTAGACATGAGGAGGATTCAATATGAAGAGGATTCTTCAGAAAGTGATGAAAACGTCGCATACATGGTTCTCTAGCCAGAGTGTTAGTAGTACAACGGAAAAATAAAGAACGAAAAACACAACAGAAGACACGCGGGTTTTTACTTGGTTCCCAACACCCTAGGGTCAATACATCCAAGGCCTAATCATGGGTAGTGCCCATCCACTAATCGTCTCCTTTCCAGACTTTCCGAAGGAGGAGAAACCCATCTTACAATGCAAGTTTACAACCAAAAGAATAAGTAAATTAACTTCGTAAAATAAAAGCAAACCAAAATGAAAGTTGACGATCCGGCCAATCTGGATGTCCGAAGTGCAGCGCACTTCCTCCTAGAGTCTCCTTGGTAGTGTTTCATGTTGATCTAATATGTGTATGTGAGTGTGCAAGTTTGCAGGATACACATAGACTTAGTTGGACGTCTTCGGGTCCGGTAAAGGATGGTGTGAGGAGACAAGCCATGGGCTTGTGTGCATCCGAGGGACCGTGGACAAAGCAGGGATGATGAGCCGAGGGAAGCATACTTCGAGGTATACGTGAAGGGTGGCATGGGATACGAGCCGTGGGCTTGCATGCATCCGAGGGGCGAGAGCCGAAGTCGAAGAAGGCTTGAAGATAATAGGTCGAGGTTGTTGGAAGCAGAGACGATGAGATGAGGGAAGCCACTTCGAGGCATACGCGAAGGATGGCATGGGAGACAAGCCGTGGGCTTGCATGCATCTGAGGGACGAGAGCCAAAGTCTAAGTAGGCTTGAAGGCAATAGGTCGAGACTATTGGATGAGGAGTCAACTAAGTTGTGAGGGTTCAAGTGCTGAGAGAATTGTACTCGAAAAATCCTAAGGTTCGAGTGCTGACAGAATTGTACTCCGGAAGGGAAACCTTAGGTTTAGAAACGGGGCAGTCGACTGATGCTTGATCAGTCGACTGATAAAGAGCACATAGAGATCAGTCGACTGATCCTATGATCAGTCGACTGATACTGAATAGAATTCGAAGCGTCAGGGTGAGACATTCGAATTCAAGTGGACCAGTCGACTGGTAACGGTTAGAACAGTATCGAGCACTATTTAAGAGGGCTCATTTTTGGTTGTTTCTCCATGGCGAAACAAGCTTGGGTAAAGCCTGTTAGTAGCCTACAAGTGCTCAGACGTTGTCAAAGGATTGTGGCGAGGTTTCTCCACCCTCAAGGAGCGACAAGAGCTAGCCAAAGGTGCTCCGGGGAGTCATCCACCGAAGGATCGGGATCGCCCACCTTATGAACAGCCGTGGTGTAGGAGCATTATCACCGAACCACGTAAACGGTTTGTGTTAGCATTTGTTTTATTTTATTCTTTTAGTTTTCCACTTACGTACGCTAACATTGTAGGAAGAAAATCGAAAAGAAGCTATTCACACCCTTCTAGCCAAACGACAAGGTCCCAACAAGTGGTATCAGAGCGAGGTTCGCTTGTCTACGGACTAACCGCCGAGAGAGCAAAAAGCTAGAGGAAATGGCAATTGAAGAAAGCATAGAAGATGATATCAATGTTCCACCTCCCTACAACCGCGAGAGTTTCGAGTATTGGAGGATGCGGACAAAGACATGGTTCGGTATGGATTGGAATTTCATGATCATGCTAGAAGAGCCATTTGAAGTCTCGAGAGATAAATATCGGAAGAAGCTCCACCCAAGATATTGGACCAAGGAGCAACAAACACAATCAAAGGCAAATGAGAAGGTAATTTCAATATTACTTAGTGTTTTGCCTAATGATGTGATTAATAGTGTAGGTGAGTACAAGTGTGCTCATGAGCTATGGAGCAAAGTAATTGCTGTTGGTGCAAGAAGCATCAGTGATGTCCTCCTCGAGTGTTTCAATGTTTAACAATATGCTTAAGTTAGTGATACATTAGAACAAGGAAGGGTTAGTCAAGAAAGGAGTACCGAAGTGAAGAAAAGTCCTAGTTAACCTAGAAAATAAGTCCCGGTTCGAAGAATTGGGCACTAAGTCTTGATCATGGATTGGGCACTAAGTCCTGGCCACGGGCTGGGTACCGAAGACCTTACCGAGGGTTGGACACGAAGTCCTGATTCAAGGAATTGGGTAATAAGTCCTGATCGAGGGCTGGGCACCGAAGTCTTGACATAGGGTTGGGCAATAAGTCCTGGTCGTGGACTGGGCACGAAGTCCTGGTGAGTGAAGCTAGGTAAAAGTCCTGGTGAGTGAAGCTGGGCAATAATTCCTGGTCGTGGACTGGGCACGAAGACTTGGTCGTAAGATTGGGCAAAAGTCCTGGTGAGTGAAGCTGGGCAAAAGTCCAACCGGATGGGCCTGATGGCAACCTTCTCCTAAGAGGAGTAGGCGAAAGGCGGGTTCCCTGGGATGGGAACATAGGCGTCGGTTCGACCTAGGGTTTCACGGGAAACCCAAAGTCAGAACCAATCTTTAAGGCTAAGGATATATATTTGTTTGTCTTGTGTTTGTGTATTTTGCAGGTACCTAGAATTGGAGGCAAGGCAGGCAAACAAACACAAAAGAGGCTGAAACACAGCTTCTTGGGCACCCCCATTGATTCAGGCACCCCCAAGACGCAAGGTGCCCCCATTAAGTCAGGCGCCTGAATGAATCAGGCGCCCCCTTCAACACAGGCGCCCAATGAGGCAGGTTTTATCAACTTCACGATATTCACGATTTGGATGGATTTTTTACCGCAACTGAGGCGCCCTAGAGGCTCTAGGGCGCCCGTTAAGAAGCTATATAAAGGGGTTCGACCCCTCAACTCAGAACATCAATTCCGAGATCATTCTAAGCATTCTAAGTGAAAAAAAAGTGCTAGAGACGAAGCCCTGCGACCAAGGAGGCTCCAGGAGGAAGTGCGCGGCACTTTGGAGTTCCAGATCGTCCGCGATCGTCGATTCTTTGTTTGGTTTGATTTACTTTTCGTATTTAATTTTCTTAATATTTTTTATTGTAAATCGTGCACTGTAAGACGGGTTTCTCCGCCTCTGGAAAGTCCGGAAAGGAGACCATTAGTGTACGGGGTTTTCCTATGCTTAGGCCTTGGACATACTGACCCTGGGGGGGTTGGGAACCAAGTAAAATCCCGTGTGCACTCTGTCGATTGTCTTTTGTTTTGTCTATTTTTCCGCTGTGCTACTAACTCTGAATAGAATGAACGATCGAAAGTTTACGACACGCTTTCCAAAGAAATTTTTACAAGTCGATATTCACCCCCCCTCTATCGACGGCACCGGCCCCCACAAGTGGTATTAGAGCCTGGTAGCTCTTCACCGGACTAACAGCCGACGGAGCAAAGACGCCAGGAGTTGAGGGGGAGCCCAGGGGTGAATCAGGCATTTTTTGTTAATTATGGTCAATTTTAAATTTCATATTACATGTTTCAAGTGCAGGGAGAGAGGACACTATAAATATCAGTGTCCTACTCGTAAGACTCGATCTTCACCACCAGCGATAATGGAGGTACCAGCACCCGGAGTTCGGAGGGACAAGAGTCACATCAAATGCTTCAAATGTCAAAAGCACAAACACTACAAGAATCAGTGTCCATCCAAGGTACGAAAAGCTTATGTTCGTAAAAATTTTCAAATTCCTGCACAGTCATATGATAATGACTTAGATAATTTTTCTGAAAAATTAGAATTATTGTATAGTCAAATTAACATTTTGCATAACCAATTACCAAATATAGACAATAGGAAAATATTAGATATCAACTCATTAATTTTTAATATCAATGCAAAGATTTTTAGAATTAATTCTGATAATTCTGAAAATAATCCTGAAAATATTAATTATGATAATGTTGAAATTAATACTGATAATGTTGAAATTAATACTGATAATGTTGAAATTATTCCTGAAAATATTGAAGATATTTCTAAGGATAAGGATGGTATTAAAAATAATTCTGAAAATATTGAAGATATTTCTGAGGATAAGGATGATTTTTCTGAGGATATTTCTGAAGATAGTGAAGATAAATACTCTTGATGATGATTTAATTATTAATTTCTTGCATAATATTGAAGATAATTATAAAAGATTAATTAGTAGACCTGAAAACTACTCCACTTACTATGAAGATATAGAAGGATATAATTTTGATGATAAGGATGAGGAGGAAGATGAATTTTGTAGAATCAAGCTACAGTTAATAAAATCTATAAAAATTCAAACAAAGCAGAAGTGTTAGAAAATTTGAAAAATTAAATGAAAAAGAAATAATAGATAAGTAAGACATTTTTGAAATAATGAAAATGATACAATTAAACCCACAACTATTAATTAACCCAGAAATTTTGAAACTTAAATCAAATTAAATCTTAACAACCTTAATTAAATATTAATTTATCCTTAAATTTAATCCTTAATTATTTTAACCTTAATTAAATCCTTAATTATTTTAAATTTAATTAATCGTAATTAATTTTTTTTAGCAACTTAAATTAAACCCAAATTAAATTAACATAAATCCAATTAATCCTTATTTATCTAATTAATCCTTAATTAAATTAAATCCAATTAATCCTTAATTAACTTAAATCCAATTAATTCCTAATTAATTTAATTTCAATTAATTCTTAATTAATCTAACTTTAATTAATCCTCAATTAATTTAACATTAATTAATTCTTAATTAATTAACTTCAATTAATTTAACTTCAATTAATTCCTAATTAATTTAATTTCAATTAATTCTTAATTAATTTAACTCCAAGCAATTCTTAATTGATTTAACTTTAATTAATTCCTATTTAATTTAATCCAATTAATCCTTAATTGATCCAATTAATCGTTAATTTATTTTTATCTCAAATTAAACCTTAATAATTTAAACTCAAATTAAATAAAATCTTACCGAACTGCAACAATAAATATAATAAAATTAAATATGTCAAAGTGGGTTGGCATATTCGCGGGTTCACACGATATGTATCAAATCGGGAATTTGATACATTATTAGAAACTTAATTAAAATGTCTTAACTTGATTAAATCATGCATAAATATCATGCTCATGCATTTGCTGTTTTTTATATATATATATATCTGTTATGTCATTCATGTTTAATTTTATGCATGATTTAGAATGGTTAGATAGGAAAAAGACTTACTCGAAACTTGAACAACATAATTTTAGGTGGAGGTGAGATGATAGTACGTTAGGGAAGCTCTTCTAATAAGGTCAAGTAAGGTAAGACGTACTGTAATACCCGTTTTTTTTTCATAAAGCGGCGTTACGCTAAACATACATGTGCATATAAAACATCTTAATGCAGCAGAATAACTAGTACTTAAATCATATACACATGTCTAGGTTATCATTCATGGACATGGTGACATTATGCTTAACATATTACCAGCATACCTAGCATCATGATATTAACTTTCCATAACTTATTCATAAGCATTTCAGGTAACATATTATCAGCATGCATAGCATCATGATATCAACTTTCCATGACTTATTCATAAGCATTTCAGGTAGCAAGTAGTTTATCCATAACTTCAGAATAGTAGGTTGTTTCTTAGGCATAACTATCATAAGTCGAGCATAACCCAAAGTAAGCATTATCAGATCACAAAACATGCAATAAGTGAAATGAGAGGGTTTCTTGGCCATGTCACTACTACACACCCATGTTCTTGCCTCTCCTGCTGCTTCCCTTAGAAATCTCTTGCTTGATCTGCGGTATAAGAAAATAAGACTATAAGCACAGAGGCTTAGTAAAACCCTTTTCCTACTCACAAAAATCCATACGTCGTATAAACATGAACATAATGCTTCAATCCTACATATCATAGCATACTTCTTATGATGAACATCTACACAATCATGGCATCATCGTTTTAGCATAAACATAAATAAAATCATGGCATCAGAATTTAGCATTAACATAGTATCATCATGGCATCATAGTGTAGCATGAACATGGACATAAATAAAATCATGGCATCATAATTTAGCATGAACATGGTATCATCATGGCATCATAATCTAGCATGAACATAAATAAATATCATCATGACATCATAATCTAGCATGAACATAAATAAATATCATCATGACATCATAATCTAGCATGAACATAAATAAATATCATCATGGCATCATAATCTAGCATGAACATAAATAAAATCATGGCATCATAATTTAGCATGAACATAATATCATCATGGCTCATAATCTAGCATGAACATAAATAAATATCATCATGGCATCATAATCTAGCATGAACATAAATAAATATCATTATGGCATCATAATCTAGCATGAACATAAATAAATATCATCATGACATCATAATCTAGCATGAACATAAATAAAATCATGGCATCATAATTTAGCATGAACATAGTATCATCATGGCATCATAATCTAGCATGATCATAAATAAATATCATCATGACATCATAATCTAGCATGAACATAAATAAAATCATGGCATCATAATTTAGCATGAACATAGTATCATCATGGCATCATAATCTAGCATTAACATAAATAAATATCATCATGGCATCATAATCTAGCATGAACATAAATAAAATCATGGCATAAACATACTTTGCATCATCATACTTTGCATAACATACTTTGCATAAACGTACCTTGCATAAACTTACTTTGCATAAGCATACTTATCATAAACATAATGCATAACATGGATGGATGCATGGGCAAATGCATATACTGTAAGGATGCTTAGTTTAAAATCATACTTTTAAATACTTAAACATAATCATAACATTCATTGGGGCCCTGGCTTGTACCGCATTCATACATCATATGCGCGCATCCCTAAGTAAATATGAGATAGCTAATCTCGACCTACTAGGTAAGGACAGCTTCATCGGTAGTCCCTGAACCGTGGACAGCTTCATCGGTAGTCCAGAACCGTGGACAGCTTCATCGGTAGTCCAGAACCGTGGACCTTACTTAGGTCCGGTACAAGCCCATTCATAAAATAAAATACTTTCACATGCTTCTTCATTCATAAACATACATAGCATAATCATTCATTCTTAATGCTTAACATCATCATTATGCCTTGAAGGCATGAACCTTATCTTCATTCATCATTTTCATTCCATATCATCATTATGCCTCGAAGACATGAACCTTAACTTCATTCATCATTTTCATTCATGAACATGACATGCATACATATCATTCATAAATCATGGCATACATACATACTAACATCTTAATTCATAAAACATGCATGGTCATGGTACATAGGAAAACATGCCTAGGTTCTTTCATACATGATACATTTCCCTAGGTTCATGGCACATGGTCTAAGCATTTTATGAATCATCGTAACAAAAAGGCCTATCATACAAGTCATGGCCCATAAGCTAGGGTTTTGGTTGACATAAAATTTTCCAACATACTTAACCATATACATACATCTTAGTACCCTATAAACATGCATCCTTGTGGTCTTAACCCAATCCTAGCCCTAGGTTATGGCCTTGGCCGAAACCCTAAGGAGCCCTAGGTCCATGGAAAATACATATAGACCACCAATAACATCCCATACATGTTGGGACTGGGTGCATGTTCACAAGGATACGGGTTCGTAAATTTTAAAATATTTACGTGCAGCGGAAGAATTAGCATAAATAATTTCTCAAATTATTTTTAACCACGTATCTAGCATGCGACCTTATGATGTGTGGACATGATCATAAATTAAAATTTTGCGGAAAAGTAAACTAATTTACTTTGTACCTCGCGTAACTCGAAGAAAGGGACGAGATCCAACCGTAGCGTCCCTTGGAAGCTCCGCCTCTATTCGCGTCCACGCCGAGTTCTCTTCGGGATGACTTCGCAAAGTCACGAGTTTTGTGCCGACGAGAACTACTAGATTCTCTAAAGGCACAACTAGAAGATCAAGAGAGAAGAAAGGAAACTAACCACCAAGTAACGGAATCAAAATTCCGGGAAAGGAAAGAAGGAGTCGCGATCCGTTTCTTCTTCATCGGCACCTTCTTGGCGGATGAAGCTCTCGGCCACCCTTGGGATGTGCGCCGGCCCTAGGGGAGGAGAGAGAGCCGGCCCTAGAGAGAGAGAGGGGGTCGGCCCTAGAGAGAGAGAGAGTTAGAGAGAGAGAGGGAGCTACTAATCTCTTGATAACTCAATTGAGGAATTCAAGCCTAGCCTTGGTTCCTTTATATAGTAGCCTCTCCCTTGCCATGTCTCCCCTTTAACGGAATTAACGGAATAAATTTTCATAAGAAATTTATCTTATAAATTTTCTTATTAATTATTCCGTTATGCCAAGTTTTATTATAACTAATTTTATAATAAAACAAATACATCTCTCTTTTTAATTATGGAATAAATTTTCATAAAATTTATTATATAAATTTTCTCATCATGGGAAAATCAATTCATAATTGATTTTATAAAATAAAAATAAACCATTTAAAGTTTATTTTAATCTCCATAAAAGGAATAAATTTATTATATAAATTTTTCTTTATCATGGAAAAATCAATTCATAATTGATTTTATAAAATAAAATAAACCAATCCATGGTTCATTTTAATTTCCATAAAAAGAATAAATTTATTATATAAATTTTTCTTATCATGGAAAAATCAATTCATAATTGATTTTATAAAATAAAAATAAACCATTTAAAGTTTATTTTAATTTCCATGAAAACAAATTTATTTATCCATAATTTTTATAAAACAAATCGCGCTTGATTTATTTTATAATTTAAACCAAATTAATTGGTTTCTCCCCCTTATTTTGGCCGTCAAACCAAAGAGGGTGGGCACCCTCTTTGGCCGGCCAAACCGAGCCGATCCCATCGTGAATTAAACTCATTTAATTCGCCCGATAAGCCTTCAAAAGACTTAGCCATTTTAAGCTTCCATTGCGCCTCTGATTAACTCAGATTCGACTTATTTCTCTTGATCGGAAAATCTAATTTTCAACTCGTTTTAAATCCCTCGGATTACTCGTAGTGCGTGTGACTAAATAGGCTTTCGATTTATGTTGGCCGTCTATAATTCATTAATTATAGAACAATCATGAGTGGCACCTAGTAGTACATCATGATCCCCAATTAATCGAAAGATCAACGGTTGATCTCAGAAATTATTCTGAAACCCTTCAGCAGCTCTAATGAATCGTGCCTCATTCCCTTCACCATCTTATACCCACTTGGTTCAGGACATGGTCTGTTTGTGTCAGTCCCCACTAGGCTGACTACGTCACACCTAGCCCAAGTAGTGTCTTTCTCGTCCTTTGGATTTCTAATTACTCTCATGTATTTAAGAGACTCATACTCTAAACATGACATGCTCTGGCCAGAGGCTTTGAGTAACAATCCGACGATAGACCTGGGTATACATCTCCTCGCAAGGAGTGGTGAATCCTTTGTAGGCTGTTCAAACATCTTCGAGCACTTCGGCTTATACCCAACCATCCTGGGTCCACACCTCCTTGGAGATGCTTGCTTAAGATGTTAAAGTATAAGTCTCTATGACCAAGATGACTTGAACACCGCAAGTCAAAGGAACATCGCACTTAAGCTGTGGTAAGAACTTCACTGACCTGTCTATGTATAGACTTACCATGTGAAGTTTTACAGTCAGTCACTCCAATGAACTAGTTCCCTTAACTAGCATCCATGTTTATCTCCGGACATCCCAATGTCACCAGCCAGTGAGAATCAGCTGATTAGAGAATAACCCATGCTAGTCTCAACAGAATTGATAGTGCCCATTTTTATCAATTCATCGACTAGGGATATTTTCAATACTTCACAATTACACATGTAGAGATAATCACTAGTTGTGATCCCATCACAAATTCTCTTATGCTGTGAATTATATTGCGGACATTCAGTAGATGAGTTTAAGATCCCAATCAAATACACAAATATGTATACTCAAATAGTGAATTTTCATTTATTAAAATAAATGTTTAGAATCATAAGGCGATTGCCTTAGGACACTTCTCTCATATCACTAACAATACAAACATAAAATGTCATAGAAAAACATTTGATCCCATAATTAGGGCTAACCCTAATCCCTTAACCCTAGAATTTGCTCTTGGCCGAAACCCTCAAGGTCCATAACATTCACGGAAAAATTCTTACAAAACACAATTACTATCCATCATGTCATAGGGGAAACAAAATCAACATGTTAAATGGTTAGATCAAGGTCTAACCATGGATTAGGGTTCTTGGCCGAAATCTATAAGAACCTATTTAGCATGTAAAAATTCATATGAATCACCACTAACATTACTTACATCATAAGGAGACATAAGAACCATCATTAGAGAGTTAAAAACTAATCCTAGCCATGGAAGCTTGAAGGTGGCCGAAACCCTAAGTCCTCCTTCATGGTTTTTTTTCATCTTAGATCTCAACCAAAAGCTTAGATCATATCCATATCAAGAAAACCATTACACCCCAGGTGAGGGGGGGTCTTACCTTAGACTATCTTGGTTATAGACCTTAGATGGGGAGGAGGTTGAAGACCTTGTTGTCTCTTGACCACCCCTAGCCTTTGCAACCTTGTAAAACGCCTTGGATCTTGGAAGAGGGACCTTCTTGTGAAGCTTTCCAAAGGGAAACTCCCCCTTGAAGTTTCGGCTAGAATGAAGAAGGGAGAGGGAGAAGGGTGGACTTGGTGGAAGAAGAAAAGTAACTCCCATGCCCCCTCTTTAAACCACATTAAGGAGGCAAGTGAAGAGTCAATGGTGGATGACTCTTCATTTTCCTTAAGCCTTAACCAAAATCCACTTCATTCTCTACTAGTACTCCCTTGCTAGGTGAATTGGTTAGTGCATGCATGGTTGTAGACTAGGTCCAAGGTTCAATCCTTGGTGCATGCACTTTATTTTTATTTTCTTTTTATTTCATTTTTTCCTTATTTCCGAAAATTCCCTAAATTTCACTCATAATCATGCTAAAATTCCTAATTACAATTCTTTTATATTTATAGTAAATTCTACCTAATTAAAACCCATTTTTGGAGCCCATATAAGACTCATTAGTACTTAACTTCTCAATTTAAATAGAAAAAACATACTAAAACTCACCCATAATCCTACTAATATTCCTAATTAAAATCCATTTATATTTAAATTAAATTTTGCCTATAATCTACCGATAATCATGGTACTAGAAAGCCCATATACGGCCCATTAGTACTTAGTTTCTCAATTTAAATGAGAAAATCATGGATTTCTAGGCTAAGGTTCGTACTAATATCTCTAGGTCCCTCGAAAAATTATCTAGACATGATCAATATTTTAAAGAAAATATTAAGAAAATTTTCCGGGTCGTTACACGTACCCTACTTGGTCTGTTTAGTCTAGTGGAACTAGCCGAAGCTACCGATCCAAAACCTAAGCTAGTTAGACCAAAATTTTTTAAGAAGTAATTTGAAAATGAAGTTTCGGTAAAAGGTTTTGTCAAGGAAAGGGTTGTTGCTCCAATAAGGCTACGGCCAAAGAAGGCCTCTGTGCCTCGCCAAGACCTGGAAGCCAATTATCGAAACTCAAATTTAATTTACTATTTGATAAATTTGAATCTAACACAAGTTTTAATTAAATCTTAAATTTAACATTAATTCAAAGAAAAGTATTCAAGCATCTCATAATACACCCATAAGGCAACCATGCTTGCTTATACTGAGACATTTAGAATGGGTGAGATGTTAAGGACTAATAAATTGAAAAATTCTTTTCAAAAATGTTTTCCAAAATTCTTAGGATATTTTCATAAAAATCTATTTTAAAATAATTTTTTAACATAATAATATTTTTATGGATTTCATGCTTGTCTGAGTGCTTATATATTATACATTTTCAAAATTATATCTTTTTCAAAAATTTGACACAAGCCTGTTAGGTCAACACTAACGTCCCTTAAGGCACTTAGATAGAGTCAGACGGTGTCGAATACAGGGGAGTGTTTTTAAAAGTGTTTTATTATTATTTTTTAAAATCGTGCTTTAAAAATTACTATCACTTCAAAATGTTTTTCGAAAACTATGCTTTACAAATTATAATCATTTCAAAATATGTATTTCAAATACTCATTTTTATCCTTCAAAATGTTAATATTTCAAAATGTATTGTGCCTATTTCCCTTTTGAATTTGATAAACCCTAAAAACACAGAGGAAGTCTAGTTCATGATCTACAAGGACTCCTAGGAAGTGTCAAATTTAGGGGGAGTCTAAAACAAAAGAAATTATTTCTGACAATTATTTTTTGAAATTATTAGATAAATCCTTTGATTTGAATTAAACCTTAAAGACTCAGAGGAAGATTACTTGTAGTCAACAAGCTTCCAAGGACTGTGTCAAGTTTAGGGGGAGGTCAAATTAAAAGAATTATTGAACATTTCAAAATAATATATTTTCATACACTGTATTTTCAAAATCCTTTTGAAAACATAAGCATTTTCCCTTTCAAAATATTATCATTTTAAATCAATTTTTTTATACTATCACTTTCAAAAACTTTTTTTGGAATCACTTTTGAAAATAATATTTACTTGAGCTTGGAGAATTTCCAGGACACTTAGGGAAATGTCCTTGTAGTTAACAAGGTTTCCTACGATTGTGTCAGACTAGAAAAGAAACCAAGTCAAGTAAAATATTGTGTTTTCAAAAGTACAAATATTTTTCAAAAGTACTAATATTTTGCAAAAGTACTAATATTTTTCAAAAGTGCAAAATAATATGTTTCAAAATACTAATATTTTTTAAAGTACAAATATTTTTCAAAAATACTAATATTTTTCAGAGGTGCACAATATTTTCCAAAATACAAAGTACAATATCTTGTTTGTAAAAAAAATAATATTTGTTAAGTGCAAGTTTTCAAAGAATAATTTTTTTCAATATTTTTCAAAGTACTAAGTGTAAATATCTTTCAAAGTACAAGTTTTTGCACAATATTTTTCAAAGTATTATTCTAAATGCACTATATTTCTCTAAGTGAAAATGTTTTCTAAAGTGCATAATTTTTTTGTGAAAATCTTTTATGAGTGCATTTTTAAAAATCTTTTCTAAATGAAAAGTTTTTCTAAGGTAATATTTTTCTAAGTGCAAAAATTTTCTAAGTTCAAAATATTTTTCCAAAATGCACAATACTTTTCAAAGTACAACTTTTTGTGGTGCAATTTAAGCAATTAGTTTTTTTTAACTAGTACTTAGTTTTTTTAAAAAACAAAAGGGAAGAGTTACAAAAAATTGTTTTATCAAAAATGATATGCTTTCAAAAAAATTATACTAAGTACTTTCGAAAGGAAAAGAATTTTTTTAAAAAAATTTCCATTATTGGTGCAAGTGTGTTTTTGCCATTTTTTTGATGTATGACAAAGGGGGAGAGTGAGCTTAAAATAGGAATTTTTTTCTCCCAAAGGAATAGTTTTTTTCTCCCAAAGGAATAGAGAGCTTAAATTAGAAATTTTGTCCTGTCCCAATGGATCAAAGTTTGAATCAAAATTTCTATTCCAAGGATCAAAATCAAAATATTTTTTCAAAGGATCAATTTTTTTCCATTTTATCCCAAGGATTATAACTTAGCCCTTTAATCGAATCTAACTTAAGATATTGTCAAACATAAAAAATTGAGAGATTGTTGGTTCAAGAAGCATTAGTGATGTCCTCCTCGAGTGTTTCAATGTTTAACAATATGCTTAAGTTAGTGATACATTAGAACAAGGAATGGTTAGTCAAGAAAGGAGTACCGAAGTGAAGGAAAGTCCTAGTTAACCTAGGCAATAAGTCCCAGTTTGAAGAATTGGGCACTAAGTCCTGATCATGGATTGGGCACTAAGACCTGGCCGCGGATTGGGCACCGAACACCTGACCGAGGGTTGGGCACGAAGTCCTGATTCGACGAATTGGGCAATAAGTCCTGGCCGAGGGCTGGGCACCGAAGTTCTGACATAGGGTTGGGCAATAAGTCCTGGTCGTGGACTGTACACGAAGTCCTAGTGAGTGAAGCTGGGCAAAAGTCCTGGTGAGTGAAGCTGGGCAATAAGTCCTGGTCGTGGACAGGGCACGAAGTCCTGGTCATGGACTAGGCACGAAGTCCTGGTCGTAAGATTGGGCAAAAGTCCTGGTGAGTGAAGTTGGGCAAAAGTCCAACAGGATGGGTCGGGTGGCAACCTTCTCCTAAGAGGAGTAGGCGAAAGGCGTGTTCCCCGGGATGGGAACATAGGCGTCGGTTCGACCTAGGGTTTCGTGGGTAACCCAAAGTCAGAACCAATCTTTAAGGCTAAGGATATATATTTGTTTGTCTTGTGTTTGTGTATTTTGCAGGTACCTAGAATTGGAGGCAAGGCAGGCAAATAAACACAAAAGAGGTTGAAACACAGCTTCTTGGGCGCCCCCATTGATACAGGCGCCCCCAAGAAGCAAGACACCCCATTAAGTCAGGCGCCTGAATGAATCAGGCGGCCCCTTCAACACAGGCACCCAATAAGGTAGGGTTTATCAGCTTCACGATGTTCACAATTTGGATGGATTTTTGACCGCAATTGAGGTGCCCCAGATGCTCTAGGGCGCCCATTAATAAGCTATATAAAGGGGTTCGATCCCTCAACTCAGAACACCAATTCTGAGATCATTATAAGCATTCCGAGTGAAAGAAAAGTGCTAGAGATGAAGCCCTGCGACCAAGGAGGCTCCAGGAGGAAGGCTGCGGCACTTCGGAGTTCCAGATCTATCGGGATCGTCGATTCTTTGTTTGGTTTGATTTACTTTCCGCATTTAATTTCCTTAATATTTTTTATTGTAAATCGTGCACTATAAGATGGGTTTCTCTGCCTCCGGAAAGTACGAAAAGGAGACCATTAGTGGATGGGTGTTTCCCGTACTTAGGCCTTGGACATACTGACCCTGGGGGGTTGGGAACCAAGTAAAATCCCGTGTGCACTCTATCAATTATTTTTTGTTTTGTCTATTTTTCTGCTGTGCTACTAACTCTGAATAGAACATACGATCGAAAGTCTATGACACGCTTTTCGAAAAAAATTTTTACAAGTCGATATTCACCCCCCCTCTATCGACAACACCGGTCCCCACAATTGCTCTACATGAAAACCCTACACAAGCTTAATTAGTAGAGGAGAAGGACCAATCGGATGAGGAATGAAGCTCATCATCCGAAGAGGAGGAGAAAAATATTCATCCATCTCCTCAAGTGAAGTTGCACAAGAAGTTGAAGAACCATTCACTTCGTCAAAGAGGAAAAAAGAGGTCTCCACTTCAAGGATTGAGGGGGAGGAGTGACCATCTTTGATACCAGAGCAAGAAGAAGCATCCATCTTCACCAAAGCAAAGTCAAAAGACCACATCATTTGCTTTGGGCCAACAAGAAGGGGCACTTCAAGGATAAGTGTCCATTAGGTAAAAAGGAGGCAACCCTAAACCCAAGTCAATTCATTTAAAATAAAACATGGGTTGTAGGGAAAAGAAAGGGGAAAAGCACATTAGGTGTTATACGTGTGGTGAGCTAGGACACTACCACACCAAATGCTCAAGGAAAGGAGAATTCAAGAAATTGGAGCATTTGAGAAAGTGGGAGAAGAACAAGAAAAGCTCACATCAAGGGGGAGCTACAAGGGTAAGGGATGTAATCCCTAACTTTAAGCATGTTTCAAATTCCTCTATGTGTGGTAGAAATAATGAGAGTTATTTATTTTTGCATAATTTTGGTTATAGATATTGTGATAAAAATAGGGCTAATGTTGTATCTCAAAACCCTAAGGAATTTATGCATCATGATAAACCTAGAATTTCTAGATCTAAGGACCAAGGCATTAATCCAAAGAAAGGGAGACGCATGCCTAGACAAATGGGTAGATCTAGAAATGTCCAAGATGGACATGGTGTTGTTAAGGTTAAGAATCTAGAAAGGGGAAATCAAGCTTTGAGGGCAAAGCTTGACAAATTAGAGAAAACCCTAGAGAAATTCATTAGTGGATCTAAGGGTTTAGGCATGGTGTCGGGTAGTCAAAACCCCGACAATGATAGATCGGGTCTAGAATACCGATATATTAGATCAAATGCTATTGAAAAGTCATATGCAAAGATGCCATATGATTATAGCAAAGGGAAGGCCAAAAATGTCAAGGGAAAGTCATTTAAAGGGGGAAAGAAGAACATAACCAAGGACAAGGTATACAAAGTCAAGAAGGTTAGGATTGTAGGTCAAGAAGTATCGGAGGTACATCAGTGCGGTCTTGCCATTATAGATGAGTCACCTAGGGAGGTGACTAAGGTTAAGAGCCCAAGGGGGAGCTCTAGGAGTCAAGATGGGACCCATGGTCAATAGGTCTTGGGAGGAGTTCTTCTGGAAGTCTAGATGGGGTATGGAGTGTGTCAAAGGATTTGGAGACAAATTTGAGTCTTAATCCTAGGGATTTGGCACATCAAAAGTAAGGTTCATGCATGAAAATATGACAATGGAACCATGCAGCATGAAAATTGGTTTTCAATATATAAATGGCATATAAATCAATGATATGAATGCATTGTGGTTTGGTATGAGAAGATATATCAAGAAGAGATCAAAACTAGGATTTTAGGTCAAGGTTCAATTGAACCATTTAGATAGTTTTGAGTTTTGTGTCAATCATGGGATTGGTAATAGATACATGTGTAAATGTATTTTTTCCAAGTAGACACGAGTACCATAAATCTCTTCACAAAATTTGGAAATTTTTGGAGATTTGTGGAATTTCTGGTGCATTTCTGAAGTTGGGTCAGAAATACTGATAATATAGGGTATCAGTCGACTGATGCAGAGGCAGTCGACTAGTACAGTTCAATCCAAGAACTAGATATTCTATGCAGCAGTCGACTGATCCTTCATCAGTCGATTGATCTTTCTATTTAGTTCATCAGTCGACTGGCCCTGGAGCAGTCAACTGATGCTGCGAATCTTTAAAAGAGTACCCCGCGCGGGGCAGCCAAACCTAGGGTTTCAAGCACTGCCCCTTGCTGCCACTTCTCTCCCCCGACCTCTCTAGCCACTCTAAGTCTTCCCAAGATCCTGAAATAGAGTTTCTAGCCCTCCTCCACCTTAGATCCAAGTCTAGGGCAAGAAAAACACCCTCCTTGAGTCAAACTTGATCATTATCCATCATACAACGATGGAGAGATGGTAATGAATTATTTGCCTTATTTTTCCATTTAATCTATGATTCATGACTAACTCTTCATTTTTGTGCATGTTTACCTTGTTTTTCTTCTTGATTGGGACATTCATGGTACATGCATATGGTAATTGCATTTTAGGGCTAAGCAAAAGAGAAGGGTTGGTGAGGGATCGTCCCAACAACCTCCCATAGATCCCACATCACCTCGGTTCCATTCCGAGGCCTGCCGGCGGGTATTTGAAAATGCTGACTTCATTTTAATGAACTGTCGATATCTCAATCAATCATACTTTCAGGAGAATACTCCTCATATAATTGAGATTATCACTCATTTTGGATTGGAAAAGTTAGTTGATTGGAAAAGTTAGTTTACTGCCAACATTATGTAAACTTTGACCTTTGTATGGAGTTTTATGCAAACTCTCACATGTAGTAGTCCCGATGACGGGACGCATGAGTCCATGGTAGGGGGAGTTACCATTCCTTTTACACCTACATTATTAGGATCATTTCTAGGGTGTCAGGTTTTGGAAAACCCATTTACATGTTTCCCCAATATCACTGAGCCATTAGCATTGCCTAATGTAACCATTGATCAGATTCATAATCATTATTTTAATAATCCTCGACCTCCTCTACAATGTATTTTTATAGCTAGGCGCATGAGTCCAATTAGCAACGTCTTGTATAAAATTATCCTAGACTGCCTTCTGCCCATTGTCACTAAGGGGAGGTTCAAGATTCGTCTACCTCACTTGGTGATAATGTATGCTTTAGAGAGGAGACTGGATATAGACATCGCCCGCCAGATATTCGCCTCTATTGTGCATTTTTCACATGATGTCAATAGGAAGATTTACATGTCATTCGGTCATATTTTGACCAAATTTTTTGCATCTAGAGGTATTAGAGTCGTTTGAGGTCAGTTGCATCATATGTTAAAGGACTACAACCAAATAGGTTTACGACAGCTCTCCTTGGCTGGGATTGAGAGACAGTAGAGAGTGCTGGTCTAGCGACGACGTCATGCTGTAATATCCAATAATTTTCATGAATTATTAGGAATTTTTTTGAATTTTCTGGCAATTTTTCGAAATAAAAATAAAAGGAAAAAGAAAAGGGTGAGGCGGTGGTTTGATCTTGAAACCACGGGGCAAGCCAATCCTTAAACGAGCTCGGCTAGCCAAAAGGTTGGGGGGTATCAAGCACAGAAAAGGATGGATCGAAATTATATTATAGGTAAGTAAGTCCATTTCATGAAGAGATGTTTCAACTTCCGCTTAAGTTGCGTTAAATCCCCTTTTAGGATTGTGGTCGACGGAAAACAGGGGGAAAGGGGGCTGCGAAAACAGGGAGAAAACAATGGTTTTCTTCCTCCTTCTTTTTCCTCTTGAGTAGAGAACCTAGGGCTTCTTCCCTAGGGCCAAGGAGTGAAGTTTTCTTCAAGCAAAGGGGGGTAAGTAGATCACTCATCTGCAATAGAAGTAGTTTCGTTATGTAGTTTCTCGTTGTAGAACCTTGATTTTGTGATTTAAGTGCATGCTCTAAAACTATTTTAATAGTGTGTTTTAAGTTTCTCAAGAAAACATGTTTCTTATCATTGAACTTGAATTTGAGTAGGTTTTGTATGTGTGATCTAAGCATGATAAGACCAAGTTCTTGAAAAGTCCCAAAAATGAGTTTTGGGGATAAGGGCACGCAAAGTGTTCGATGAAAGTTCAAAGTGAGAAGGATAAAAGTTTTGTAGTGCAAAAATTTATGCAAAAAGAAAGATAGCTTGATAAGTATAGTATTATGAGTAAGAAAGTATTTTACTTTTGTAAAGTGACATGTACCGGGCAAATGAGAGGCTCACAGAAAGTTAGAAAGAAGATCTAATAGGGTGTGGTGGCTAGCTACCTCGAAACCTATTAGGGATGCGTGCATTGGTACATTGATACCAGGTACAATGTCAAGGCCTAGAAAGTTGATTATTATTTTGAAGTATATGAGTATATGTAAGTGTTTCAATTTTCTTAAGTGCATATTTTGTTACGTATGTTAACATGGTTATGTTACAAGCATGTTAAAGACCAAGAGCAAAGGAGTTAGTGTTTTAAAATATGGAAATGTATATGTATCAAGTGTCAAAAGAAATCATAAGCATGTTAAGTTTGCAAGTGTTTTGATGCAAGTAAATGTTTTCAAGCATGTTTGAGCATGATAAGTGTATGAAAGTTCCCATGTGCAAATAGTTTTAAGTGCATGTATTTTAAAACAAGCATCCTTTGAAAAGAGCATGTTTATCATTGATCGCATGGTTTTGTGAGTTAGGATTTACTTAATAAGTAAATCGCTTATTAGTTGCATTTCCTTCTATTGCAGATAAAGGTAAAGAAAAAACATAAGCTAAGGAGGCGAACGGGACTCGCATTGATGTTCAGTGGCGACGGAACCGTGGGAGAGATCTTTGGGGTTAAGTCTTATAGAAACTTGTGGTTGGTGTTTTGGATTGGTAGAACGTAGTGATTTTGTTTAAACTTTGCATAGAGACAAAGTTGAGTACAAACTCTAGTATAGATTTCATATGTTTTGATAGCTTATTAAATTCCGCAAAGATCCTAATTGCAAGTAAATGGATTTGTTTTGGGTTGCTAAGATATTTATAAAACTAGTATAGAGTATAGATTTGGAGTTATTTATCTATATGCTTTGGAAGAGTATGAATTATGGACCCTTGAAAGGAGTTCCCAGGTCTGAAACTGCAATTTTCAGGCGTGTCAGTCGACTGTTTCAGAAACCAGTCAACTGCCCTATCGAACAGAACCCTTTTGTTCGATGCACCAATCGACTGCCCTGAAGCCAGTCGACTGGTGCCACGAACAGAACCTTCTGTTCGATGCACCAGTCGACTGCCAAGAGACCAGTCGACTGGTGCCGCGCACAGAAAGTTTCTGTGGCTGACACCAGTCGACTGGCCTTCTAGCAGTCGACTGGTGCCATTAGAAAAAAAAATTCAGAGCAAGTTAAGGGAAGTCAAGTAGTTGTAACCTAAGGCTAAGGATAAGGTAAAGTCAAGGTTAAGTAAATGTGACGTCCGTTATAAGGAAGAGAAGTCGGGTCGTCATAGAGTGGTATCAGAGCAAGTTTCCACCCTTCCGCCACACTGACATCAAGCATCAATCCTGCCGCCTGCCAAGTAAGAAGTTCATATGTTGTAGTTGTGTATGCTTTTCATTATTGACTACTAGTATCAGTAAGTGCATGATGATAAGGAAGTATGTTAGTATTATTATATGCTAATATGTGCATGGAGATAATGAAGTAAGTTAGTAAGAGATAATGAGCTTTTATTTTCTTTACACTATAGAGTAAGAGAATGGCAAGAGGATGTCCCAGAATTGTCCGAAATGAGGAGCAAGCTCCTAGAGAACAGGAGTCAACAGAGTCAGTACCACCATCAGACCTTCAAGGAGTGGTGGCCCAGCTTCAGAGGCAACTTGCTGAACAGCAGCAAGTCATTGCCACCTTGATGACTAATCAGCAAGCCACCCCGGTTACCCCTCCAGTGGCGCAAGTAGTGGCACCAGTGGTTCCCCCAGTACCTCTGGCAAGAGAAGTAGGACAAGAGGCATATCTGATCCAGTGGCAGAGACTGAAGCCCGAGAATTTTTTAGGCACAAGTGAACCATGGGATGCTCAGGCATGGTTCAAAACGGTGGAAAGTATAATGGAGCTACTGGACTGGCCTGAGGTGGAGAAGATAAAGTGCACATCCTTCTGCCTTAATGGAGACGCCAGGATGTGGTGGGAAAGAGTGAAGGCTAAGAGAAATGTGAGTCAGATGACTTGGGCCGACTTTGAAGCAGAGTTCTTGGAGGAGTACTTTCATATGAAGGTAACGAACAAACACTACGATGAATTCACGGAGTTCCGTCAAGGAGAATTATCTGTAGATGAAGCCGTGAAGAAGTTTAATCGACTAGCTCGCTTGTGCCCGGAGTTAGTTAGCACTGAAAAGGAAAGGGTCAGGTTAATGCTCAAGATGCTGAGGCCTCAGATAGCTCTGAATGTGACCGGCGGTGGTAATAGACCGCAGACTTCGGAAGAACTAGTAAGTAGTGCTTTGATCACTGAACACTACTTAAATAGTATAAAGGCCACACGTGTGCAACAACAACAGGCATCAGCCCAGAAGTCCCAAGCAAATCCTCAAAACCATCAAAATTGGAAAGGGAATTCAGGCAAGAGGAAGCAGTGGGACCAGAAGTCTTCAGAGGGCAATAAAGGGGGCTCGTCAAGCAAGCAGCTCAAGTATTCCCCTTGCCCAAAATGTGGGAAGATGCATCCCGGAGTATGTCGTCAGGGCATGAGCAGATGCCATATTTGCAGAGCAGAAGGACATATGATGAAGGCTTGCCCTAACCGGTCGAGTATTGGCGGATGTTATATCTGTGGAGTAGTAGGGCACCTGGCAAAGGCTTGTCCTAAAGCAAAGACGCCTCCACCACAGCTCCTTCAGTATGGGGGTGGATCAGCCCAGTTGCACCAGATGCAGCCAGCAATGGAGGGACCCTATTTCAGTCAAGCGAGAATGGAAGCCCCACCAGCCACGACCAACGCCAGAATTTTCGCCATCACCAAGGAAGAGGCAGCAAATTCTCCTACTATGGTCACAGGTCGAATACTCATCTCATCCCAATATGCTGTTGTGTTATTCCATACTGGGGCAACCCATTCCTTTATATCCATGTTTTTCTCTAAGAAGCTAGGGATCCCACCAGAAAGATTGAGTCAGGAGTTCTTAACAACTTTACCGTCGGGGGAAGTAATGGCCTTTACTGAGAGGCTGAGGGCAGTACCAATCTGGATTTCCAACCGAGAGCTCTACAGTGACTTGGTAGTCTTTGAGATAAAGGATTACGATGTCATTTTAGGGATGAACTTCTTGATCAAGTACAATGCTTCTATAGACTGTCACAAGAGAAAAGTCAAGTTCACACCAGAAGCAGAACCTCCATTCGAGTTTATTGGAGACCCAAAGAGAAAGACAAAAAGGTTCTTATCTACCTTACAAGCTCAAAGAATGTTAGAGAATGGGTGTTCTGGTTTTCTAGCTCATATAGTAGACGCAAGTCAAAGAGAAGGATTAAAGAAAGAGGAAGTGAGGGTAGTCTGTGACTATCCGCAGGTGTTTCCTGAAGAGTTACCAGGACTCCCTCCCAATCGAGAAATTGAATTTGAAATTGAGTTGGTTCCAGGAACCAACCCAATTTCAAAGGCACCTTATCGCATGGCACCAGCAGAACTGAAAGAGCTGCAAGAACAGTTACAAGAGCTGCTCGACAAGAGTTTCATCCGCCCTAGTCATTCACCTTGGGGAGCTCCTGTGTTGTTCGTCAAGAAGAAAGATGAATCCATGCGAATGTGCATAGATTATCGGGCCTTGAATAAGGTAACCATCAAGAACAGATATCCCTTGCCAAGGATAGATAATTTATTCGATCAGTTGAAGGGAGCCACGGTGTTCTCCAAAATAGATCTGTGATCAGGTTACCATCAACTCAAAGTGAAGGAGAGTGATGTGCCAAGGACTGCTTTCAGTACAAGATATGGGCACTACGAGTTTGTGGTCATGCCCTTTGGAGTGACAAATGCCCCTGCGACATTTATGGATCTAATGAATCAAGTGTTCAAGGATTTTCTTGACAAGTTCGTCATTGTCTTCATTGATGATATCCTAGTATATTCAAAGACTCAGGAAGAACATGACGAACACTTGAAGATAGTGTTGCAGACCTTACATCAGAGGGAGTTGTACGCCAAATTCTCAAAGTGTGAGTTTTGGCTTGACCAGGTGGCCTTTCTAGGCCACATCATTTCCAAAGAAGGCATTATGGTAGACCCAGCCAAGATTGAAGCAGTTAGTTACTGGAGTCGACCAACGAATGCTAGTGAGATCAGAAGTTTTCTGGGTTTAGCAGGGTACTACAGAAGGTTTGTAGGAGACTTTTCAAAGATAGCTTCTCCACTTACAGCCCTTACCAGAAAGAATAAGAAGTATGAGTAGACTGAAGACTGTGAGCAAAGTTTCCTTGAGTTGAAGAAGAGACTGACAAGCGCTCCTATTCTTACAATACCCGAAGGTGATAAGAGCTTTGATATATACAGTGATGCATCAAAGCTAGGACTTGGAGTCGTACTTATGCAAGAAGACAAAGTCATAGCTTATTCTTCCAGACAACTCAAGGATTATGAAAAGAATTACCCCAATCATGATCTAGAGTTGGCAGCTGTAGTCTTCGCTCTAAAAATATGGAGACATTATCTGTATGGAGTGCAGTGCAAGATTTATACAGATCACCAGAGTCTAAAATATTTCTTCACTCTGAAAGACCTCAATATGAGACAGCGAAGGTGGCTTGAGTTAGTGAAGGATTATGACTGTGAGATCCTTTACCACCCTAGTAAGGCAAATAAAGTAGCAGATGCACTAAGTAGAAAGAATTGTGCCACTTTGATGTCCTTGTCAGCATTATCACCACCATTACAGAAGGAAATAGTAGATTATGGAGTTGAGATCATTTATGGGCAGTTAGCTCTATTGACACTAGAGTCAAGCTTGCTTGAAGATATACAGAAAGAGCAAGCTAAGGATTCTGATATCCAAGGGATCAAGCAAGAGATACAAGAAGGAGAAAGTAAAGAGTTTAGAGTATCTGGCAGTGAGATACTCTATTATGGTGACCGTTTATGTGTCCCCAATAGTGAAGAGCTGAGAAAGAAGATTCTTGAAGAAGCCCATAGTGTTGGTGCAGGAAGCACCATATCGAACCTTGTTTTGATATTGGCAAAGGATTCAAAGTTAAGTATTGTGTGTGATCTAATGTTGTTACTCAAGTGTGCAGGAAAAGTCCTAGCGAAGGGCTGCAAGGCACCTGGCGAAGGGCTGCCAGGAAACAAAGTCCTAGCGAAGGGCTGCTAGGCACCTGGCGAAGGGCTGCCAGGAAACAAAGTCCTAGCGAAGGGCTGCTAGGCACCTGGCGAAGGGCTGCCAGGATACAAAGCCCTACCGAAGGAATGCTAGGCTCCGAGCGAAGGACAGCTCGGTATCCAAGACCTGGCAAAGGACCGCCAGGCAAAAGTCCAACCAAAGGAGCGGTTGGCATCAGGTATATTCTCCCGAGAGTAGTAGGTGAGGACGCATTCCCCGTCGAGGGAATAGTAGGCGTCGGTTCGACCTAGGGTTCCATTTTGGAGACCCAAAGTCAGAACCAAGACAGCTAAGGCTGTATAAATAAATATTTTATTGTTTTAGTGTGTTTTGGACTAACCCTGGATGCAGGACCGAAGGAACGTGTGTCTGCAGCTCAGAGAGCCTCAAAGGAATGAGGCAACAGCTAACCAGGGCGCCCGGAGTGTCCCGGGGGCCCCCATGGTGAACACAAAACACAAGTTACAAAAAATAGGCTTCGACAGTACAACTCCCGGGCGCCCCCGCTGCTCCCAAGCGCCCCCAGCGTCCCGGGCGCCCCCATGCGCAAGCCTCGAACCAGAAGCCAGCGAAGCGAAGGGATGAGATTTGACCCGGTCAACCCGGGCGCCCCGAGCGCTCCGGGCGCCCCGGTCAAAGCGGATCCCGAAGATAAAGGGACCAGACGCTGACCGAGGAGTTGGCGGATCAAAGGCCACGTGGGGGGCACCCCCGACGTCTCGGGCGCCCCCAGGCCCTATATAAAGGACCCTCGACCATGGCTTCAAGACACAACTTCCAATCAACGCTTCTACGCTCTTCTGCACTCGCGCTTCGCCTCGGAATCCTTCCAACTCGAGCCGACGACGTCCTGCTGCTCCAAAAAAGTCGATCTACCCCGGACGTCGGTAAAAGAGCTATTTAAAATTTACTGTACTTAATTCTATAATAATTATTTGTAAACTATTTTGCGCACTATATAGAATTGCCCAAAGTAAACGGTCAACGACCGTGGGCCTTGGAGTAGGAGTCGACACAGGCTCCGAACCAAGTAAAATCGACTGTGTCTCTGTGTTGTGATTTTTAATTTCCGCTGTGTACTTGCTCTAAGTTTTTCCGAAAAATGATTTCCGATATTCACCCCCCCCCTCTATCGGTTTTCTCGATCCAACAAGTGGTATCAGAGCGGGGAAGCTCAAATTTGGTGCAACCACCAATTTGAGAGTTTTTCGGATTTACGAAATTTTTTATTTTCTTTTCTTTTTGTTAATCAACACCACTCGATCAGTCTCGCCTTTTTCAATTTTGAATTCTCATTTTTTCACTATAAATCAAAATTGATAAAACGAATAATTTTTGAAAATTTGTCATAAAATTTTTTTATTATTATTTTAATATTTTTCTCAAAAATCGTGCTAAGTAAATTTTTTCCTAAACATTAAATTCCTACTTTTTCATCATTAATCAGAATTGACAAAATCAACATTTTCAAAAATTTATCAAAAATTATTTTTATTATTTTATTCTTATTTCGACTCAAAATTCGTGCAATATTTATTTTGGGCTATTTTTTTCCTTCTCCCGCACTACTAATCCAAGACCAAGTCTTGGTACATTTCTGTTATTTCTTTTGTGTGCAAGGATTAAACTAAATGGCCAACCACGAGTGGAACAGTGCCCGTCCACCACTATTCTCCGGCGACAACTTCAAGTTTTGGAGATGTCAAATGGAGTCCCTTCTGAAGGCCCACATGGTCTTATGGCGAATGATTCTCTTTTCCCGTAGAAGATGAGTCATCAATCGAGTGGGATAAACTGGATGAACACACCCTCAATCAAATCGAGACCGATGCAAGGGCAACTGCAATCATACAATGTGGCCTAACCAAGGAGCAACTCGAACTAGTAGGTCCAATCAGATGTGCCAGAGAAATCTGGGAAAAACTAATTGATCTTCATCAAGAGATCTCAGATGAAGAAGAAGATCAGGTAAGTAATCTTGCCCTTTCGGTCCAAGCACAAACAGCCGAGTCAGAGTCTGAACCCGAATCCAAAGTCGAACCAGAATCAGACGACGAATTGACTGAGACGGTAACCGATTTTGAATTCTTTTCAAAATTTGAAATAAATAATCAAACAGGTACTGTAATGGTCGAGGAAGGTGTAAATTCTTTTGCAGGGAAAAATCTTAAAGAACCACCAAAGAAGGAGCTTCAACCAATACCTGAGTCCGACTCAGACTCAGAATCTGACGACGAAGGAAGGGATCCTTGGAAACTGGTCTGGTTGGCTCGCGACCGCTACAAAATGCCGAAGAAACAATCAAGCAAAAGAGAGATGGCTAGAATCAAGGGGGAGATACCCAACCAAAAATCAAAAGGTAAATTTACAGTATTTAAAAATCCAATATTTACCTTGAATAACATGATTAACTCGTGTAAATTAGTTAAGGTCAATACATTAGAAAACTTAATTCACAATCATGCTGATTTTGAAAACCCAGAGTTCTATTTCGATTATGATATACCTTAAATCATTTTTGTCTTGTTTGCTTTAATTGTGTGTTGCTTTTTATTTAATTTTTTTTCTCTTTTTGCTTAGAATTAGGATTGATTAGTTTAAGGACTAAATCAATTAATTAAAATTTGAACAACATAGTATTGGGTGGAGGTGAGATGATAGTACGTTAGGGAAGCCATCCTGGCGGAACTAGCCGAAGCTACCGATCCAAGCCCAAACTAGTTAGACTAGAAGTTACCAAAAAGTAATTTTGAAGATGAAATTTCACTAAAAGGCTTTGTCTAGGAAAGGGTTGATGATCCAATAAGGCTACGGCCAAAGAAGGCCTTGTGCCTCGCCAAGACCTGGAAGCCAATTTTTGAAATTCAAATTCAATTTACTCTTTGTTAAATTCGAATCTAACACAAATTTTCAGTTAATTTTAGATTCAAATATCTCTTTTCAAAACAAATTTAAATTGGGTTTAAAAATTAATTTAACTTTTCAAAATTAATCATGACCTTTTCAAAATAAATCCTTCTATTAAAATATGCATCTCATAAAATAGTTAAGGATATCCTGTTTTGTCACTTAGAAATGGGTGAGATGCTTTGGACCTAAAAGTTGAGTCTAACCCAACCAACTCTTTCAAATTAATCAATCTTAATTAAATCAATTAAATTCAATTAAATCTTAATTAAACCAATTAAATTCAATTAAATCTAAATTAAACCAATTAAATTCAATCAAATCTTAATTAAATCAATTAAATTCAATTAAATCAATTAAATTTAATTCAATCAAATTTAACTTTTTAACTAAGAGTCAATGTTTCAAATCATTGTAATTAAAATCAAGTCTCTTTTTTTCACTAACCTGAAATTTATTTCATAACATTTATTTCTTTCCTTTACCATTATACAAACATTTTTTTTTAAAATTAGTTTATTCTTGTATGACAAAAAGTCACCTTGGGGATTACTTAGGATATTTCTTTTTGTCTACAGTCCGGGGTTAGATATTTATTTTTTTCTTAAAAAAACTTCTATTTTTTGAAATCATTCCCCCCTCTCAGTCCTCTATATTCACTTTTTTAAATGGGAGAATGAAATTATGTTTTCAAATAATCACTATATTTTTTGAAAATTGTGCTTTACAAAAACCATTATCATTTCAAAATGTTTTTCGAAAACGGGGTTTATGCTTTAAAATTATCTTCATTTCAATTTGAATTTTCTAAAAGTATATTACCATGCTAGTATTCAAAACTATTCTTTAGATTTTAGTAAACCCTAAAGACACAAAGGAAGGTCTACTTAATGATCTGCAAGGACTCCGAGGATGTGTCAAATTTAGGGGGAGTCTAAATCAAAAGAAATTATTTCTAACAAGTTTGAAGTTATTAAATAGTTCTTTTGATATGAACTGAACCCTAAGAACTCAGAGGAAGAATACTTGTGGTTAACAAGCTTTCAAGGACTGTATCAAGTTTAGGGGGAGGTCAAATTAAAAGAGTTATTAAACATTTCTAAATAATATGTTTTCATACACTATATTTTCAAAATTGTGTCGAAAACATTTGTCTTACAAAATAATATTATGTTTTGTGGCTTATAAAATTATTTTTGAAATAATATTTACTTGGGTTGAAAAACTTCCAGGACACTTAGGAAAATGTCCTTGTAGTTAACAAGGTTTCTGTGACGCCCGCCCTTATATCTACCCTCGGGGCGGGGTCACGTGCACTTAATCTCTAAATCCGCATATAAAATTTTTCTTTCTAAAGTACTAAGGACAAGGTACTAAGCATGCTTATTTAACCTATAACATAATAGGTTTCACTTATCATAAAATCAAGTATATAAGTGATTCAAGTATAACATTCATTAATAATAAATGTTAACACAGTATGATAATGTAGATATGAAGATCTTTATTCCCGAGCCACCACCCCACACATCTTCAGCTCTCCTGCCTCTTCCTTCAGTTCAAGTGTTCTTACCGCTATCTGCAGCATAAGAAAACATGAAACTAGTAAGCAAAACATGCTTAGTAAGAATCCGGGCCTACTCGCAAAATCCATATCGATACATCATATCATGTACACAGTAATCAAGATAGCATTATAAGCATCATAAGCATTGCTTCACATACTTCTAAGTGCTTCACCGCACAAGATCATATCATAATAGGAAATGTTTTTCAAAAGATTCCATAATGGTAGATACTTTAAAATATCATATCATCATCTAGGGCCCAGTTGTCGTACCACATCATGCGCGTTCCCTAATAAATTGGGGTAGCGAGCCACCAATCTAATTAGAGCAGGACCCTTCCGTCCTACCAATGCCATGACCTTAACATGCACATTGGATTTGTTTAACGACCCCCTTCCGAGTCGGGTACGCAACTTTCAAAGTAAAGTAATTTATCATGCAATTACTCATATATGTATATGCCTAAAGGTACTCTTAATCACTTCTCAAAGGGACACACCACACATTCGGGTGCTCTTGATCCCTTAGGGACACACCACACATTCGGGTGCTCTTGATCCCAGTTTCAATAGAGTAACCCTTTTTTAAGCATATTATCAACACATCATGTTCATACATCATATGTCATCCATGTTCATACATCACATGTCATCCATGTTCATACATCACATTTCATGCATACATGCATCATGTTTTCATACATGTTCATATATTCATCATATTTTATACATGTTCATACATACATCATATGTCATACATGTTCACATGTTCATCATATTTCATACATGCCTCATAATTCGTACATGCATCATATTTCAATCAAACATCTCATTTAATCATCTCGTGCATATACATCTCATATCATTTCACATACACATCACATAAAATAATTCCACCTTCCTAAACCCTAATGTTCATCATATTTCATACATGCCTCATAATCCGTACATGCATCATATTTCAATCAAACATCTCATTTAATCATCTCATGCATATACATCTCATATCATTTCACATACACATCACATAAAATAATTCCACCTTCCTAAACCCTAATGTTCAAGCCTTGGCCGAATAGTGTAGGGTAGGAACGCTAAGGTTTTGGAATCTGCATCTTCACACAAATATTTATCCAAGCACCTTACCTACACTACTAACCATTTACTCATCCTAGGATAACAAACCCACCCAAAGCCCCAATTTAATCCCCTTTGGCCGAAAGTTGTAGGGTGGCTAAAACCCTAATTTTTGTTCTCCCAAACATTTGGAAACACCACACATGTGTATAGAATCCCTAGGGCACTAGCATGTATCAAGGTTTGATAAAAGAAAACTTCACTTGGCCTCCACCACAAGGGTGGCCGAAACTTGTAGGGTACCAAACCCTAGTTTTTTTTTGTCCTTCCAAAAATTTGGAAAACACACATATGAGTCTAAAGTCCCTATGAGTACTAGCATGTATCAAGGTTTGGCCAAAAACTCTTTTCTTGGACCCCTTACTTGGGGTGGCCGAAACCTTCATCAAGGAGGGTCCTTGTGATCTTGCAAAAGAATGAAACAAACAAACATTCAACAACAATTATGCCACAGGCGAGAGGATACTTACATCCTTTCGCTTGGATTTCTCTTTCTCTTACTCCGTAGGGTACCCTAGATTTGTAGGGCAAGTGAAAATCCTTTCCGAATCTTCTCTAGGGCTCCTTAGACTTAGTAGTGGCAAGAACCTTCAAAGGTCTTCTTCCTTCCAACTTTTCTAGGGCTAGAACCCTAGACTTGATTTTCGAAAATGAGAAGGAGAGGGGAGAGGGTCTCGGTGGGGAAGAGTGAAGAGGAAGAAGAAGAGAAGAGAAGGAAGTTACTCCAACTTCCCCTTATTTATACTTTTCTCATGAAAAGACATGTCTCTTCACTCTTACACACTTAACAAGCATGTTTCTTATTCTCTCAACAAGAAACAATGCTTGGTGTAGTGGTTAAGGCATGGAGAGTGCAACTAGGAGGTTCAAGGTTCAAATCCTTGCTTCCTCCTTTCCACCTCTTCTTTTTATTATATTTTGCACTAATCCACATCCAAGCCCATTATGCCAAACCCACCATGAAATTTCATAATAATGATAAAATTCATGAATTCATAATATTTCATGATAATATTTCATGAATTCTATCACATTTCATATTCATGAATTCATAATATTTCATGATAACATTTCATGAATTCTATCATATTTCATATTCATGAATTCATAATATTTCATGATAACATTTCATGAATTCTATCACATTTCATATTCATGATTTCATAATATTTCATATTCTTCCATAATAATATTTCATCATGAATTCACAATATTATTCACATAATATTTTATAATGAATTCACAATATTATTCATGGTGAAATTTCGGGGTGTTACAATCCTACACACCTTATAAAAAGTTCGTCCCGAACTTTAAAACAGTTCCGGATACTTTAATCGCATCGTATCTTCCTGTTCCCAGGTTACTTCTTCGAACTGCTCGTTCCGCCATAGAACCTTCACTAAGGGTACTTCCTTGTTTCTTAGCCTCTTGACCTCCCGACCTAAAATCTGTATAGGTCGGCGTTCGGAGCTAAGGCCCTCCGGTTCTTGCACTGGTGGGGGTTCCATCATTTGACTCGCATCAGGGGTACACTTCTTGAGCATCGATACGTGGAATACGTTGTGGATAGCCGCCATTTCTGGCGGTAGCTCCAGCTCGTAGGCCACCTTGCCTACTCGTCTCAAAATCCGATAGGGTCCCACGTATCGCGGACTCAGCTTCCCCTTCTTTCCGAATCTCATCACCCCTTTCATAGGGGCTACCTTCAGGAATACCGAATCCCCAACCTCGAACTCGAGTGGTCGGCGCCGTTTATCAGCGTAGCTCTTCTGCCGACTCTGAGCAGTCTCTATCCTCTGGCGGATATTCTTTATAGCCTGAGTGGTCTCATTAATAATATCAGTCTGGAGTCCCATCTCCCTCGTTTCACCACTCTCATGCCAGCATAACGGAGATCTGCACTTCCTTCCGTATAGTGCTTCGTACGGTGCCATCCCGATAGTAGCCTGATAACTGTTGTTATAAGCAAACTCTGCCAGGCTTAGGTATCGACACCAGCTTCCCTTGAAGTCCAAGGTGCAAGCTCGTAACATATCTTCTAGTATCTGGTTAACTCGTTCAGTCTGCCCGTCAGTCTGTGGGTGAAAGGCCGGTACTGAACTTCAGCTTCGTTCCAAGGGCCTTCTGCACGTGTCCCCAAAAATCAGAAGTAAATCGACCATCCCGGTCAGAGACGATGGTCTTGGGAACCCCGTGTAGTCGAACATCTCCTTGACGTACAGCTGAGCTAGCTGCTCAACTGAATAGGTCATCCTGATCGCCAGAAAGTGCGCGGACTTGGTCAGTCGGTCCACAATGACCCATATACTATCATATCCATTTGTAGTCCGAGGCAGCCCTGATATGAAATCCATAGAAATGTCCTCCCACTTCCACTCTGGAATGGGTAGAGGCTGCAGAACTCCCCCAGGTCTCTGGTGTTCTGCTTTGATCCTCTGGCAGGTCAAACACATGCTGATATAATGGGCTACATCCTTCTTCATGCCGGACCACCAAAATTTACCCTTCAGATCTTGATACATCTTGGTAGACCCAGGATGCATCACATAAGGTGTGCCGTGAGCTTCCTCGAGTATCCTTGTCCGTAATTCGGAGTCGTCGGGAACGCATAATCGATCCCGGAAATATAAAACTCCGTTCTCGGAAATCCGGAATCCCTCGTCCTTGCCTTCGAGAATTTCCTGCCTGATTCTTCGAAGACTCGGATCAAGATTCTGCCTCTCCAGAATACCATCAAATAATGTCGGCGCAATCTGTAGAGTAGAAAGCCTCCCGATATTATCTCGATTCCGAAATCCCATAATCTCTTCCCCTAAGGGTCGTGACAAAGCTGATAAAGACAACAATGCAGCACAAGATTTTCTACTGAGAGCATCTGCTACCTTGTTGGCTTTTCCCGGATGGTACAAGATCTCACAGTCGTAGTCCTTTGACCAACTCGAGCCATCGGCGTTGTCGCATATTCAGGTCTTTCTGGGTGAAGAAATACCGCAGACTCTGGTGATCAGTAAAGACCTTGCACTGAGTGCCATATAAATAATGCCTCCATGTTTTCAGCGCAAAGACCACCGCTGCTAATTCCAAATCATGGGTAGGATAATTCTTTTCATGTTCCTTCAGTTGCCTAGAGGCATAGGCAATTACCTTCCCATTTTGCATAAGTACAGCTCCGAGTCCAAGTTTGGATGCGTCGCTGTACATATCGAAACCCGTATCATTTTCGGAAGAGTCAATATAGGAGCGCTAGTCAG